>CM057970.1:15108064-15434209 GCA_030142095.1 Rubus idaeus | reverse complement strand
CTGAGCAACAGAGCTCGGAAAATGATCTCTTTTTTGCTGTAACTTTAATACAGAATGTATTCAGCTGCTATTCTATCAAAAGAACATTTCTAAAGAACTGCCAAATTAGAGATCTGATTTTCTGACCAAAAGATGAAATCCAAAATTAGAAATCTGATATAGGTCAGGTTCGCCAGCTCTGTTTCACATATTGTATTTAATGTTTTACGATTCTTCCCCTTTGATCTAAGTTTCAAATCCAAATCAAATGGAGCCTTAGTGTAGTCATAACTACAAGCAAAGATACTGTAGCCGCTAAAAGTAATCAACGTCACAAGATTTGTAGCAAGGAAATTTGAAGGGAACAACAACTGTGTAATTAATGCAAACATTTAAATTAGACAAAGAATATAGTTGCAAGTTGCAACGAGATAGAAACTTCAGATCTACTTACATTATCGAACTCGATTGATATGTGAGAATTCTCGCCCATAAACCAAACCTACAAAGAAAATTCAGATATTTCAAATTCGCAGTAGAATATGTAGATTCCGGCTTTATCATTAGGAAATTATTTTCTTGGAAAAGAGACAATATTGCACGATATGAATAATCAGGTTGAAATGGATACATCATAAGCACTACTGATAGCAACAGAAACAGTATGTCAGGATGTTATCCTAAGATATTAAATTGGCAACAGAAACAATATGAGAAGAATACCATTGAAGAAAGCGCTTGCAGTGCAGCCACACGTAGATTATTTGCCCTTTCATCTTCCCCTGGCTCTTGAGCTATCTGACAGAGTTTCGGAATAAAGCCTTCTAAGTTAAACATGTAAGTTCCATCCATCTGCAAAATTAAGTGAGACAAAATGAGTGAAATTTTCTGTAAAAAACCTGGTAATAACTTAAGCGTAAAGTTGAGTATCTTGTAATTTATGACTAGATAGTAAAGTCTATAAACCATAGTACAATGTGCACCAACCTGATTATTTACAAAGTCAAAAAGAGTCTGGCATCCTATAATTTGCATTTCATCTTGCCGTGTTTGATCCAGCAGAGTATGCATAATGCTGAGTAAGCTACTTGCAAAGAGAGGCCTAAGAAAATGTCACTGAACATAAATCAACAATGTAACTTGATTGTCACACACAAACACCTATACATATATATAGTGATAGAACATATGATTCCACCTCAATGATTCCAAATTACAGTGTGCCAAGTGATATAATGATATTAAGAAGTTTCGGGTTCAGGAAACAGCCCCTTTCTGTTTAGTTTTCTGTTTCCTAATTAGGAGAATATTGATTAATTAAGGGTGTAGACTAGAGTGTCGACTTAGCTCTGGAGTTTAAGGTGTTAACTTCTAAACCCTAGATGTAGATGCTAAAAAAACCCCTACATTTTAGCTCAATGACATATTTCTCAAAGCTTTTGCTCCAAGGATAAAAAAAGAGCTTTAGTAAGAATCATTAATTTGTAGAAAATAGATAAGAAGAGAAGTAAATGGATCATGCAGCAACATAGAAGCTAAAATCCGATAAACAGTGAGACATATCAAATGCAGATATTTCCACATATATTTTAGATAGATTAAAGCTCCAAAGAAGGATGAACTCACATTTGCTCCTTGCAAGAAATCAGCAATTTCTTGTAAATGCACATGACAATTTTTGTGGATCGAAAATTCTCATTTCTCAATTCTTTGTAACACCTTTGCTCAAGAGAAGTTGTGATCTGCTCACAAATTTGCAACTTTGGTCAGATAGAAAGAACTTTACATATTTATCAGCAGATGGGTTTTTTCTAAAACAAATAATAATAATAATAGAAAAAAAAACTGGTTTTCAGGAATATAAGCAAGATGCATCTCCTGTAATATACCATAATTACAAAAGACATTTCACTCAGAAGAAAAGAAAGCATGGATCTCCGGATTTTGATTGACAATCGACTGCAAAGGAAGCTTCTACATATTTGTCAAATTAGTTTTCAGTTCTCCTACAGTGATAATAACTTTATATAATAATTGATTAATCATGAGCTAATGCGTGACTGTAAAAATAGAAGGGCCTGGCTTGAGAGGCATAATATTAGGCCTTCAAAAGATATAATTGATATTGTTCCCAAAAAAAAAGGAAGATATAATTGATACCTTTGGAATCCGCAAAGGATTTTTAGCAGCATATTCACATAATTTTCCTATCTTCCGATCATTTGGTCCTTCATCCTGCCAAAGTGTGAATAACAAGTCTCGAAACTTGAGATACACTAAAATTAAGGACAAAATAGAAAATGGAAAAACATGGAATTCACTAGAAGAGAGAAACAACCTTGATGCTAATATGCATAACCAACCTCTTTACTTGTAAAGCATTGTGCACAAATAGCCAAATGTATCATGCTCAATGAAACAATAATTTATAGAAGATCCAGAAAACCGGAATGGTCAATAGCTGAATTCCATGCTATGGAACCAAACCTTCAGTATGCGAGATATGGAAGACACATAGGAGCAATTCGTATTTTTTAAGGATGCAAAGAAAATATAGTCAATGATTTCTAACCATGAGATATGTGAACCAAAGAAGTACCATCAAATTTCAACATTCGTTTACATTATTGTGTTCTGAAGTGACGCAATATGCATTTTACTTGACAAAGAGATTCTTTTCCAGGCATGCCAGTTGAAACGGGATTGAGCTAAGTTGATTAAAGCCTAGTTTCTGAGTGATATTAGATAGATAAGTATGGTTACAAGTACAATATGAAGAGGCATATTATCAGTCAGTTGAATCAAGTACCATTTAAGTCAAGGAGTGAGAATATATGATAAGAAGATACAAGAAACCGAACTGTCAAAACTCAAACAATCAAGCCAACTCAATCCACTAAATGGTCGGTAAGAAGTTATGGAATCACTTGGTTTACTATCATGGCAAGCGGTTGCCTTTGCACAGCATAACTCTAGCAATGGACTAAAATATGTAGCATAACCTTAACCCTTTTCCAAACCCACAAAAATACACATAGATAAGCATCTGTCTGTCTATCTTCACAAAAAGTAAGCAACAGACTTGGAAAACAAGTAATAAGCACCCCTTGGAAGAAAGACGAACCTGGTTTTTAGGGAAAATGTCAGCTATGAGCTTCTTGTACCTCTTGACGGGCTGTCTAGACCTTGCTCGCAACCCCGGGCAAAAGAAACAGAGACTGCCGCAAGCAGGCAAAACTTGGCGAGACACTACACCCGAAACGGCGCTCATTTTGGATATTCAAGATGAACAAATGGGCCACCAAATTTTGCCGTTTCTTTCCCTTCCAAACCTGTGAGGATTTGGGTGCGGAGAAGGGAAAGAAAGGCCGAGACTTGAGATGGGTACCTCTCAAATACAATGACCAGCCTGTGATCAACAACAGTTACATCTCCAAGTCACAAACCTCAAAACCATCGAGCAAGAATACAAATGTACGTGGGTTCAAAAATTACCCAAAAAAAGAAAGAAAGAAAGGATCAAATTCGATGAACGTTGTGAAAGTTACCTCGGATGAATGCCTGCAAGGGCAGGAACGGAGGCTGGGAATTTCGGCTTATGCCATGCAGCTACCGGAATTCCAGCATATTCCACCGCAAGTCTTCTCCTTTTGGGTATTTAAATTAATATCCGTCCAGCCTGCAAATGATGATGGAAAATGTCTACACGTTTAACGGTTGAATCTGTGGGTCCCGGGATTTGTAGGTGGATCTGCTTGGACTCTTTGCTTTTTTGGGGCCCATCATGATGTGGATCAAGCCTTGTCATCATAGACGTGCTCTCCTGACAATTGGTATTTACCTGTAGGACAGAGTTGAGACTCTCCCCTCTTGGACCCAAAATGGCAAAGACAAAGTTGGGCATCACTTTCCTACTCATAGAAATTTAAAATAAATAAAGACAAAATTTTACAAATTGTCGCTCAATATGACTATTTCAACACTTTAGTTATATACTCTGCGGTATCAATGCTTCACCGTTTTGGATTCATCCACGTGAGCTGCATGTGAAAGTTAATTAATTAAAATTATAGATGGGTTAGTTATATACTCTGCGTCTGCGGTATCAATGCTCCACCTTTTTGGATTCATCCACGTGAGCTGCACGTGAAAGTTAATTAATTAAAATTATAGATGGGAATTGCCTAGCCTGTTCCCGGTTCCCTTTGGGGCTTTGGGTGTCCCACTGTCCTTTCCAACATTCTCCCAGCTTCAACAACGTTGTTCTCAGACTAAGCCAGAGACGACACAATCTGGTATGGTATTGACCAGAATCAACAATCAACAAGTATCACAACATTTATTCAGGTTCAGGATTCTTAGATTGCGGGCTTTGCAAATTGAAGCAGGAAGCTCTATGATTCTCTAGAGACTCCTCTCAGTACCGGAGATCTTTCATATTCTTCAAGCCTTTCTGGAATTCACAGTTCTCAACTTCAATGAGATGCTTCTCTGATCTTTATCATTTCCCGAGCAGCAAAACTTTAAGGCTTTTCATCTTTGAGAACGAGTTCGGTCTAAATTCTAAAGTAAAGATGAGGCTCATTGACATTGATCATACTTTGAAAGTTCTCCTGACTTGAACGGAATGGCAATTCGCGTACATTAGATCCTTCTATGGTTCTTACCAGGCATGCCCTGTGAGAGCTAGAGAAATCTTCAGTTGGGTTTTCATTTTTATCGAAATTGAAGAATTGAGATCTCTTAACAAGCTCAATCACAGAGTAACGAATGGGAGGATGCATCTTGCAGCTGTTTGCACTTGAACTGCGCTTTTTGAAGAATTCATTCCCCGTCTCCTCAGCAATCTAGCCTCCTCCTATGGCCAAAGTGTCTATGAAACCCTTACCAACCCACCAACAGATTAAAAGTTTAAAACGTTCTTCTTTATGACCACCCAGAAAACCAATTCTCCAAACCTTAACCAAAAGTGAAATTTGAGGCTAGAAACATGTAAAGCTCGAAGAGCTGATGAGGTTACATATCTGAGTCGAAGAAAACAGTGGCTGGAGTCGCCGGAAATCACTAAAAAAGTCACCGGACCACCGAGTTTTCTTCCTACGATTCTCTCTCTACAGTCGTCGACTTGACGAGATACGACCACCAATGGGTTCGTATCACCGAGAGGAAGGTTTTGGTACCAGTTTCGTGCGGTAAAACTGACGGAAGATGAGGTTGAGATCGGAGAAGCAGCGGCGGAGAAAAAAGGGTCGCGCGAGAGGGTTCTGAAATCTGAACCCTTCGATCTGATCTAATTATATCCCTTCCCTTAATTAATTTAAACAGTCCAGATCAAGCGGTGACAATTATTAATCGTCCAGATCGTGCCAAAATATTCTTTTATTTCTTAATTTTCAAAATATCGTTAAAAATAGATCGGGTATCCGAACAATTCTCATCAAATTTCTACAAACTCGTCGTGATTTGTAGTTAATTCTCGAGTCTTAAAATTAGAGGTACGACTTGAAGTAAATATATAAAAAAATTCTGAGACTGGTTAATAATTACCGAAATTATGAATTTAATTCTGATTAAATTTAAATCATTTTTTTAATTTCTCTATATATATAAATATAATTTAGTCTACATCCCACCCCTTAAACACCTCAAAGGAATAATAAATATATTTTATTTAATTGTTAAATGACCATAGACATTTTTACCCATTTCATTAATTTAATACTTTTCCATGGGCAACGGAATCATGATGATTTGCTTATTCCAACAAAATTATATGGGTAGAAAGAGCTTGACCCCATGATAGTGTGAGCGCAAACTGTCCCCCCACAGGATTTGTGACGGAGTGGTTACGAACAATTTAGTAGTAGGGGTATTATAGTCACTACAGTTAATCATTTTGGATCGAGTCCTTAACAATGACAAAATCAGCTAAATTATTTTTACCATAGGCCTAAAATATCACAATAATCACATCCAACAGTGTGTTTGACAATTTTCTTTTCACTCCACCCTGCAAGTTTTCAAATGTATACTTTTAGTGATAACCAATAAACTAGTTATACCACACTAGTAGTTACATTTAAATTTTTTGCAATCTAAGAAATCAAAAAATGAAAAATGGTGGATTTGATCTTGTCAATGTATTTACCTAGTAGTAATATGCTTAGTGTGAAAAAATTGGTTTCGTTCGTCATCGTTTCAGCCTTAGTCAAGTCGGTCAACAATTATTTAACGTTATTTACGAAAATATCCTTTTTCACTAAAACGACCATAACCTAATCATCACATGTCCAATTTGTGCTTGTATCGCGCCTACACTCTCACATGGTCGAGCATTATTTAATGGCATAAAAAAAATGAACCCGGCACCTTGTTTCGATTTTGTTGTCCTTAATTTGAGAAATCTAATTAATATATATAGGGGTAAAAATGTCCAACTGGCCATTAAAATTTCTAAAAAATAAATTTCAATATATAGGACGGCAGAGGGCGTGTGTTGGTCTATAGTTCATCCCTTAAACACCCGAAGGAATAATAAATGTATTTTATTTTATTATTAAATAATAATAGACATTTTTACCTTTTTATGTAACTTAATATTTTCCTTGAGACAACATAATTGTGATGATTTTTTCCATTCAATTTTTTTATATGGTTAGACAGAGCTCGACCCCTCGAGAGTGTGGGTGTGAATTGTGCCCCTGCATGATAGGTCATGGAGTGGTTGCGAGCAATTTAGTGTTAGGGGTATTACGGTGACTATAGTTGACCACGTGGATCGAGGTCTAAACGAGGATAAAATCAGCTAAATTTTTTACCATAGGCCCAAAATATTGCAACAATTGCATCCAACCGTCCGTTAGGCCATTTTCTTTTTCTTCCACTTTGTAAGTTTTCAAAGGTATATTTTTAGTTTTAACCAATGAAGAAGTTATATAACACTAGTAGACACATTGAGATTTCGTGCAATCCGAAAAATGAAAAATGATAGATTTGACATTGCCCATGTATTTACCTTATAGTAATATACACAGTGAGACAAAAATTAACCGCGTTCGTAGGTTTTTCGGTCTCGGTCAAAACTGTCAATCCTTATTTACGACCATTTGCAAAAATATTATTTCCATTAGAAAGGATATTAACGGCTCCATTTCGTACATAATCTTTCATTTTTCATTTTCAAGCCCAGAGAAAAATTAAGAGAATGATATAGATTTAATCGGGATTAAATTCGTAATTTTAGTAATTATTAAAAAGCCTATGAAAATTTTCATAAATTTTCTTTATATCGTAACTCTAATGTAAGGAATCGAGAATATAGTTCACGACATTATGGGTCTATAAGAATTTTCAAAGGTTTTTTTTGGACATCTAAACTATTTTTAATAATTTTCTAGAGTTTGAGAAATAAAGAAAATAATTTATGAAAAAAGGAATTGAGGTTGTGCGATCTGAACCGTTGATCGATACAACCGCATGATATTGACCGTACAAATTAAATTAAATGGAGGCTGTAAATTGCAACCGAGTTTGACTTGGTCACTCTGTGCACGATTGTCTTCCTCCTACTTCGACGTCGGCACGCCGCCGAATTCACTTCTCTACTCCGGTTGTTTCACGGCGGCCAGAAATGTACCAGAAGCTTTGCAAGGCGAACACGATGGTGGCTTTGTATCCTCAAATCGACAGCTGAAGAGTGAGAATCGAGATTTGCGAGGCTAGAAGAAGACGTTGAGGATAGCAGCACCTCGGTTTCACGGTTTGCCAGTTTTGTTTATCTGGATTTGCTTGATCGATTATTCGATTTGTGCATGTGGATTTGCCAAATTTATTCCAGATTTGTTAATGTACAACAACAATTGGTTGATGAGATTCCACTTTCCAACCATCTCAGCAAGCCATTCTTCAAGTCTAAGAGAGAAACCCAGAAAAATAATAAAAAGACCAAAGGGGCTCTCAGATTGTATGTAGCAAGAGAGAGTCGAGAGAAACTTAAAAGTTAGTTCTTCATTTTACCATTTGTTTTTTAGGCTCAAGTTAATTTTTGCCAGAGCTTCATCAAAAATGAAATTTTTTGATTACAAACTGGGTAAAGAAACACGAAAATAACTAATAATTTAGAAATGAAATAACCAATGCGGATTCATAGGGGACGAAACCTATACTCTGATAATCTAAAATCTAATAGTATTAGAACCCCAGCAGTTCAATTTCATGATATTTTTTTAGCTTTTCCTCCTTAGACTTCTTCATCTGATTAGGAATGGCTGCAGAAGAAGTGGCAAAGAGTTTCATGGCCTGAGAATACGATCTGATGTTGTTCATCACAAGCGTGCAAGCTCCACTCATCTTTGTTTTTTCCTTCGATTTTGATATGAATGAGAGAGAAGATAACTGGGTGAGTCTGGTAAGTTGGTTGTTATTCAACATTTTACCATTTGTTATTTTTTTTTCAACCCAATAGTGTTTGTGTCATTATGTGTGTGGGACCAGAAAAACTTAAAAGACTAGTAGTTCATCCGGTTTTGAAATTGAAGGGTCAAGATTGACAATAAGAATCCAATGGATATGAATTATGCTGACATGGTGGAGCATCCATACTATAGAGTAAGGAAGAATTTTCGACTTTAGTGCCTATATTTTTAAAAACTCACTTTAGTCACTTAAAAAAACATATATATTGAAGTCGAGTAACCAAAATGAAAGGCGATATTAAAGTTTAGTAAAAATATCACTTTGGCCACTCAAGGTGAAAAATGTATTGAAGTCAAGTGAACAAAGTAAAAAACGATTTGATTGTGACGTGATACAGACATGCTTATGCATCATAATCGGTAAGCGCTAGACGGACGGTGGGCAGGGGCCTAGTGCCTTCCGCCTAGGCGGGGACTAGATGTTTTTTTTTTTACAATATATAATTATTTAAATAAAAATATATATTATCAAATATTCAAATATAATAGGTAATTTAACCATTTTTATTTTACTTTGCACTATTTGAAATTCCGGTACATCGGATTAGTCCCGTCAACGGTAGTCGTTCTAAACACTAATTGGAGAGTATACACCAATTAAAACTTAAACTCTCCACAACCTAGGTTCTAACTATTGCGCAAGCAACACACAATTTATTACAAATATATATGCAACAAGCACAATCAATTGTACAACCTAAAATCCCAAAGTGTGCATCATCAATAGCACACCACGGACTATATCTATATATGATCAAACATGCAACATACTAAGAAATTTAAGCACGAAGCATATAGATAAACAATCACACAAAGGAACACAAGATTGGTCACCCGGAAATCTCTACCACTAGAGGAAAACCGGAGGGGAGCCGTACCCCATGCTCTTGTGTAACACTATAAAATAGCCAAATTGGCAAACACATATAAGGGGGAACTCGGTCCCAAACTCTACACTATCTACCTATAGACTAGTGGCAGCTCTAACCTTGTGTAGCCTCCAAATTCTTCTTCAAGTGCTCCCACCTCAAACTACTCCGATTGATTGAACTTCACCGCGTGAATCCTCTAACCGCAAGCATCACCAACTATGCTAGTGTGTGTGTGTGTATGAATGAAATGAATTCAATTTGTTTGACACAAGCAATACAATAAGGAACAATTGCTTGAATCAAACAAATCGAATTGAAAAGCCTTGAATATGATTCAAGGGTTGATTTAGTTATTCACAAGGAACAATAACTAAATCAACAAACATCAAAGATGTGAGGATTCTATTTCATGGGACTAGGGTCACTCAGCTAAACCAAAGAACTCTCTCAAAGTGTATTTTGACTATGGGGAAAGAGTTGGCTGAAATGAATCCAAAGGGTTCTATTTATAGAAAACATAACAGCAGCTTATGCGATCGATCGTACGACATTATGCGATCGATCGCACAGTACAAAAATAGCTACTGGAAATGAAAACCCTTATGTGCGATTGATCGCATAGTATCGGGCGATCGATCGCATGAAAAAGTTGCAACAGACATAATTTTAAATTTCAACGGGCAGATTCTCCAACGGACAAATTGGACGATCGATCGCAAGGCTAAAACAGCCTTAAACACAAAGGAAAGCTAATCAAAATGAATCTATGTGAAGATCTAGCAATCATATCAATATAAACTCAAATGTATGAAACAAAACATTCAACATTTGAGCCGATCGCGTTGCTACCGAATGCTTATAAAATAAGCAAGTGAAACTTGTGTGATTTATGACACAAGTGTGGTAATCAAGCATCCTATATCTATGTGATTCACATCATAAGTGAAAAGAAAGCAACCTAGATACACCTAGGGCAACAAGGAAGACTCAATGTGAATGAAGTGCATGTGTGATTTGCACTTATTTATAGCGCATATTATATTCCTAATCACAAGAGTTAAACTTATCCGAAAGCATTTTGTTGGTATTAATGAGCGTTTTCATGATTTCAGGTCACTTATACGACTTGAAGTAATTTGGCACAAAATGTGCATTTTTGATGACTTTTGGGCGCACTTCCGGGAAGAGGATTAGAAGCCAACCGTGGCTTCTCAATGTTAAGGAATGCATGAATCAACCTTCGGAAGTCGGTGCCATTGAAGACCTTGAAGAATCCAAAAGAGGAAGGAAAATGAAGAAATTGCATTTTCGGCGATTTTTCCGGCAAACCACCACCACAAGAGGCGGCAGTATCGCCGGACCACCATCGGAGCACCATCACAGAAGGGGAGGCTCCCCTTGACCAGCTGCACACATGTGCACTACAGACCACACCCCACTCATCCCTACACTAAACCATATTGTCTCCCACTTCACATTGCTTTTGTATTTTTCTTCTATGACCCACTCACCATTGCCAACTCACTCCACTAAACAAACCTTAGTGGACACATCTGGAGATACCAGACCATCCCATCACACCATTTAAGTCCCCATTTTTCGTACACAACAGAACCAGCCACTACATTCCACATCCATCCACCAAGAACACCAAGAAACTGCTCAGTTTTGTTCTTCCATTTTCACCACCTTCCACTACTCAAATCAGTTTTCTTCCTTCACGAAAGTTGTTCCTAAGGCATCCATTTATTTTTGATAAAAAAAAAATTCACGAAAGTTGTTCCTAAGGCATCCATTTATTTTTGATAAAAAAAAAAGGCATCCATTTATCTTAGGAACCAACTTTCACCACCATTTCACCATCATTTCATCACGTTTCAAGCTCCACAGCTGGGAATTCGTCAAGAACGCAGGATTTCGAAAACTTGGAAAAGAAGAAGCTTGGAAGTGAAGAGGAGTTCAAGAGGGGCCTATCATCTATACTTGGAGTCACCAAGGAGCTGTCGGCCATCATCCCTTGAGAATTTCTTAACCCTACTCTTGTTATTCTTTGTACTTATGTCTCCATTCTTGTCAATATTGATGTATTTCAAGAACATGTGTGAGTAGTCTTTTTGTTGGAGGCTAGGGTTGTGAGCCCTAGCCCATGATGATGTATTGATTTACTGTGATGTTTATGAACCTTGATTGTGATATGAACATGTTCATTGTCTAGATTAATTATGTTGGATGCATGTTTGGATACTTCACTAATTGAAGAGCATGTGTTAGACTTATATTGGTTGAATTTGTGGAGTGTAGTGCCTCTCTAAATTCTAGACTATTGGCAATGCATGTGATGATTTAAGCTTAGGCCTAGCTTGTTTGAAATCATAGTTTATGACTCTATGCCTCTTTTTATGAACTTAAGGACTTATGCAAGCTTAAGCAAATTGATTGAGAGCCCCTCATGAATCTATTAGACATGAGGGATAAATTGCAAACTAAATCTTATGTACTCTTTCTAGTGCTAAGGTTTGAGGATTTTGGTTTGTTAATCAATCTTGTGTTCATAACAAAGTGGTTTATCATACATCGGAGTAGGTTAGGCTAAACCCGAAACCCCAACTACCTCATCCATTTGATCACAAACACACTCCAATTGTATTGAGTTTGTAAGCTCATACACTTGCTTTAGCTAGTCACATTTTCCTCTTTTACTTACTATTTTGGTTACAAGTTACATATCCATGAACACAATCTATGAACACTACATCATGTTGTACATAATCCATTTCACAAGTACAAAATCCATCTCTTATCTCTCCATTTTAGTGTCAAGCATTTCGGTTACATTGTTTGCCAAATAGGGGTCTTGGGCCTTCCAATCCCTTGGGTACGACATCCCCCGGTCTCAAATATACCATCTACTACACTTTGACGACGATACGCATAACCACATCTCACTCACATTTCATCCTAAAATTATCGTTGCGTCAATGTGCATATGCATGAGTCATACCTTGAGGAGCTTGAACGAAACCTTCGATGACCAATGATTGAAGTCCGGAGAAAGAATCGGATAAGAAAGGAGTCTTCATGAACCATCTCCAGGAAGAACAACCTAGGCCACGACAGCTAATCCCTTAAACAACCTAGCATTGAATACAAAGAAATGCTAATACAAGGGAAGATGTTTTGTCAAATAGGAAATAGCCAATAACAAATATTTTGCCCTTACACCATCCCTTCACCCATTAATTTTTTAGGCAAATACCTCATAGGTCCAAACATGGCAACTTTTTGCCCATTAAGTTTTGCTACAGTAAAAATTTGTCCATCAAGGATAGAAATATATTGAAATTTTTATTGTAGTAAATAAAATCTATTGTTTACACATTTTTATTGACTACAATAAAAATTATTGTTCTTAAAAAATTTTATTGAGGTAAATAGAAATGTGTGAACAATGGATTTTACTAAGCACAATAAAAATTTCGAGATATTTCTGCCCTTGATGGGCAAATTTTTACTGTAGCATCCTTAGTGGAAAATATTTCCCTTCATTTGTCTTTATCGGTCAACCCTAATTTTTTTTCTCCTCTCTCTTCTCTCCCCTTTACCCTCCCTTTCTCATTTCTGCACCCACCTCTTCTTATTTTATTATTTTTTTCTTCTTCTTCTTCTTCTTGCTTCTTGCTTCTTCTTCTCTCATACAGACTTCTTCTTCCCTTCATTTTTTCTTCTACTGCACTCACACACCTGACAGTAGATCACCTCACCTCTTCTTCCCTTATTTTTTCTTTTTCTTTTTCTTCTTCTTCTCTCACTTACCGACCAGATAGACCACAGACCACAGACCACATACCACATACCATAGTAGATCAATGACGACACGAGGGAGAGGAGAGAAACTCGACTTTGGAGGAGAGAGAGATCGCAATTTGTTTGTGCCCAGTTTTTTTTTCCTTTCTGACTTAACTACAAGTCATTATCTAGTTAACTGAGTAAGGAAAAAAAATTGCCGCCCTAGTCCGCCTAGGAGGCCGATTTGCCGATTTGCCTACTAATCCGGGTGGCATACCCCCGCCTAGGGTGCCTAGGCCCATTTTTAGAACCTATGATATTCTCTATAAGCAAGTTTTGAACTAGAGACTCTTTAGGGACTTCACAACTAGTGGACATTTTTTTTCTTTACATACACACACATCCACCCCACCCCAACCTGGTATCTGAGGGGAGTCGAACCTAGGATCTCTCTTATGACAATTTTGGTGTCAAACCACTACAAAATCAATGAAATGTTTGGTGAGTATTATGTTGTGTAAGTGCGTTATGCACTGTTAATTTTATATGTGCTTTGTGCATTGTGTTGTTATAAGACCCACATAGTGGGTGTCACCGACGGGTGACGTCGATTTTCCACCTCTGCTTTGTGCGTTGTTCTATATTGTGCACTCTTCTGTTAGGATCACATAGTGGGTGTCACCGCTAGGTGACATCTATTACTCTATTTCCCACCTATGCTTTGTACATTGTTCTGCATTGTGCATTCTTCTGTTATAAGGCCCACATAGTAGGTGTCACCGCCAGGTGTCATTTATTTCTCACATTTGATAAGTTTAGGTCTCACTGGTGTGTTGTTCTATAAAGGGCTCAAGAAAGTTATGTTTTGAAAAGTTAGAATATGCACCCTATTTGCTTGTATTCATATTATATGTAAGTGTAGCGTATGATAATTGTTTGTTTTGTTTGAAGCAAGTACTAGCTACTTACTGAGTTATATCTCATTAGTAGTTTATTGTGGTTCCAGGTGTGGTTGGAAATAAAGCACCTTAGAAGGCTTGGTGACAATTCATCTTGGTCTGATGGTTCCTTATGAGATTTTATTCAAGTTTTTAAGGAGATAGACTATGCTTCCGCTATAATATGAGAACAAGTGACTGACTAAGCTTTTGTTATTTTTATTTATGGTCATATGGATATTTAAATTACATTTATTTAAGTCAAATAAGCTTGACTACTTGGGTTTATATTAGAGTCTTAGTAGACTGATATATTTGTAAGTTTTCCGTTGACTTGAACATAATTTTTAGGTTAAGTCATGCCTTCAGGTTTACGAATTTGAGGGTATGACATCTTATCTAATCTATCTTGATGTGAATTCATGAGCTTGCTGATATGCTAATAACATAGTATCAATTAAAACCCTATCGGTAGTATAGAATAAGTAGGGATCGTTCACAACGAAGATCGAGGGTGTACCTAACAAAGATTGTCACAAAGAATTATTAACAAGTATAAAGAATAAATATATACATATGTACAAAGTAAAGGGGATTTAAAGATTGATTTAATTAAACTAAGTATAGAAAACATTATGTACAAAATAAATAGGTGAAACATTAAGGTCACAACCCCAAAATCGTAGGGTACAAGTTATCATTCAATGATTCCAAAAACTATTAATTCTCTAAGTCATGTGATCAAAATTAACATTGTGAAACATTAGAAAGCTAATTATTTCCCAATTAAACCTTTCTCTGAAAATGAACCTAAGTGAAAGCACCTAGATCAATCAATTAAACATGCCATCATAGTCTAAAAAGTTAGCTAATCCAACCATGTTCAAAGCATCGAAAAGAATTGTTAATTCAAGTGCACAACCTAGCATGAATAAGTTCATCTAATTGCAATCCTTCTTTATTTGATTCTGACTTTTGTTCAAAGTCTTTACTACTTGTGAAATAGGTTTTGAAAACTATTAGGTGAATCCAAACCCTAATTCTAGCTTCAATTACATGTAAACATCATAAGTTTCGAACCCTATAACATAAACATATAAAAGTTTTCTGTAAACTTGAATCAAATAAACAATCACACAAAAGCAACTTAGAAAACAAATAAGTTTCAAATCAAATATATAATAAACCCATAAACAATTCTGGAAATTATAAACTTAATGTTATGTTAACTAAAACAGAGAATTAACAAGCAACAAAGAGGAATAAATTAAAGGCTAAGTCGAAATACACCATATGGAATAGCATGAAGAGCTTCGAGCCACGAACCCTTGAATCCTTGGAAGCAAGTAACTCAGATCCGTGAACAGCAAGGTGGTGATGAATATGGACGTCCTTGATGGTGATGGTGGTGATGGTGCAGCCGCCTAGACCTCCTCCTTGAAGACTTGGAAACCCTAGGTTTTAGAGAATGGAACCCAAGAACTCTTGTGGATGGGGTAGTTGCAGAAACTTTGAGAGTGTATGGAATGGTATTCTTGGCTAGAAAGTGGTGAAGAATTGTGTTGAGAAGCCTCTCTATTTATAGGAGAGTGGAGAGGAAGAAGAAGACAATGAAAGAAATAAAGAAAGAAAGGGAAAAGAAGTGGAATGTGAGTGGGAGGTAAAGAAATGTTAAGTGACATGGTGGAGATGTGGTCATATTGAAATTAACCATTTATTTAACTAAAAGAAATCAAGCACTAATGTTGTGGGGAGAAAGCAACAAATATAGTGTGGTGACATGAATGACAATATGGGGGTGAGTGGAGCATTGAGAATAAAAGAAAAGGAAAGAATTAAAAAGGAGACAGCACTGAGTTGTGTCCACTTAGAACCGAATATTTGACGTTTGAACGGTTGGATGATTCTGAAATTTGAATCCAGAATACCTAACACACAAATGCACATGGTATCAAAATTACAGCTGGATCCAACGGTTGACTTAGGAGATATGGGCCTCCAAAGTGGACTGATCTGCACAGGCAGAATGTCTGAAAATCTCCTAGCTTAATGGGCTTGTACCTTTCCTCATGCTTTGTGGACTTGAGCCTTCCTTCATGGATTTGGGCCTTCATCTTGGGCCTCACGGCAGCTCACCTCCTAATGGGCCTCGAAAAAGCCCATTAGACTTCGTAAAATTCCGAGCTCCGATTTTCCGTTCTGAGCTGAAATAGTAATCCTAGTTGCATTAGGATTCCTACTCCCTTTATGATTCCTGTCAGAGTCAGGAAAGAATTCAAATTAGAAAAGTTTCATAATATCTTCATTTTAATTCATTCCTTCAATTAAATCATCATTTAGGGACACAAAGGTAGAAACTAAGCTAAACAGCGAAGTTAACCAATAAACGCAGCCAAATAGTAGGGAAAATAAATTAAAAACGTCACACTTTGTGCTCCTATCAAATTATCACTTGCTAACTTTACATGTTCTAGGCAAGGTAGCATGCACGATGAGCTTTGATAATCTTTGAATGAATCATGAAATTCATGCATGTACTTTATGCTTTTGTGAGAACCCGAATTTTAAATATCTTATTTTTAAGTCACAAAATAATTTTGAAGTTGGTTAAATTTTATTTTTAATCTCATACTTGGAAAGTAAACGTCTCCACGATAATTTTTCGGACTTCTGATCTATTTTTAATGATTTTTTAAAGTTTATTATATGCCACTTTTCTATTGTTGATGGTGACACGTGGCACTTTGCCATTGGTTGGAGAAGAAGTGGCGTCCAAGAAAATGAGGCATGTGGCAGATGATGATGTCATCATAGTACATTAGTCATATGCCAAGTGTCAAGCGGTGGCATAAAGAGTTTTGAATGAATGACACATGGCACACACATATTAGAGACTTGGTCTTTGCTTGACAAATGACACAATCCAATTGGTGTATACAATTAAACTAATCTAATCATGTCCGTGTTCTACCCTATATAAACCATCCCCACAACCTTTATTCTCCACAATTGTCGGAGCTTCTCTCCTCTTTTCTCTCTAAATTTTTTTTTTCTCTAAAACTTCTATGGATCATAAATTTTGATTTATAACTCCGATCTAGGATCCGCAAAATCCTACGGATTCGTGTAAGCGAGATCTATTCATCTAGCTAATTAAATTCTAGATTAGGTATAGATATTTTTATGGCTATTTTAAGGAGGATCGTGCTGTCGTTATTATGCTCGATAATTCTCGAAATTAAGATAGGGATTCTCGGGGACCCTTTCTATAAAATATTAATTAGGTTAATTATTAATTTATATGAATTGTGTGGTATTGGTTGAATGACATATTTGTATGTTATCTTTTTCGATAAAAGCATGTGTACATAAGAGGTTATTTTATAAGCAATAACACTACATCATCATACATTGGCATTATGAGAAAATGCGAGTATTTATAGAGTATAAATCGATATGAGAAATATTGTAATCCAAAGGGATTGAGAGAAAATAACTATATTTGTGTAGTTGAGTTAAGTTCTGGTCAGGGACCAGAGAATGTCAGCCCACTATATACAAATAAGGGAGTGAAGCCTTTTCAACGAGGTTTATAAAATGATCATATTGGGCATATTGACACTGGCGAAACAAGAACTATAACAAGATGACTAACAAAAGAGAAATGTAGTATAGCTTTGAGTTAATGAGAAGGTGATGAGTCAGCATGACATTCATTCATTGTCTTTTGATTAATTGATTGATAAATTGATTGTGGACACATAGCTACCAATGACCTAAAAAGGTTAATATCTCTACTGAGCCGCTGGTTGAGCTCACCCCTTTAGAAATTTTACAGGTACTGAAATCAAGAATCGAAATGATTAGATGAGGCTGAATGACGAGCTTAGAACGACGTTTTTTTATTTATGTATTTGTAAAGTATTTTGTAATTATTAATTAAATCAAAGTGTGCAACAAAAATGTATTTTAATTTATTTTTACTTTTTAACACTCACACCTCGGATTCAAATTTAGGTGCCTAAAATTCACCGACACCGGGTCCAGGGCATGACAGCTTCACTCACCGTGGTGATGAGGAATTCTTACTCTCATAGTATGACATAAAAATAATTTAGCAATAATTCATTCTCATATCCAAAACATGGATGAAATATGAGGATTTTTTTATGAGTTTGCCTAGCTTGTTTGAATTTTTTAGCCTTGGTGCCTTATGCCTCTAATTGTTGCATTAGGCTAATCAATTAGCTAGAGAGTCATTCATTGACCATAATATGAAATAAAAGATAACAAGGACAGACATGGTCCTTTATATATCCATAAGATGGGAAGGACATGGAGTTTGATTCATGATTCACTTAGCATGCATATGTACAGTATATTTTTTTAAACTAATAGCTTTGAAACTACCTAAATTCTATTAATTTAGCGAGATATGAATTTATCGGTAAATTAATAATTGTTAATTTACAAAGATAATTATCAATGACACTCCAAAACTTCTTGTTGCAATACGAGAAATCAACCCCAGGACTTTTGGGCGCATTGCGAACAATTAAAGATGAGATTCAGCTAGATTTGAAATTTAACAAAAGACATGCTACTCTTTATTCATATTTTGAGAAAACCTCATAGTCAATTTATTATATGTTGCGAAATAACGGGAAAAGTAAAGCGAGAAGTAAATAGCACTGGAAATTGATGATCTTTATTGATGAATAGGTGCCTCTTTATATAGAGAAATACACGATACAATCCATATGAAAATAGGATTCCTATTCAATACATTCCTTATGCAATCCTAACTAGATACTCCTACGCATCAACCAACACCATAATCCTAAGGAACATGGCTTTGCAAAACGAGTGTTTGGCCTTAGAGGCATCAGAAGCATAGGAGGAATAAACCGCATTCGAGAAAACATTGAGGTCATATGGGGGCGTCCGAACGGAATGATCCTCGTCCGGACGGAAATGTTTTCCGGAAGTGTTTATTTTGTCCAGAAGGTTCGGCGTCCGGACGGACGCTTTGGACAGAAGCTTTTATGTTTCATCGGGGGCGACGGACAGAAACTCATCTGGAGCAAAGGCGTCCGGACGGAATGGCCTCATCTGGATGGATGCTTCGAACAAAAGCTCTCTGGAGCGACAACGTCCGGACGGAATGGTCCTCGTCCGAACGGACGCTTTGGACAGAAGCTTTTAGGTTTGGTTTTGCATCTCCTTGAATCAACCTTTGATTCATGCTTCGATTAGCTCAAAAGAACAGATGTCCGTGTGAGATTCTCAAAACACGGATCATCATATCATGACAGGAATGTATCAATCTGTCTTGCCAAAGCCATTATATGTCTGAATCCAAGAGGTCATCCCGAATGATATTGTTTGATTCAATAGCTCAACTAGTGGCTGCGTACAACCCACTAGAGGGACACATAATCTTCTCTAAGATGCGCTTCCTTCCGCAGTCATTAGAGGTAATGCAATAGAATTCTATCCCATTCTCATCATGCGTTTCCGCATAGCATCCATTGGCCCTTATATCTTTAAAGCTCGATAGGGTTCTATTCCCTTTAGGAGCGTAGAGAGCATGTGATACATCAATTCACAAAGGAAGATAAGCTCATCATTAAAATGGAGGCTACGAAAGCGACTCAGATTTTGTTAAAGACATATGTCAAGGCTTTACATTCAAAGTTGCATCTTGATCTTAACTCGAGACTAGAATCCATTGTCATGGCAAACTTGCCGTATGACATCAACTTGGAGAACATAAAGACTTGAGCAATTTAGCTTCCAAAGCCTTTAACCCTTAAAATCAACGTTATGATCATTGCAATTATATACTCATATGTATTGCAAACAATGGTTCATTGATCAGACGCTCCATATCATGAAGAGGATTCTCCATTGATTGAGGTATAAGGCGCGGTACACATAATCCATAGGACGGTGACAGCTTGCCTTGGCCAGTGGCGGTGCCATCGCAACTAGTGGTGGCACAACGCAGATCGGCGATGACTGGTGTCGTCTCTCCCATGGGGACGGCGGTCATCTCTCACTCTTTCGCGGCCATATTCACGCTTGATCTCTTAATCTTATGGCGATTACCTTCTTGAGCAAATAAATCTTACGGATCAATGTCCGGATTAGTCCCTAAAACCTTAGGGTTTTTACTCATTGTGTCTTCCCATAGGGGCGCAATCATCGTCATGCCTTACATGAAGGTAGAGATGGAGAAGGTGGTGAGAGTTCCTCAATCAATTACTCATCTATGATGATTTACCACAGAGATGCATCAAGTATTTGATGCGGAGAATGTCCGAATTATATCTCATGACTTTAGTAAAGTCAGAGAAGCGAAGATTAATCCATTATGCTTCTAAATTCGGAATGGAGGTAAGAATGTTACCACGACATTCATGGAGCACTTATAGCGCTAACCTCTTTCATGAACTCAAACTGGAGTGCCATATCATGTGGCGTTTTCATCAGGAAAAATAACATGGAATAGTCATCACAGTTTGAAGGTCTAGAGCAGTTTATTCAAAACATCGCTCATGGATTCAAGCTAGAAGCTCTTGTGTGGAAGGTTGCATCGCAGAATCCAATGGAGTAAATCGAGTTAATTCATGTTCGAAATCCATAAATATGGAGAACAAGAATAGGGTACCTTTAGTGATGAATCTTTAATGTTACCACGACATTCATGGAGCACTTATAGCGCTAACCTCTTTCATGAACTCAAACTGGAGTGCCATATCATGTGGCGTTTTCATCAGGAAAAATAACATGGAATAGTCATCACAGTTTGAAGGTCTAGAGCAGTTTATTCAAAACATCGCTCATGGATTCAAGCTAGAAGCTCTTGTGTGGAAGGTTGCATCGCAGAATCCAATGGAGTAAATCGAGTTAATTCATGTTCGAAATCCATAAATATGGAGAACAAGAATAGGGTACCTTTAGTGATGAATCTTTCGTCGGTAAAATATTTTCTCCCCGTATGGCGATGAAACGTTCTTCGGTAATAGGTAGCTAGGTTTCAGAGTTGATACTCCCACGAAACGATAGGGGGTATGTTTCGGAGTTAATACTCCCACGAAACAATTATGGTTTCTGAGCTATGCTCCCAAGAAACGTTTCCAAGGATCGGATTTAGCCGAAAAATTTGATGTAGTATGATCAATGGCGAATGCCATAACTTAAACCTTTCGGTAGCTCCACTTAAGCATGACCATGTAAGTAGTAAGAGATGTCGGTAGAGCGAGGCTCACTTGACTAATCTCAAACTTGCTTACCTAGACATCATACCCAAGTAGATGAGCCTAGTCGTGAGTAAGTCAAGGCAAAAGATTTGATGTACAATGGTCGTTTCTTCTTTACGGATTCATATCCGGAGGTTTACAATGAACACCTTGTTCAAGGTCTCTTCTTCTCTACGGATCCTATATCCGGAGGTTTAGCTCGAGTCCCCACAACTCGGCTCTTGAGATCATCACCAATAGCATGATGACATTAGAGGGCTCATGACTTACATATACCGCAAACGATATAAAGCTCGAATAACCCCTAATGCTTCTCATAGTTTGGTAAGTCTTGAATTATATCCCACGTTATAAGAAAGGTGAGAGGTAGAAGAAGGGAGGTTGCAAGTCCCCGAAGAAAAACAAAACCGCATCAAAAGCAGGAACTTTTATAAAAACTTACTTGGTGTGTTTTCTCGGATTATCTTGAGTAGCTCTTCTTCTGAACTTCGTATCCAGAGATCCAACGGTTTGAATTAGCTGTAATTTGAACTGCAAATAGAAGACACATAGAAGAATCAGTCTATCAAATTTCAATACAATCTGACCGTTAATAAAGGAGAAAACTGAAATCGAAGTGGCATGTTCTGTATAGGCAGATTCTGAAGATTGCTAGCCATTGGGCGTTTGCAGTAGAGAAGTGCTGGTGAAGATAGTGTAACCAGCAGTGACTCTTGGTATTAGCGGTGATGCATGGCAGCGGTGGGGCACGGCGGTGGTAGTACACAGCAGTAGCCAATCGTTGACAGCCGAATGATGAACCTAGGGTTTAGGGTTCTAGGGTTTTTCTGTTTCTCTCAGGGCTAGAGTCTCGTGCTGATAACGTGTTGCGAAATAACGGGAAAAGTAAAGCGAGAAGTAAATAGCACAGGAAATTGATGATCTTTATTGATGAATAGGTGCCTCTTTATATAGAGGAATACAAGATACAATCCATATGGAAATAAGATTCCTATTTAATACATTACTTATGCAATCCTAACTAGATACTCCTAGGTTGACAAGCACACATTAAAACGGGTATCTTTTAGCATTATGTACTTTTTAGCTAATTATTAATTTATAAAATATTTGGGACCTATAAAATACAAAGAAAATATTTAAAATGTATTATCTTATAATTTTATAGAGAATAATTATTAGTCTAGCGTGTGGAACGGACAATTTTATTATTTAAATGATATTATTAATTTATCAAGTATCAATTTAAAGATGTTTTACTGTACTTATAAAATCAC
Source organism: Rubus idaeus (assembly GCA_030142095.1). Classification (NCBI taxonomy): domain Eukaryota; kingdom Viridiplantae; phylum Streptophyta; class Magnoliopsida; order Rosales; family Rosaceae; genus Rubus; species Rubus idaeus. The sequence continues at coordinate 15,411,618 of CM057970.1, read as the reverse complement.
TCTTAATTGTAGACTTTGGTTAACTCGAAACCTCAATCGTTAGTCTACTGTTACTTTAATTACCTTACTTGCCTTTACTTCTCTTGTTTTATTTACTTGTTTAATTGCTTTGTCTTTGATTCTTTATTTAATTACTTCTCCATATTCTATACTACAGTAGAACTTCTTTAAATTAATACTCGATAAATTAATAATCTCTATTAAATAATAAAATTGTTCCGTCTCGACTCGGGACCAACGTGCTGAATTAATAATCTCGATAAAATTATAAGATAATATATATTTTTTTATTTTCTTTGTATATTATAGGTCCCAAATATTTTATAAACTAATAATTAGATAAAAAATACATAATAAATTGATCATGTCGTTTTCTCAAAATATGAATAAATAGTAGTTTGTCTTTTTTTTTTTAACTTCAAATCTAGCTAAATATCATCTTTAATTGTTTGCAATGTGTCCAAAAGTCATTGATGCTTTGAGTGCTTCTTTGCATGACTCCGGTCCTAAATGTTGTGTATCATCATCAACTTCAACTTCATCTTTAGAATACTCTGTTATGTTGTCAATGATCTCATCTACGCTGGTATCATTTTCACCAAGAAAATTTAAGAGGTGGTTGATATCCGTTTTTTTTTATCAAATTCATCGAATCTTGTTAAATGATTAAATATAATATGTTTACTATCAAGCTAAAAACTAAAAATATATTGTAAATTAATAATTATTAATTTATCGATAAATTGATATCTCACTAAATTAATAAAATTTAGGTGGTCCTAATACTATAAATTTAAAAAAGTTCTACTGTATATCCACCTCACAAGAATTCCCATCAAGGGTAAGCTTATGAATACTAGACTAGGGCTTCTTAACTGGAAGCGATAAGTTTTTTGGATTAGAAAGGTGGAGATGAAAGCGATCCAAAACCGCTTTGATTCCTTCCTTTATTTACCATTTATTCCGACTGACAATGAGGAAAAGAAGTTTCTTCATCAAAGTCAGAGTGATTTGATCATGATGAAAGTATTTGGAAACAAAAGTCTTGCACCAAATTATTGTTTAACTCATGAAGACCAATTGACCAAAAAACTCATGAAGACCAATTGATCAATTTGCGTCATTCTAACAGGAAATAAAAAAAAATTCATCGAAGGACTAAATTACTTGAATTGATGGTGTTTGGCTGGAGTCTCCTTCGGCAAAGAAATTGGATAGTTTTTTTTTTTGGCTAAAAAAAAGTTTGAAATTTGTGGGAAGGGGGGATTCGAACCCGGGTTGTGAGCGGGGATGACCACTGCCTAGTTCAACTGGACTACACCCAAGTTGGATAGTTGGAAATTAAGGAAAACTGTTGAGTGCATCTGGAAATGAGCTACTAATTAAAGTGGCTGCCTAGGCTCTTGCTAATTATGCTATGAACTGTGATAAACAAGTTTTTTTTTTGGCTAAAAAAAAAGTTTTCTTTTGTAAGCAGTCACTTCTAATGGATCGATCTAGTGATCTCCCGTGGCAGCTGGACGAAAAATAAAGACATAAATTTCACATGCACAAGTGCGACATTTCGCATAGGCTATTTTGGGAATCACTAGATTTATCCACTGTGAAAACTGAACAAAAAATGAAGACACAAATTTCGCATGTACTAATGCGGCATTTCACACACCTATTTTTGGCATAACGTGGATCACTAAATTAATCCACCGAAATTATTATTATTTCATCTAAAAGTAAAAGGATACCTCATTAAAACTTTGTCACAACTTGCAAATGGAAAAAAATGGAGTGAGCAGTTGAGCACTAGCTCAATCTCCATCCGATATTTGATGGTTTATTTGAAAGTTGAAACTTTGACAAAAAAATAAATAAATTGCGGGCCAGATAAATACAAAATGCATGTGGAGCGGTCATAATAGTCATTAGATGGAAATAATGGCTGAAATTCACTTTTAAATCTCAACCTGTTATTTATACTCTTGACCCCATAATTGAAATACCCATAATTTTTTAGGGCCCTTTGCATAAGTCCCTCTTGGTAAAGGTCTAGGGTTTTCCTTGATTCTGGGTATTGGGGTACCTAGCTTCTCCCTCCTCTAAACTTTGTGTAACAAAAAATGATAAACAAATAAATCCCCTATTTTTGATCTGGACGTGTTTGGATTTTTCCTAGGCTACATAGTTTGATTAGGTCAATTTCCGATCTAACATTCTCCTATTTTTTATCCCAGACGTATTTGGGTTTTTCCTAGGCTACCAAGTTTGATTAGGTAAATTTCCAATTTTTATGTTTCCTAGTTTGATTATTGTGCCGAATTGGAGATTGTTTAATTATTTATTTTTTGTATAATTTATAGACAAACAATATGTCAGTTAAAACTGAAATGATGAATATAGTAATCAAATAGTTAAATAACTTGAATTTTGAATTATTTTTTTGTCAAAATAATTCTTGAAGAATGACCTAAAATATAAACGGTTATATTCATTAGCTTACACGTCGGGAATTGACCTCCTCACTGGAAGGGGACTATATATATATATATCCAATACGAAACTGAAAAATCTATTTCATCAAATAAAATTTCAATAATGAACAATAATTAGGCTAAATAACATAGCTTTATATAATCATTAAATCATAAGTATCCATAAATCTGCTTACAATTGCAAAACAAAAAGCTTTGTGTCCCCAAAACTGCAAAACATACATCACATCACTTGCAGAAATAAAGTTCTTAATAAGCTACTGATATTGATAGGATCATTGACTAAGAATCTAAGACTATGACCAACACGTGTCAAACAACTAGTGGAAGTCAAAATGGGGTTCCTAACATATATTAAACAACTGTTTTTTTTTGGTGAAAAGATATTAAACAACTTAATTCAGCAAATACGGCATTGCACCTAGGCAATCCTTTTTTTTATACGAAACAGGAGGTAGAAGGCGGCAGCAGCCTACCGTCCACTCTACTAGTATTAAAAAAAGAAGAAGAAAAGTACTCCCTAATAATGCATCCAACCATTGGATAAGTCTAATATACATAGCTACATACTATGCAGCTCTTTTACTATGCATCTCTTTTTTTCAAATGCAATTGCATTTTTGCATTTCAAAAATGCAATTGCTGTTCAAAAAGGTAAAACTGCATTTTTGAAATGCAATTGCTGTTCAAAAAAGTAAAATTGATCATTTTTAGAATGACAATTGCATTTATGAAATATATAGTTTCACATTTTTGAAAAAAAAATCTGCATACCATACAGTGATGTATATTAGAATTTTCCCCAACAATTAATTAAGTATCCTTAATCAAATGATACATTTCTCAGCTCCAGACTTCACCCAAACCACACAGTACACGTCGATTGACTAGTAGTAGCTAGGCCTTAATTTATATTTCACTGTCTAAATTTAAAGTCCGCAAACCAAACAAGATCTTATCTGTCGCTATATATAGTTCTTAGTTGTGCAGTTATCTAGTGCGCATGAACAAATCAAGGAAATACATGCACGAGAGTAATACCTTCATCTTTCTCGTTTTCCAAGTTGTTCTCTCACGCAATTCATCAAACAGTTCCAAATGACTTCTTCTGGTGACCTAGTAGTCATGCTTTCAAGCTTTCTATGTCTGTTTCTCCTTCTCTTCGCTCTGATCAACATCTTTCTCACACAATGGTGGACGCCAACTCGCCTTCAGAAATTTATGGGTCGGCAGGGAATCAAAGGCCCTTGTTACAGACTTTTCAATGGAAACAGCAAACAAATCTCGGAAATGAAAAATGAAGCCATCAGCAGACCTAAAAGCTTATCACATGACCTATTTCCTCTAGTTCAACCTCATTATAAATTGTGGGCCAAGATATATGGTAACAAACTCGATCGAGTCTCTACTATGCTTTCAAATTTTAGTTCGATATTAATTTTGCTCATTTTTTGTAACAGGGAAGATTTTTCTTCAATGGTATGGTACTGAACCTCAGTTGGTAATCTTCGAACATGAGTTGTGCAAAGAGATATTGAATAACAAAGATGGAGTTTATCGGCAAATACAACACAAAGGCTTTACGAGGCAGATATTAGGAAATGGCCTTGTGACAGCTGAGGGTGAACATTGGGCAAAATTGCGAAAGGTGGCCAACCATGCCTTCCATGGAGAGAGTTTAAAAGTAAGTTGTTACAATTATTCATTGCAATTCTTGCAAATTAAGAAAAGAATGAGTTGAAGGTAATTTTCTAATTGCATGATGAGATTTTTTCGACCAGAATATGATTCCGGACATGATAGCTAGTGCCGAGACGATGCTGCAAAGGTGGAAGAATCATGAGGGGAAAGAGGTTGAGATGTATGAAGAATTTAGGTTGTTGACTTCAGAAGTGATTTCCAGGACAGCATTTGGTAGCAGCTATGTAGAAGGGAAGAACATTTTTAACATGTTGAGCAAGTTATGCTCTTTATTGCACAAAAATGCTTACACAATCAGGCTTCCTGGCATCAGGTAACTTTCTTAAATGTCCATTGCACTTCGAGAAAGGATCCGAAAGAATCTATCTTTCTTTTCCTTGTTGAATCTCTCTTTGTATATGATATTATTTGGTATCCATAGTTGAATCCAAACACTCTGCATCAAGCAGAGGATCCTTTCAATTTTGAAATCATATTGAATAGTTGACAATAGCTAATGAATCTTTTCATTCGTTGGTACACGGTGTCTGGAAAATTTAACCATTCATGCCCCAATATTGCGTAGAGCTGTTGTTTCTCAAAAAGGGATGAGGAAGACGCTCCATTTCATTTGATCTTCTTGTGCTGATGCATTCTTTTTCTTCCCTCTTTTTTTGTCACTTATCTCCCATCTGATGCATAGCATGGAACAGTTCATAACTATATTCTTATGAATGATGTATGATGTATCCCACTTCTCATGTTTAGTCTTTGATTCAATAATGTCGCAGTAAGCTTTTCAAATCAAGTGATGAGATTGAAGGAGACAAGCTTGAGAAAGAAATCCGTGACTCCATACTAGAGATTGTAAAGAAAAGAGAAAAGAAGGCAGTGACTGAAAAGGAAGACAGCTTTGGGAGTGATTTACTTGGATTACTTTTAAAGGCTCATCATCATGCGGATGACAGAAGTAAGCTCTCAGTAGATGATATTATTGATCAGTGCAAAGCGATTTACTTTGCTGGACAGGAGACCACTAATGGTTTGCTGGTTTGGACCGTGTTTCTTCTGGCACTCCATCCGGATTGGCAAGAGGAAGCAAGAAAAGAAGTCTTACAATTATTTGGGAAACAAAATCCAAATCCTGATGGCATTGCCAAACTAAAAACAGTAAGTCAGTCAAGAGCAGATAATGTAAGCTTCATAGATTGTCGGTTAAGTTTGAAATCCTGATTTTTTTTAATTTTATTTCATGCAGATGAGTATGATCATCAATGAGGCTCTAAGGTTATATCCTCCAGTTATGCAACTTGCACGGAAAACTGGAAGAGAAGTTAGACTGGGAAAGCTGATTGTCCCTGCTAATGTTCAATTGATCATCCCAAATGTGCCCTTTCACTATGACCCTCAAATATGGGGACAAGACGCCCAACTTTTCAAACCGGAGCGATTCTCAGAAGGAGTTGCTAAAGCTACTAAAGATAACATGGCTGCATTCTTGCCCTTTGGAATGGGACCTAGAATTTGTGTGGGTTTCAACTTCGCCACCATTGAAACTAAGATTGCACTGTCAATGATTCTACAACGCCACTCCTTCACCCTTTCCCCGGGTTATGTCCACTCTCCTATTCATTTTCTTACAGTTCGCCCACAGCATGGAGTTCAAGTGATTCTGCACTCACTGTGAAATTTGAAGGCATAAAGAGTACTCGGACAGCAATGATTTTGGATATCGTCGTTTAGGAAGTGTGCAACCTCTGCTTTGATGTTTGTTAGGAATTTGTACCTGTATGTTCTTCCTGCTTTGCAGCTTGTTTATGTTGTTCTAGTATATTAAGGAAGTTGTTAATAACACACCCGTGTTATTAACACACCCTCGCCTCTCTTTCTCGACTAAAGAACAAATGACCAAACAGATAAATTGAGAAAGAGAGAGGAGGGTGTGTTAATAACACAATTGAGTGTGTTATTAACAATTCCCTATATTAATTGTAAAACAGTTAACGACTATTTGGGAGTTGACTGTCCTTTAAAATAAAATAATAAAGGCTTTAAAAATTGCATACCCTGTTTATGGAAGGGAGTAGGGACTCAGTGTAGAAGAAAATGCCCATGGAAGTGAATAAGTACTAGAATTAGGAATATCAACATTATTGTAAAATAGAATAATCTTTAGTGTACTATGGACTATTAACTTCGAGATAAGGTAAGAAATGATAAGGAAATATCCGTTATTTCACTTTTAAATGGAAATAACGGCTGAAATTCACTTTGAAATCTCAACCCATTATTTATACTCTTGACCCGATAATTGAAATATCTGTTATTTTTCAGGGCCTTTTCCGTAAGTTCATTTTGGTCAAAGTCTAGGATTTGCCACTGCTCTGGATGTGGAGGTAGCTTCTCCTCCCCTAAACTTTTTGTAACAAACAATAAATGAATAAATAAATCCCCAATTTGTAGTACGACGTACTCTATTTCTCCTTAGCAGTAACATTCTCCTATTTTTGATCTGGCCGTGTTTGGGTTTTTCCTAGGCTACCTAGTTTGATTAGGTCAATTCCCGATTCCTATATTTCCTAGTTTGATTATTGTTATTCATTATATATCTTGGAGATGATGAATAAACATTTGTTTTGTTTGTTTGATAGTTATGTCTAGCATAAGAACACACCATGACAACATAAACAGAAGGATCGAGAAACAAGAAGCCACAACGCAAGAAGATGAAAAGCATAATGCAGCAGAAATATGGCATGTATTACCTGAAATTGTTATCTTCTAAGTACTCGAATCCCTTCCGGGCCAGCATTCCTTCCAAGCAATGGGAAAGTGTATGGTATTTGGTCCCCAAATCAGATTTCGATGAGAAATAGGCACATGGTTATAAACACAAACACACGTTAAATTTAGGCATTGAATGAGATACTGTGTATTATTATTATTGTGTTGCCAATAATCTCATGAATATATAAGTGTTTGAGTTTTTCTGTTGAGAAAATTAAATGTTAATTAAAGGGTTATACATTAGCTCCTTTGAAACAATACAAGGGTCTTGAGGTGTGCGATGAGGAAGTTCACGTTGATTGTTTGGTCATTTGTTCTTTGTATAGTTTACAGATAAATTGTTGGAACATTTTTTGTGGGTATGGATCATGAGAGAGTTTATACTTCAAAGACACATTGTAGCAATGCTTTCCGTAAAATATTATTTGCCCCACTATCGAGTATGCAAAGAGGATAATCAAATATGTCTCTAGGATACAATGAGCCTTAGCACAATCTTGTTGTTGGTCCTCGTTTTGCACTCACAAAAACCAACCTAACACCTAAAAGAAGATTAATTTACAAGATTGCTCAAAATTCCTAGAAACTAATTGTGCATTATTATTTTCTAGTGGTTTTATGTGGGACTATACTAGGAATGTATAAAACTATCTTGGGACTCTGTAATTTTGCAATCAATAGTCACATGTCTCTTCAAATGGTAAGGTACCTTTTCAATTGTACATATTGACTTTGATCATATTATTTCACTAAAATATGCCTACAAATGTCTCTTGAAATGTGATGAAAAGTTAATAAAAAAAATAAGATTATATATATAAAAAATATGCCTACCAATGTCTACAAACGCCTCTTAGTTGTACTTTTTTTCATTCAATAATAATCAAAAAAAGATTATATTAAAAAAAATCCTAGCTTTTATATCATCATAAGATGTGACTATGATTGGCAGAAATCCCCAACGATCGAGGCAGGTCCCATTGGAGTCCTGACCCTAACGGGGGGGAGGAATTCAGGGACAAATGGGGAATCCCTGATAATTTTTATTGGGGATTGTGAGGGATTATTTGTCTGTATTTTACGTACAAAGAATGCTTTTAATTGCTTGAATTAGTCTTCTCCAAGAGTTTATTTGTATGTTTAATTAATGTGTGTTTTTTTTTAATGTTTTTAGGTCAAATAAGTGTGTGGTGATTATTAATTTGCACTTAAATAGTGTATTTTGGAAGTTTTTTATGACAATTCCGAACTCTAGCGACCCTCCATTTTTAGTAGTAGTTCACCTAGGTTAATATATTGCATTGCCAAGTCGGTTTTGGGTTTTCCAATCCCCGAAATACGACAAACCCCGATCATTAAATTAAACTGTACCATTTCTATATTTTGACGTTCATCAAGAGAATGAGGACAAAAAATGACCACGGAGATGAGAATGAAATTGTCATCCCCGTCCCCAACCCGTCCCATTATCATCACTATTCACTATATGTGACGGAGCAAAGGAAGGCAAAGCTAGCCGTCCCGCTTTCAATTTCTTCAGTAGCGCATGCAGTTGACTCGGCACCCGTTTATTGACTATCACCATCATCCGAGCGCAGCAAAGCAGCTGTCTGCCTTTCTTTATTTAGCACATGCAACAGCACATACAAAATACTAGTATGAATGTTCCTACTAAGCCGTGAATGCACAGATCTAGTATACCATATGCAGATCTAGTCATCTAGAGGCATGCATAGGGAGTAGTACGAGGAGGAAGTAGATTACTAGAGGTAAGATTATCGGTAGCCAAACTTACCCTATTACTCCAAGTATACCTTTTGACCAGATAAGCCTATCACTGGTTAACTTTCAACACGTAGCAGCCCCGAGAGATTCCAAAATCCCAACTAAGATACACCGGTCTAATAGTATGCGTCCAAACCATGGGATGTACCGGTCTAACAAGGGCACCACATTTTCCTTCATCGATCCCTCATATCGTTGAATAGACACGATGCATGCATGTCCTGAACAGGAGTCACGATCGATGAAAATGTTGTCTATTCAATTAGTTTTGCTAGTAGAATATCATAAATCTGCTTACGATTGCACAGCAAGAAAGCTTGTGTCCCCAAAACATATATATCACATCACTTGCAGAAATAAACTTCATCATAAGCTACTGATATTAAACAACGTAATTCAGCAACTACGGATGTCAGCAACTAGAGCAACAGGACCTCCATTATCATCATCAGTGGCCTGATTACTAATTGCAATCTCGTTTGGTTGCTGATCTTCCAGTCTTCCAGACCACCATTAATAACATCCATTCCATTGTTATAGGGAGATATAAGTAGTTTTTGGAGTTAAAGTGCGCGCAATTACAAATTAAACATATATAGCAATCAATTACAAGAGAATATTTGACAGCAACATAATCGCCAGAGCCACCAGCAATGAGGATGCACCTAGGCAATATCTTTTTTTTTTTTTTGATGGAACAGGAGGTAGAATGCAGCAGCAGCCTACCAGTATTGACCAAAGAAGAAGAAAAGTATACAAGGAAGGGGGGATCAAACCAAAACTTCCCTAATAAAACATCCAATAAGCTAGGATCCCTAGTCAAAGGAACTATCTTGAATTCTTCCCACAAGAGTAAACATTTCTCAGCTCCAGACTTCACCCAAACAACACACATCAATTGACTAGTATTCTCAGACAAAAAACAATTGACTAGTAGTAGCTAGGTCTTAATTTATAGTCGTTCACTTTCTAAATTTCAAGTCCACGAACCAAACAAGAATATATTTGTCACTATAGTTCTTAGTTGTGAAGTTATCTACCGTGCATGAACAAATCAAGGAATTAAATACATGCACGAGAGTAATACCTTCATCTTTCTCGTTTTCCAAGTTGTTCTCTCACGCAATCCACTCCAAATGACTTCTTGTGGCGACCTAGTAGTCATGCTTTCAAGCTTTCTGTGTGTGTTTCTTCTTCTCTTAGCTCTGATCAACATCTTTCTCACACAATGGTGGACTCCAACTCGCATACAGAAATTGATGGGTCGGCAGGGAATCAAAGGCCCTTGTTACAGACTTTTCCATGGAAACAACAAACAAATCTCGGACATGAAAAATGAAGCCATCAGCAGAACTAAAAGCTTATCACATGACTTATTTCCTCTCGTTCAACCTCATTATAACTTGTGGGCCAAGATATATGGTAACAAACTCGATCGAGTCTCTACTATGCTACCAAATTTTAGTTCCGATATTAATTTTGGTCATTTTTGTAACAGGAAAGATTTTTCTTCAATGGTATGGTACTGAACCTCAGTTGGTGATCTTCGAACCTGAGTTGTGCAAAGAGATACTGAATAACAAAGATAGAGTTTTTCTGCAAGTACAACAGAAAGGCTTTGCGATGAAGATATTAGGAAATGGCCTCGGGACTGCTGAGGGTGAACGTTGGGCAAAATTGCGAAAGGTGGCCAACCATGCCTTCCATGGGGAGAGCTTAAAAGTAAGTTGTTACAATTATTCATCGCAATTCTTGCAAATTAAGAAAAGAATGAGTTGAAGGTAATTTTCTAATTGCATGATGAGATTTTTCCGACCAGAATATGATTCCGGACATGATAGCTAGTGTCGAGACGATGCTGAAAAGGTTGAAGAATCATGAGGGGAAAGAAGTTGAGGTGTATCAAGAATTTAGGTTGTTGACTTCAGAAGCGATTTCAAGGACAGCATTTGGTAGCAGCTATTTAGAAGGGAAGAACATTTTTGACATGTTGAACAAGTTATGTTCCTTGTTGTTCAAAAATTCTTACAAAATCAGGCTTCCTGGCATCAGGTAACTTTCTTTACTTAAATGTCCATTGCACTTCAAGAAATCCAAACTCTCTGCATCAAGCAGAGGATCCTTTCAATTTGATAGGATTTAGACCTTTTGAAATCATATCGAATACTGGACTGATGCATTCTTCTTGTACACACTGTCTGGCCAATTTAACCCATGCATGCCCCAATTTTGCGTAGAGCTGTTGTTTCTCGAAAAGAGGAGGAACACGCTCCATTTCATTCGATCTTCTTGTGCTGATGCATTCTTCTTCTTTTTTCTTTTTTTTGTCACTTATCTCCCATCTGATGCATAGTAGGGAACAATTCATAACAATATTCTTGATAGATGATGAATCCGACTTCTCATGTTTAGTCTTCCATTGAATATTGCAGTAAGCTTTTCAAAACAAGTGATGAGATTGAAGGAGACGAGGTTGAGAAAGAAATCCGTAACTCCATTCTAGAGATTGTAAAGAAAAGAGAAAAGAAGGCAGTGACTGAACAGGAAGACAGATTTGGGAGTGATTTTCTTGGATTACTTTTAAAGGCTCATCATGATGCCGATGACAAAAGTAAGATATCAGTAGATGATATTATTGATCAGTGCAGGCAAATTTACTTTGCTGGACAGGAGACCACTAATGGTTTGCTGGCTTGGACCGTGTTTCTTCTGGCACTCCATCCGGATTGGCAAGAGGAAGCAAGAAAAGAAGTCTTACAATTATTTGGGAAACAAAATCCAAATCCTGATGCCATTGCCAAACTAAAAACAGTAAGTCAGTAAAAGAGCTGATAGTGTAACCTTCATATATTGTCGGTTAAGTTTGAAATCTTGATTTTTATTTTTTTTATTTCATGCAGATGAGTATGATCATCAATGAGGCTCTAAGGTTATATCCTCCTGTTGTTCAGATTGTAAGGAAAACTGGAAGAGAAGTTAGACTGGGAAAGCTGATTGTTCCTGCTAATGTTCAATTGGTAATCCCAACTGTGGCCTTTCACTATGACCCTCAAATATGGGGACAAGACGCCCAACTTTTCAAACCGGAGCGATTCTCAGAAGGCGTTGCTAAAGCTACTAAAGATAACATGGCTGCATTCTTGCCCTTTGGAATGGGACCTAGAATTTGTGTGGGTTTCAACTTCGCCACCACTAAAACTAAGATTGCACTGTCAATGATTCTACAACGCCACTCCTTCACCCTTTCCCCAGGTTACGTCCACTCTCCTCTTCATTTTCTTACAGTTCGCCCACAACATGGAGTTCAAGTGATTCTACACTCACTGTGAAATTTGAAGACATAAAGAGTACTCGGACAGCAATGCTTTTGGATATCGTAGTTTAGGAAGTGTGCAAACTCTGCTTTGATGTTTGTTAGGAATTTGCACCTGTATGTTCTTCCTGCTTTGCAGCTTGTTTATGTTATTCTAGTATCTTGTAAAACAATTAACGACTATTTGGGAGTTAACTCTCATTTAAAATAAAATAATAAAAGCTTTAGAATTACGAATTTTCATACCCTGTTTATGATAGGGACTCAGTGTAGAAGAAAATGCCCATGAAAGTGAATAAGTACAATTAGAAATATCAACATTATTGTAAAAGAGAATAATCTTTAGTGTACTATATATGGACTATTAACTTCGAGATAAGGTAGGAAATGATAAATTGATAATGGAATTAAACTTTATGCAGTATGACGCTTCCAACTTCATTTACTTATGAAATTTCAGATTTCCTTTTAACTTGTATTTGTAGCAATAAAAGTCTATTAAGAAGTAATCACTATTCACAAGTAATCACTATAGATGATTTGACTATCAACAAGTAATCACTATTTGTTGTGCGGAAGCGTCAGACAACCAAATATATGAAGTATTGCCAAAATATGAAAATGATAAACGAAACAGAAAATCCACAAGACAAAAGGATTTACGTGGTTCACCCCAAATTCAAATGGGCTACATCCACGGGCATAGACCGGCGAGGAAATTCCACTATAACAAAATGAAGATTACAAAGTGTTTAACACACTAACCCAAATCTCAAATCCCAAATATACATAGAAACCAAAGAGCCAAGAATATATACAAACATATTCAAAATATATTCTTGCTCACAAAGGAGAAGGAGAGACCAAATAGATCATAGACTACCTTAATATAGCAGCAACCCAAACAGACGAGATATATTGCGCCTCTTCCAATTGTTGCAGCTCCACCCACACAAATGACTGAGAGGAGTTCACTCCTCAGTAGGTGTAGTGCACAGAAACAAATAAGAGACCGGACCAAACTCTCTCTCTCAAACAAATAGTTGCATATGCTGTTCAAAGAGAAGAATAGAATTCTTCTCACAACCGTAGCCCTCTACATCTCACTTCTTTCTCTTCCCCTCTCTTCACCAAGTGAATATACATATGTATATATAACAAATGCATGGCTTCTCACGTAGGATGCACAACACACATGCAAACATAATTAATCATAACTATGTTTGCCACTTCTGTGCTTTTGACTATCATGCACAAATACAAAGGAGCAGGTTACCAACGCCAAAAGAAGAACCAATCAAACTAGCACAGAGATGTGCTACCACTTGCTCACCTTTTGACTGCTCATAATGCAAAGCTTACTCCTGCGCCACTCTGATTAAACTAAGCAAGCCACATGCACAAATGTTCTCCACATACAATAAACATAACGTTATGGGCCATTACAAATAATTTAAGCCAAATTCAACACTATTCACAAAAGAACAATTTCTGTATTCAATCTCACAGCTAAAACAGCAAACAGTTTGACTTAATGCTCAAAAGATATATGCATTTGTCAGTATAAAACTATAAATCATGAGAGCTATATATCCAATAGAAAATACAAATGTTTTCTGCAAAAAAATGATACCTATGCTCTTGAAGTGAGATGAGCATTTTATGCGACTTTTATCTTTATATTTTGGGAGCTTTTATCATAAATAATATCTAACCAAAAGGTTGTACATCATTTTGATATCTGACATTTAAAAACTATCATATTAGTACCTGATCTTTCAAATCCGACTTAATTTTAGTACTCACTGTCAGTAACTCTGTTTAAGTCATGCCCACATAACCTTTTTCCATGGGCATTTTTGTCTCTCCATATATAAACCAAGTTTTTTTTTGTTCTCTCTCTCTCCTTCTCCTTCTCTCTTTCTCACAGCCAAAAAGGAGAAGATGGAGAAAGAAAGGAAAAGGTGAGAAGGAGAAACGAGGGGAGAGAGAGAGAGAGAGAGAGATGAGGAATTGGGTTGGAGGAGCCAACAGGGAGAAGGAGAAAGGAGGAAAAAGAAAGAGAGAGAGAGAGTGAGAAGGAGGAATTGGGTTGGAGGAGCCAACACGGACAAGGAAGAAGAAGAAGAAGGAGAAGGAGAGCAGGCAAAAGAAGGGGGAAGAAGAGAGAGAGAAGGAGGAGAGGGGAAGAAGGAAGAGGAAGAAGAAGAAAATGAGAGAGAAGGAGGAGGAGGAAGGAGAGAGAACAAAAAAAACTAGATTTATACATGGATTGACGAAAATGCCCATAAAAAAAGCCAAGTGGTCATAGTTTAAACGAAATTATTGATGGTGTGTACGAAAATTGGGTCAGGTTTGAAAGGTCAGGTACTAATGTGTTATTATATAAATGTCGAGTATCAAAGTGATGTACAACCTTTAGGTTAGGTACTATTTAATGTGTTTTTGAGTTTTGTAGTGTTTCTGTCGGAAAGAGGAAAAAAAAGGAGATAAAGAGAGAGTTTTATGAAAAGATGGAGATTTTTCGAAGGAGGAAGGAAATCTAATTCATAAAGGATTTGTTAAAAATTATTCTTTAATAAGTTTCCTTGTGGAATTAGAACTTGTGAAGGGACAAGTGGAACGTGGGACTGCTAGAGCATATAAAAAGACTTCGTGGACTTCAGAGAAAACCCTATTCACGCGTGAGAAAACGAAGAAAAAAAAGAAAAAGAAGGAAGAATGGAATCGCATCTTCGACCAGTCCAAGCTTCTAGTCGACCGGTCGATCTGTAATCGTATGTTTGGTATTTCTAGTTCTTTGATCCCTCCTCTCTTCTGTATTCATTTATATTTTTTACCATGACTAAGTCCGGCTAAACCTTTTAGTTAAGGGGCTTCATGAAGCCCTAAGACATGATTACAATTGTGTTATAACCTTTTTCTAGATTTCTCTTACATAGGTGAAAGTTATTTCACCGGCAAATCAGTGATGATTCTTTATATGTTTACTTTGCCAACTTAGTGAGCATGTTTTAGGATATATTGTTCTAGGATATATGCATGTTCGGTCGTCCCATCATATATGCTAACAAGGAACAATGATTAATTGCGGTTAATAAGTGAAATAGCTTCTACGTTACATGGATCATGCATCATAGTTTTGTAAGCCTTGTTGAAATTCCGGTATGCCGGAATAGTCCCAATAATAGTATACTCGTTCTAGACACTAAATGGAGAGTATACAGAACTTGAACAAAAGAAAACTTACTCTCCACAACCTATGTTCAAACTATTGCATAAGCAATACACAATTGAGACAATTCAAGTATGCAACGTCATAAACATTCGATTGTACAAGTCTAAAGTGTGTGTCAAACTAGCACACCACAGACTATATCTATATGATGATCAAACACACAACATGCTAAGTAATTAAGCACAATATAGATATTTAAACCAACAAAACAATCACACAAGCAACACACAATATGGTCACCCGTAACCTCTACATCTAGAGGAAAACTGGAGAGGAGCCGTACCCCACGCTCTTGAGTAACACTATGAAAAGCCAAATGGCAACACGTACAAGAGGAAATCCAATTCCAAACTCAACACTATCTACCTATAGACTAGTGGCAGCTCTAACCTTGTGTAGTCTTGTTTGCTTTTGATCAAGTGATCCCTCCTCAAGCTTCTCCAATGAACTTCACCGGTGTGAACCTCCAATCGCAAGAACCACAACTTATGTAATGAGTTTGTGTGAATGTAGATTGAACCGATCAACTCAGCAAAACAACAATCAACTTTTGCTAGAGTTGAACAAAATCTCTTTAATCCTAATCAAGAGCTAAACTAGGAACTATATGCAAATCAAATGTATTTAGCAAGGATTGTATGTGGAGATTAATGGAGTGGAGACCTATACATGGAACTAGGTTCACTCAACTATCAAAGAACTCTTTCTATTCAAATTTTCCACTTATGGGAAAAGAGTTGAATGAAATGAAACTAAAGAGCTCTATTTATAGAAAACATTTAACTATGCAATCGATCACCCGAAAGGATGCGATCAATCGCATAGTGCAAAACAGAAAAACGAGCTCTCGGCCATTTGAGAAACCCTCATTTGTGATCGATCACACGAAAAAGTTGCAACGGAAATATTCCGCACTATCTTTGAAATGCAACTGTCACGCCCCAAACCAGGTGTCGGTGGATTTTAAGCATTTAAATCCGGATCCAAGGAGTGAACGTTCAAAAGTAAAAATAAAAATAATACAAAACCAAATACTTTTTAGAAATTGTCGAAAATACATTTGTTTAAAATAACGAAATCTTTACAAAAAGAAATTACGCCTTCTTCTAAGTACTAATCCACTCTCGTTTCTAACCGTTTTCGAAACTCGTAAGTCTTACCTATAAAAAACTACCTATTGTAGGGGTGAGTTTTCGTCCTCGTTGCTCAATAGGGGCAAACCTTTCTAGTTTACTCTTATAGTGTTACAATCAAGATATCAAACAATAAATTAGAAAATACAATAAAGCAAAACTACAATGCATGAATGCGATGCTGACTTAATGCTCATCTTGCACTAATCGCATTTTTCTCTTTGGTTAGTCATCTTGTTTATTCATGGTCGCTATTTCTGAAACCCGATGAGATCATTTTTCCACCTACCGGCGATTGTAAGAGTTTCTGTCTTTTAGGCAGACAACTTACAGGGCATACTTTCCCTTATTTGTGCACATGTGGGCATACCATAGAACCTAACACCCCATTGAGTAAACTCAGCTAGACAAAAGGATCTCTCTCTCTTTTCTCTCAATCACTCTGGATTTCAACATTCTCTCTTTTCTCTTTTCACTATCTAACATTCCAATTTCAGTTCCATATCAACATACTTTGTACTTTTGACAAATTAAACCAATACACCAAAACACTTCATTAATTGCTACAAGCTCTCGACAACTTGACTACAATATGTATCCAAACACCAAATTGAGCTCCCGAAGCTTCGTAGCTTTCATCATTGAACCAATTGATATTCAAAACACCAAAAATAAATTAACAACAGCCAAATTACTTTCAGTCCATCCAAACACATACTAACCCAAACTTGGGATTTTCAGTTCAACCCAGTTGGAATTCTATAAGCTTTATGTTGCGACCACTTTAGAATTCATTAGATACACACCAACACAAACACAACAACTTTCCCAATCTTAAACATCAACGAACTCGACCACCATACCCAGTTCTATGGGTTTTCTTTCAATTTTATCCTTCTTGTGTTTCAATCAAGCATCAACAAGTATCACTAACATAATCAATAACTCAAACAAATCGGAAATGTAACTAAGCAAAGGACCAAAGAGGTCTGAACTATTACACTGCACCATGAACACAAAATGGCCGAGATACTCAAAATACCAAATCTTCCAAAACTCAACCAAAACTGAATTCCAATTATATCAATGTGTATAAATCGACGAGAGGACTGAGTTTGATACCTTACTTGCCGCCGTTCATGGCCGGAAACGCCGGAAAACCCAAAAACAAGCTGGAAAACTAAGGAACTTTGGACGAAGCTACCACCACCAATATCGCATACAACCGTGGCCGGAATCGCCGAAACCCATCAGAGCACAGCCGGCTTTCCCTCTTCGATTCTCCCTCGTCAGTTGACCATTCAACAATCTGAGGCCGCAGACAAGCTCTCCTCAACCAGGGGAAGCTATTGGCACCGATTTCGTCCGTTGTAGTGGTCGAAATCAGAAACTTCGATCGGAGTTGTCGGACCTTCTCTCTTTCGTTGCTCTCTCCTCCGACATCGGCTTGACTAGATATGACCACCCACGTGCTCACCGTAGCGAGACGAAGCTTTTGGTACCAATTTGGTGCCGTGAAGTGGCCGGAGGAGGAAGGTGGTGATCGAAGGTGACGCGGCAAAGGAGAGAAGAGGCGGTGAAGCTGTGGGAGCATTTGGGCCTTTAGATCTGATCCAATGGTATTTATACCCCTTCCTTTCATTCAAATTGAACGGTCCAGATCTTATGGTGATTGAAATCTACGGACCAGATTGCACCGAGTGAATATCCTTTTTTCTAAAAAAATATGTTCTTAATTCTCATATTTCCGAAATTCAAAACAAATAGCTCGGGTGTCCGAAAAATTCCACGAAAATTCCTACGAACTTGTAACAATGTCTACTCTCATTTTACATCCTCGAAAGTCAAAATTTGAGAAAATAAAATTTAAATAAATTTTCGAAAGTTATAAAAATCAAAAATAGAAATATAAATAAAAATTGCTCAAAATCATTTTTCCTTTCTAAAATACGAAATTGAAATTCCCAGATCTCACAGCAACGGTCAAAAGAGCTGACATGGTGTGATCGATCACATGAACAGTGGCGATCGATCGCACAGTGTAATCAGCTTTAAATATGTAGGAAAGCTAAACAAAATGAAGGACGTGGCAAACCTATGAAGACAAACCCAAGTGTATGAGAATTCCATATAAAATAAGCAAGCAAAACTTGTGTGATTTACGACACAAATGTGATAAGCAAGCAAGTTAAGTAACCTAAATAAAACTAGGTGAGACTCAAGAAGAATGAAATGCATATGTATGAATTGAGTACCTTTAGGAGCTTGATATGAATCCTTCGATGACAAATGATCAAGGGCCAGTTAACCAGAAGTCTTCTGCGAATCATTTCTAGAAAGAACAACTTAAGCCATGACACCTAATCATTTAAACAAAATAGCAATTAAACACAAGAAAATATTAATACAAGGGAAGAGGTTTTGTTAAATAGGAAATAGCCAATAGCAAATATGTTGCCCTTACACTTGTGATATTCAAATTTTCTTTGTGCTTAATGACTATAATATGTTAAATCTAGGAGTGCATCACCCTAGGTTGCATGTTAGAGCTAAGTTGTGTTTAGTGCATCACAGTCACAACATATCAAGTAAGAGAAAGTAAAACAATTAGATTCACTGCATCAGGGCTAATTGTGGATATTTTCATCTATGCATAAGAATTGATAAAGGAAAATAACATGGTTCTATAATTGTCTAGTGATGGATAGTTGTTTCTTAACTTTTTCATAATCATCGGTTTCCTCAATCTCCCTACGACTTTCTTTTAATTTTTGCAACTTACCCTTGCCCTGCCTTTGCATGTTATTTTCGTTGTCTTAAACATCTTCAAAAATTCTAAAGTCATAGTTGTCATTAGGATTGTGTCTAATTGCTAGGGTTAAAATTTCATAATTTTTGGAGTCAGTTTAGTCTGTCTGCTAGTCGAATCTTTCTATTTAGGTAAGTTTCGAGTCATTATAGTATAGTGTCAAGTCATATTTGCAGTTGAATCCCATTTTCCAGTGGGAACGATCCCCACTTCTCATACTACATACAATTATCATATCCATAGTAGGTTTATTATTAGGTTATTTTTGTGCATCTTCTTGGTGTGTGAAAATATTCTTATCATGAAGTACCACCGTGATCCCTCTCAACATGCTCTACAAGAGCTAGCTACTGGATCACGAAATCCTTTACTACACTTGGGGCAGACATCGACCTAATGGTCAATATATTATTAAATCTATTACTTCTCTACAACCAACCTCTTCTCCTCATGTTCAAGCAAAACTTCTTTCTCATCTTTGGAAACTTAAACTTCCTCCTAAAATTAAATTGTTTGGTTGGTTGTTTTTTAAGAAAAGACTCACTCTTAGATCAAGATTTTTAGGATCTGTAGATATTTTTCCAATGTGTCAAACTAATTCAGAAACAATGAAACATCTTGATAGTCACTTTTCATACACCAAAAATGATGCAGAAAAATAACCTATAAATTAACCCTACAATAGAGATGATAGTCGAATGTAGTAAAGATAAGTAGGGATCGAACCCGCTGAAGATTGAGATTTAATTGCAAACATGCACACAAATTAGAATTAATACTAATCTGTCCAGTCCTAAAGATGAGATTTGGAAATTTGGAAATTTTCTGAAGAGATTTGATACTTTTAAGGAAATCAAGAAAAGTGACGAAAATAAAAGATTGATTTGGATTTTGAAAACAAAAGAGAAAGAGTTAGGGAAAGTTTTCCACACTAAACAATCATGTATCAATGCAAGACTTCACATATACTTCAAGGTTCATGAATGACGATGTTCAAGATAAATCAATGACATGTTGATTATATCATATTGTTCTCTCATACTTGGTATGTTAGGTGCATGACATGTACTCCCTAACTTAGTCCTTAAAATGCAATCTAGAATGACATGTTCATAGATTCAACATTTAAGAATCATTTAGCACAAAGAGAACGAACATTACATCGGTCATAAGACATGGTATGTATCTTATGCAGCCGAGAAATCTAATCACAAGAATTCATTTGGAATTATATGATGATATGATGGTCCACATATAATCCTAACAATAAACCCTAGACATGCAATCTATGTTCGCGACCAAAGAAAACATGCATAGAATTATCGATGTATAATCGGTGAAAAGATAATCATTCAATCTCAAAGAAGTATATATAGAATAATCAAAGCATCTCAACAATCATGTTTAGGGCTTCAAACAACCCCTAACTATGAAGAAAATTAGCTACACATAATTAAAAACACAAAAGTAAAACCGTCCATATAGGCGGTAATTGATTACATAAACATAACAACAGAAGAAGTAGAAAGAGGGAGAAGTGAGAAGGAGGGAGTTTGTCTCATCTCCTTGGTGTGATTTACAAAGAAGGGGAGCTAAGCTATTTATAAGGAAGGGAGAGAGCAAGTACAGCCAGCCATTGTGGAGATAAGAGCAATAGGTACAGCCATGTGATAAATAAGAGAAATGTGTGGACTGCCATTGTTGAATTCAACATTACTGTTGAAATGGCAGCCTGACCTTTGTGCAATTAAGCTCACCTTTCTCACCACCCAGGAAGTGGAATTGCATTCTGTCACTTGGAGGTGAAACTAGACTTCCTGCGCTTCAAAATGGTAGGTGGCACATGCTCTAATTCATTGTGAGCTGAAAATGGCAGTCTTCCAAAGTTGACTGATTTCTCGGAAGGTTACTGTACCAATTTCGGTAGACTGACCTTTGTTCATTCAAATCCACATATCTCCTTGTAGAAAATAGTTTTTCATGAACCATAAATTTCTACAGAAACTAGACATCTGTAGCTTTCATTCCATATATTGTACATGTTCTGATTAATTTTGCGCTGTTCCCAGTAATTCTTCAAAATGGACTGTTCTGCACAAGCAGATTTGGCATTTAAGCTTTTTATTGCCTCTTTTGCTTCTTTTCTCCCACTATGCTCCAAAATACCTACAAAACATAAAAATGACATAAAAATATAGAAATAAAAATGAACTAACTAAGTAAATATAGGGTAATGATGAGTGTGGATTTATGCTCTTGCAAACACCAAATTTCAATGTAGTAAGAGATTGTAAGTACGGGTAAGTTAAACGGGGAAGTGCTTTAATTATGTGTTAAATAATAAAGCTAGACTTGTCACTAATCTAGATTTATAACAATGGAAAATATATACTAAAGGAATTACCACAAGAGTATAAATGAAATAGATATAATTATAAGAAAGTAAAAATTGTAAACAATAATAAAGAAAAGGTTAGGGCTCAAGTATCCACCTCTAGTCTTCCTCCTAATTAACCAATACATGTATGAAACAAATCCGATTGATGATGATGAAGTTTGCCAACTTAAATTGATTGATCGTCCTCTTTAAGCCATTGATTTTCCTAAGCAACGAATTATTGATTGATCGTCCTTTAATTCTTTTCGAACTCAAGGGATCTAGTTTGGTATCTTGCATGTCACCAACATACCCTCTAGGTTGTTCCTTAAGCAAGCATATGCACTATGAAAATCGGCAAACACATAAATCCTAGAACATGGTATCTATTCTAGTTATTCATGGTGATTAATTTTCAAGCACCCGCAAAGACACTTGTTGTTACATATCATAGGCCCAAGACTCGGTCATCTAAGTTGACCTATGTAACAATATCGATTGTAAAGTTTAAACTATGGTAGCTAAGCATAAAATAAACTCAACAAGATTGGAAAGTAAATAGAAATTAACGACTCATCATCAACAACCATCAATGGATCAAACGTGCATAGATTAATTAGAAATCATGACTAGGGCTTCAACCGAAGCCCCTAAAGAAATTTAGCTACAAATGAAATACATAGGGAATGAAAGAAGAGAGGGAGAAGAAGAAGAAGAAGAAGAAGAAGAAGAAGAAGAAGAAGAAGAGAAGATTTGATGTTCTCTTGGTGTGATTTTGAAGAAGGACTTGCTCTCCTTATATAGCCTCTTGGAAATGAGAAATATGTCATGGCATATGTCATATTTCACCTCCAAAACTTGAAATGGCAAATGACTAAGCTTCCCTTTACTCTTAGTGCAGCATTTACTCATGAGTGAAGTTACTATAGCTTGTCTTAGAGTGATAGTGGTGGTGTCCTATCTTCATCATGATCATGACAAGCTTGGCACCAAGTTTCACCTCTTACCTAACTTGGGTAAACTTCAAATGACTTCACCTCCACAAAGTTACATTGATCATGTACATCAGCCCATGAAGATATTGTTTGGGCTAGTCTTGTGTCTTGTGAAGGATGCATGAGTAATTCAAACCCAACAAGCCCATCATTTGTTCTTAGGAATTCTGCTCCAGCTTGACCTTTCCCCCTTGTGAAGGGCATATCTCCGTGGATACATATCATAATTGAGTAATTCCAGTTGCATTTGAAACTAGACTCACAGGGCTTGATCTGGAGAACTTGAAAAACAACCAAGTCGGTCTGGAACAGTTTTTACAAGCAATCAAATTTCAGTTCCAGAACGTCCGAGCAGCACCGAGTAGTACTCTCTTGAGACTGAATACAGGGAGATCCAACGGTCTGAACATCATGCAATTTTAATTGAGAATACTAGACACACAGAATTATTTTTTTCAAAAATTACACATGAAACCAACGGATAGATGCGGAGAACTTGGCCTCCCAAGCCGACTGATTTGCCCAGGCAGAAGGCTAAGTTGTTATCCGAAAATCTCTTGTGCAATTTATTCTCTTTTCAGCTCCTTGTCTTGCTTGGAATGTCTTCCTTCATCCACTTTATTCACTTTTATTCCAAAACAGCTATAAACATGAAAACAACATAAATAGAGCGAATAAAAACTAACTAACAAAGTAAATATAAAGAATTCGATAAAAATAAGTATACAATTATACTCCTTATCAGGTAATGATATATAAATGTCGCATATTTATGCTCCTATCAAATACCTCCACACTTAGCTTTTGCTAGTCCTCGAGCAAACACAAGGAAAACACAATTTGCGACACAAACTATTCCTCCACCATATCCTCAGAGAACACAATTAGATTAGAGCATGAAAATCAAGTGAGGTCTCAAAAATTCTTGAATTATGGATCAAATGTGTGAATTTTTTTTTTCTTTTTGTTTCATGTCATTTCAATGCACCAAAAGAAAGCATGCATGCCGAAACCGTGCTAACCATAAACTCACAAGATTTCACTCTTATTTTTCACACAAGTGTTTATGGGTTAGTGTTTGCACTCAAAACAATTTTATGCAATACCGCCATATGCTTGATCTTCAATCTATTCTCCACTTATCACACAGAACACATCTTGGACTGAAAAGACTTTTATTGGAATGTAACGAGGCTTAGGCGAGGGTTAAAGAAATGAAGTAGAATGGAATAACAAAGTTCAAGCAAACTTAATGAGCAACAATCCTTTTGAGATTTTGAATTCGAAGAACATTAAGATGCTTTGCCACTCTTCCAAGACCAACAACTATTTATTTAAGATGAAGAACTTTTTTTTTTCAAGGAACTGTCACAAGAGCACACATTTGAGATTGCTCTGGCAGATTTGATTGATAACTTTCTTCAATCTTTTTCACAATAGTAGTACCCTCACACTTATTCTTTTCTAATCCCCAAAACTTGTTTCTTTTAGCATCATGATACATCAATCTCATATTGCTCATTAAGAAAACTTGAAAAGGGTAAGACAAATGTTTAAGTTAAGGGATAGACATATTTGGTGCAAGAGCACACATTTGAGATTGCTCTGGCAGATTTGATTGATAACTTTCTTCAATCTTATTCACAATAGTAGTACCCTCACACTTATGAATTCTTTTCTAATCCCCAAAACTCGTTTCTTTTAGCATCATGATACATCAATCTCATATTGCTCATTAAGAAAACTTGAAAAGGGTAAGACAAATGTTTAAGTTAAGGGATAGACATATTTGGTGCAAAGAAATGAAAGGCTAACACAAGGCTCAAAATGACAATCTAAAGGATTTTATTTTTTATTTTTGGTAATGCATGATCATTTGGCCATGGTGGATTCCTACTTGCCCAAGTCATTTCCAAGATGTATAAGTGTGACACAAAGTTTTGAAAGATATTAAGCAAGTTCTAGAGATGCATAACATAAAATTGATCACACATGAAGAACAAAGTGCTGAGAACTTTGAATGCACTTTCATGAAGCTCAAATCTCACAATATGGCATATATAGTTCTCACAGGTCTCACGATGCTTCTCTTGTCTCAATGCATTGTCATGACAAATGAAATCAAACAATTGATCCATAACAATTGGTTTTGAAAATTGAAGTTCACAAAGCCCAAACATTTTCTAGCTCTTTACAAACCAAGCTCAATCTGATCATCGGAGTTGGAAGGAATTAACACACAAACACAATTTTTTTTAAAATTTATGTACTTCAAAAGAAACAACTTAAATAAATAAACAAGCACTTTCTAAGACTCGATAGCTCCAAAGCCAGTGCGAAACAAACAAGCTTTTACATGACTACTAAAACTAAAACAATAAAAAATTTTTTTCAAACAAACAAAGAAACAGAACAAAAAAATATATATTTTTGTGTTTTTGAGGTTTTTTTTTTTTTTAAACATTTCTGAAAACACTCATAAAAGGTCTTCTCCCACACTTGAACTGAACATTGTCCTCAATGTTAAAAGATGGTTTTGAAAGTTTTTGCAAATGAAAAGTTCAAACACGGAGAGAAGAAGCATGCTATAAACTTAAAAACACACCAACACACAACAAGGAAAGACAGAGAGGAGTTACGAAAGCTTCCCTGATTACTCCTCCATCATTGTGTTGCCTCCCAAGAAGCGCTTGGTTTAACGTCTTCAGCCAGACGGTGTAAAAAAATCATACACTGGTTTCAGGGTCTTGGAGGGGTACATTCTCCACTATCCGCTCCGCAAATGACTCCAAATAGGGTTTGAGTCGATGTTCATTCACTTTAAAATTATTTCCTGTCTTTGGATTTTGAATTTCAACTGCACCATGAGGAAAAATATTAGTAACAACAAATGGACCACACCATCGAGAATGAAGCTTACCTGGAAATAACCGAAGTCGCGAGTCAAATAACAAGACTTTTTGCCCCACTTCGAAAGTCTTTCGAAGCACCATCTTATCATGAAAGATCTCAGTCTTGTCCTTGTAAATGCGGCTACTCTCATAAGCCTCATTCTTCATCTCATCAAGCTCATTCAATTGTAGCTTCCAATGTTCACCAGCTGCCTTCATGTCAAAATTGGGCTTTTGAATTGCCCAATATGCTTTGTGCTCCAACTCCACAGGAAGATGGCATGCCTTACCATACACTAGCCGAAAAGGACTCATCCCAATGGGTGTCTTATAAGCCGTCCTATACGCCTACAAAGCATCATCCAATCTATCACTCCAATCCTTCCAATTAGATTTGACAGTTTTCCAAAATTTGCTTGATCTCCCTATTTGAAACCTTTGCTTGACCACTAGTTTGAGGATGGTACGGTGTAGAGACCTTGTGAGTGATGTTGTACTTCTTCAACAAAGCATCAAATGACCTATTGCAAAAATGGGTCCCTCCATCGTTGATGATTGCTCTAGGTGTTCCAAGTCTTGAAAAGATGCTAGTTTTAAGAAAACTGAGAACAACCTTAGAATCATTAGTTCGGGTGCCAAGTGCCTCCACCCATTTAGAAACATAATCCACAGCGAGAAGTATGTAAACAAAACCATGAGAAGAAGGAAAAGGACACATGAAATCAATGCCCCATACATCAAATATTTCAACAACAAGCACAGAAGTTAAAGGCATTTGATTTCTAGGACCAATGTTACCTGTCCTTTGACAACGATCACAAGTCATACAGAAAACATATGCATCCTTAAACAACGATGGCCAATAGAAACCACTTTCAAGAATTTTGAGAGCTGTTTTCTTGGCTCCAAAGTGACCTCCACATGCATAAGAGTGACAAAAGGTTAGTATAGAATTAAATTCAGTTTCAGGTACACACCTTCTTATCACTTGATCTGGGTAATGCTTCCACAAGTATGGCTCATCCCACACATAATACTTCGCTGTCTTGATAAGCTTATCCTTTTGAGCTCTAGTAAAGTTCTCCGGAACCCTCTTGGTAGCAATGTAATTGATGATGTCGGCATACCAAGGATCCACAACATTAATAGCAAATAATTGCTCATCAGGAAAGTGCTCACGCAAGGGCAAAGTCTCTTCCTCAACATCATGGCCATGTAACATGCGGCTTAAGTGATCCGCCACTACATTTTCACTTCCTTTTTTATCCTTGATTTCAAGATCAAACTCTTGGAGTAAGAGTATCCACCTAATCAATTTGGGCTTAGCATTTTTTTTGTGAGGAGATACTTCAATGTTGCATGGTCAGAGAAAACAATTACTTTAGTTCCGATCAAATATGAACGAAATTTATCTAAAGCAAAAACAACAGCAAGCAACTCCTTTTCTGTAGTGGAATAATTAAGCTGAGCATCATTGAGAGTTCGAGAAGCGTAGTAGATGACATGAGGGAGCTTGTTTATTCTTTGACCCAAAATAGCCCCCACGGCATAGTCAGATGCATCACACATAAGCTCAAAAGGGAGATTCCAATTAGGTGACATGATAATGGGAGCCGTAGTCAACATCTCCTTAAGCTTCTCAAAAGCCTTCTTGCAATCCTCATCAAAGTTGAAGGCCACATCCTTTTGTAACAAACAACACAACGACCTTGTGATTTTGGAGAACTCCTTGATAAAACGCCGATAAAAACCAGCATGACCAAGAAAAGAGCGTACCTCCCTCACAGTTGTGGGAGGTGGTAAAGAACGAACAAGGTCTATCTTTGCCTTATCTACTTCAATTCCTCTAGCAGATATAATATGCCCTAAAACTATTCCTTGTTGAACCATAAAATGACATTTTTCCCAATTAAGCACAAGGTTAGTTTCAACACACCTTTTCAACACTAGAGATAAATGATGCAGACATAAATCAAAAGAATCACCAAAAACAGAAAAATCATCCATAAATACCTCAATGATTTTCTCAACCATGTCTGAAAATATGCTAGTCATGCAACGTTGAAAGGTGGCAGGAGCATTACACAACCCAAAAGGCATCCTCCTATAAGCAAACGTTCCAAAGGGACATGTGAACGTTGTTTTCTCTTGGTCCTCAGGAGCGATGGCAATTTGGTTGTATCCAGAGTACCCATCTAGGAAGCAATAATAAGAGTGACCTGCAAGACGTTCAAGCATCTGGTCAATGAAAGGAAGAGGAAAATGGTCCTTACGTGTAGTGGCGTTGAGCTTGCGGTAGTCGATGCAAACTCTCCACCCTGTTTGAAGGCGCTGTGGGACAAGTTCATTATCCTCATTCTTCACTACCGTGACACCGGATCGCTTGGGTACTACTTGAACTGGGCTGATCCATTTGCTATCCGAAATTGGGTAGATAATGCCAACATCTAAGAGTTTGAGAACCTCTTTCTTCACTACTTCCATCATTGGAGGATTCAACCTACGTTGTGACTCTCGTGTAGGCTTTGATCCTTCCTCAAGAAGAATTCTATGCATGCATGTAGTTGGACTTATCCCTTTGATGTCTGTTATACTCCACCCAATGGCCATTTTGTGCTCTCTTAGCACTCTCACAAGCTTGTCTTCCTCCTCCTTTGAAAGGTTGGCAGCAACGATCACTGGTAAAGTCTCATTCTCTCCCAAATATGTGTACTTCAAATGATCAGGTAATGGTTTTAACTCCACTTTGGGTGCCTGAATCACAGAAGGAACAAGTTTTTCATTAGACAAAGGAAGAGAATTAAAAGAAGAATTAAACAAACCTGATTTGCGTAGTAAAGCCTCAAGGGCTGCCACGACATTTTCCATGCTTGCATCATAGGTCACAGCCTCATGAGGGTTGTATAAAATTTCAATCTTAAGGCTCCGTACGATGGCAGTTTCCAATGCATCTTGATGTATGCTTGCATTAAATGTATCATGAACAAGTGTATCAAACACATCGATAGAAAAACAAGCATTACCATCACTAGGGTACCTCATTGCGTCAAAGATTTTGAACCCAACTTGTTCTCCATTGACTTCCATCGTCAATGTCCCCTTGTAGACATCAATCTTAGTATGTGCGGTTGCCATGAATGGTCGGCCAAGAATAAGAGGAAGAGAGGTTGGCATGGTTACTTCTTCCATTTCTAACACAAGAAAATCAGCCGGCAAAATAAGATCATTGACCTTTATCAACACATCCTCTAACAAGCCTTTGGGATATCTCAATGATCGGTCAGCTTGTTGGATGGTCACACCTGTCTCCGTAAGCTCACCTAAGTCAAGTGCTTCATAGACAAACTAAGGCATTATATTAATTGAAGCACCTAAATCTAGTAAAACTTGCTCAAACTTGTGTGCACCAATAGTGCATGGAATGGTAAAACTTCCAGGGTCCTTGCACTTTGGTGGCAACTTTCGTTGTAACACAGCAGAGACCTCCTCACTCATAGCTACAGTCTCATGTTCCTTGAACCTCCTCTTAATTGTACAAAGTTCTTTGAGAAACTTTGCATAACTCGGAATTTGCTTGATTGCATCTAGAAGGGGAATGTTGATTTGGACTTTTCGAAAAGTTTCCAAGATGTCCTTATCTTGTTGCTCCTTCTTTGATGACACGAACCTACGAGGAAAAGGAATAGGTGTAACATATTCATTAGAAACATCTTTACTCACCTTGTGAGGATTGGGTGGTGATGGGGGAGCTGAAAGAACTCCCAATCCCAAAGGGATTATTGGTTTGGCTGATTGTGGCTAAGGTGACCGGTCATTGCTTTTTCTAGCAATTTTCTCTTGCTCAATAGCAGGATCCCTCAAGTCTTCTTCTTCAACCACATCTTTTCTTGTTTTCATGTTTACCCTAGGTTGGTCCAAAGCTTGCTTTCCACTTCTCAAAGTCACAGCATGAGCCTGTTCATGGTTAATTCCTTTCAAATTAACTTCCGTTTGAGAAGGAAACTTACCTGGCTCTCTTTCAGATAAGCGAGTAGCCATTTGACTCATTTGTCTCTCAAGCATCTCAATGGCTTTGTCATGTTTCTGTTGTTGGACATCCTGCCTTTGTGCCAAACCCAAAATCAACTCCTCAAGAGATTTGCCTTGTATTTGTTGTTGAGGTGGTTGGTGGGGAAAAAACTGAGGCCTTTGACCTTAGTTAAAACCAGGAGGAATGTTGGAAGTGTTGGAAAACCTTTGTTGGTTGTTTAGGATGTTGTCATTGTTACTCCAACGGAAATTTGGATGGTTCCTCAATTCCGGATTAGTATATATATTGGTTAGTTCATTTCTTGGCCTTTGTTTCCCCACATAGCTAACCTGTTCTTGATCTGCAAAAGAATGAGGACAAGTTTCAGTAGTATGATCATAAGTAGAACAGAGAGCATATACCTCAGCTTGACCCGCTTGAAGAGTGCTTTGATAAGCTACAGCCTTCATCAGCATATCTAATTTCTTTTCGATAGCTGCCATTTGTAATGTGGATGCACCTTGTGT
Organism: Rubus idaeus; assembly: GCA_030142095.1. NCBI lineage: Eukaryota > Viridiplantae > Streptophyta > Magnoliopsida > Rosales > Rosaceae > Rubus > Rubus idaeus. Next base: position 15,381,588 of record CM057970.1, on the reverse strand, counting down.
GTTTACTTCAAAAACACCTTTACTCTTAGCTCCTTGCCTTCTCCTTGATGAGAATTGTTGAGAATTCTCACTCAAGGTCTCAAACAACTGAAAGGCTTCATCACTCGTTTTGTTCATAAAAGCTCTTCCACAAGCTGAATCCACGAGTGCTTTGTTTGAATCACTCAATCCTTCATAGAAGAATTGAGCTCGATCCTCCTTAGAATACCCATGGTGAGGACACTTGTATAAAAGCTCATTGAAGTTCTCCCACGCTTCATAAAACAAGTCCCCATCTTTCTGCTGCAATGTATGGATCTCTTTCCTCAACTGCCTTGTTTTCTGAGCTGGGAAGTACTTTGTGATGAATTTGGTAGCCAGCTGCTCCCAAGAAGTGATGGATCCTGCAGACAAAGAATTCAACCACCACTTAGCATCATCTTTTAAAGAAAAGGGAAAGAGAATTAACTTGAGTTGATCAGCTTCTTAGTTTTGAATCTTCTGAGTTCTACAAAGATCGTAAAACTCCCTGAGGTGCATATTTGGATCCTCATATGGCTTGCCAAAGAAGTGTGGCACAGAGTTAATCAACTGAGGAGACAAACTGTAAGTGCTTGCTGCAGGGGGAATGAAAGCAATGCATGATGGTTGAGAAAGATTCGTAGGAATGAAGGAAGCCTTGAGAGGCTTCGCCTCCTCATCCATTATGTTGTTCTCAAGATTGGGTTGCTCTTCCTCCTCGTCTGAAATAAAGTGTGATGTGGGTGGTGATGAAGGTTCTAGTGAGAGCGGTGGTGTGGATGTTGACTCTGTAATGCGACGCCAAGCTACTTCTTTACGGTTTCTACGCGCACTACGTTCAATCTCAGGGTTAAATTCAAGTTCTTTTTCTTGTGATCGCCCGGTGTGCATGAACTGCAAAACAAATATACACAAAATAAAAATGTTTAGATAAATTAAAGTAAGACTAAAACAATATATTTGCAACTAAATTAAACAATCCCCGGCGACACGGCGTCAAAATTGATCGTCTCTTTTCATACACCAAAAATGATGCACAAAAATAACCTATAAATTAACCCTACAATAGAGATGATAGTCGAATGTAGTAAAGATAAGTAGGGATCGAACCCGTTGAAGATTGAGATTTAATTGCAAACACACAAATTAGAATTAATACTATTTGTCCAGTCCTAAGGATGAAATTTGGAAATTTGGAAATTTTAAGGAAATCAATAAAAGTGACGAAAATAAAAGATTGATTTGGATTTTGAAAACAATAATGAGAAAGAGTTAGGGAAAGTTTTCCACACTAAACAATCATGTATCAATGCAAGACTTCACATATACTTCAAGGTTCATGAATGACGATGTTCAAGATAAATCAATGACATGTTGATTATATCCTATTGTTCTCTCATACTTGGTATGTTAGGTGCATGACATGTACTCCCTAATTTAGTCCTTAAAATGCAATCTAGAATGACATGTTCATAGATTCAACATTTAAGAATCATTTAGCACAAAGAGAATGAACATTACATCGGTCATACGACATGGTATGTATCTTATGCAGCCGAGAAATCTAATCACAAGAATTCATTTGGAATTATATGATGATATGATGGTCCACATATAATCCTAACAATAAACCCTAGACATGCAATCTATGTTCGCGACCAAAGAAAACATGCATATAATTATCGATGTATAATCGGTGAAAAGATAATCATTCAATCTCAAAGAAGTATATATAGAATAATCAAAGCATCTCAACAATCATGTTTAGGGCTTCAAACAACCCCTAACTATGAAGAAAACTAGCTACACATAATTAAAAACACAAAAGTAAAACCGTCCATATAGGCGGTAATTGATTACATAAACATAATAACAACATATATAAAAAACTTAAAACCGTCCATATAGGCGGTAATTGATTACATAAACATAACAACAGAAGAAGTAGAAAGAGGGAGAAGTGAGAAAGAGGGAGTTTGTCTCACCTCCTTGGTGTGATTTACAAAGAAGGGGAGCTAAGCTATTTATAGGGAAGGGAGAGAGCAAGTACAGCCAGCCATTGTGGAGATAAGAGCAATAGGTACAGCCATGCGATAAATAAGAGAAATGTGTGGACTGCCATTGTTGAATTCAACATTACTGTTGAAATGGCAGACTGACATTTGTGAAATTAAGCACACCTTTCTCACCAACCAGGAAGTGAAATTGTATTCTGTCACTTGGAGATGAAACTAGACTTCCTGGGCTTCAAAATGGTAGGTGACACATGCTCTAATTCATTGGGAGTTGAAAATGGCAGTCTTCCAAAGTTGACTGATTTCTCGGAAGGTTACTGTACCAATTTCGGTAGACTGACCTTTGTTCATTCAAATCCACATATCTCCTTGTAGAAAATAGCTTTTAATGAACCGTAAATTTCTACAGAAACTAGACATCCGTAGCAGATGTTCTGATTCATTTTGCGCTGTTCCCAGTAATTCTTCAAAATGGACTGTTCTGCACAGGCAGATTTGGCATTTAAGCTTTTTATTGCCTCTTTTGCTTCTTTTCTCCCACTTTGCTCCAAAATACCTACAAAACATAAAAATGACATAAAAATATAAAAATAACAATGAACTAACGAAGTAAATATAGGGTAATGATATATAAATGTCGCATATTTATGCTCCTATCACATCTTTTTAGAGATTGTCCTTAACTTCCAATGTGTTAAGATATATGCCTTAACGCCTATAAAAGTTCTTTAAGATATATTCCTTAACTTCCTATAAATGTGTCGTAATAATGTAGTGGAAGGGTCATTACCCTCAGAGGATTGTGTCTAATTGCTAATCTATATCACAAAATTTTTTTTTACAAAGAACATATATATACATTTTTTGGGTTTTTTGATTTGATAAAGAATTAATAAAGTAGAAAATAAAACAAGAAATAGAATTAAAGTAACGAGGAATTGTTCTCTTATAGTTGGTATGTTAGGTGCATGACATGTACTTCCTAACTTAGTTCTTTAGATGCAACCTAGAATGGCATGTTCATAGATTCAACACTTAAGAATCATTACTGTTTCTCCCGTTTCCCAACTGCCCGGTAGGGTCGGGCGCGAGTACCTGAAAGCACAAGATTGGTCAGGGAGGTCGGTGTGTACCGACCGAAGACCCTCCGACGCTCAAGTCAGTACCGATAAGTTCTGAGGGCAGAGAGTTTGGGATTCGGAGAGAACGTACCTTAATAAGGAGCGAGGACTCCTTATATATGAGATGAGGTCGGAGACAAGCTCCCCTGGCGTGGGGGACATCCCCTGACACGAGGAATATCCTCTGGTCCACTACCTCGATGTGTGCATCGAGGGATGGCGGCGCCTAGTGCAGCATGGGCGTGCGACTTAGTGCGATCTGCGAGGTAGTGGACAAGCACGTGTGCCGGGTGGCCGTGCCGGCACGGTGGTGCCGACCACTCTCGTACCGGTCGGAGACGTCCATGTGCAGCCGGAGGGAGAGCTTGTTATCGGTACACCCGGCCTGGTCTTACCGGTACCGCCGGGGTACTGCCGGGCTTCGACCGTGGCTCGGGGCTTACTCGCCGTCGGGCAGATACTCGGTAGGGGTCCCTACCGAGTCGCAGACGCCGCCGGGGCGAGGTATGTGCCGCCGGGGCGTTGCGAGGTTATGTGCTCGTGGGGGATCCCCACCGAGTCAACGGACTATCCCCGTGTGATGGGGCTCATAGGCAGGCTGCTCCCGGTGATAGTGAGCTACTTCGGGCAGGGCCTATCCCGTGCAAATATGAAATGGTAGCAACATAAGTCCCCCAAGTCCCGAGCAAGAGGAAGCTCATGGTCGGGGACTTTTCCAAGTTCATATCGGGATGTAGCGAAGTGTCGGTGGGGCCCGCGGCGACGCGGTACCGTCCTAGTAGTCCCCAAGTCCTCGAACAAGGGGTTCCTCCCGGTGGGAATTGTAACCGCTCGTGATTCAAGGGGAGTTGAAGCGTCGTGGCTGTTGGGCTCCGGCGTAACCGTCGAGGTAGTGGGGTGACAAGTGTCAGCCCGGTCGCCCGGAACGTCGTGGGGGGCTCAACCGTGGTTGCCACGTGTCGTCATCCGACCGGACGGTTCACGTCGTACGGTCAAGAGGGTTGACTCCCGATATATATGGAGGTGAAGAGAGTCACTTCACTCATTCTTGCATTTGCAATCCGAGCTCGAAGCTATCGGTAGGAGAACGAGGCGTCTCGTAGTACTTTTTCGATTATTCGGTACCGAATTTCCAGCTTTGAACCGTAAGTACCGATGCTTGACTCTCGTATGTTTTAGATTTCTGCTTTGCTTTTGTAACGTAGTTGAGTACGTGTCCAGCCTTAGTACGAGCTAGGTTGCATAGGCATAGTTATCCTCCGTAAGAACCTTTAGTGCAATTTTGCAGATGTCGACTCGGGGAGCGAGAGTGCCGAAGGGAATGCCTTTTTCGGTGAAGAGCCGAAAGGAGCTCATCGGTGGAGGAGGGGCTCGACCCGTCGAGTACCGTAGCGGTTCGTTCGCGAGAACCGCCGGTTTTGTGGAGGGTATCATTCGGACGGTGGTGAGGGGTGTGACCACGGTGAGGACATAGTGCCCTTAGCGCGGAACCATATGTAAAGTCCCGTCAAGAGAGTAGGACGCCGCACGGCGGGGTTGCGGCGGACCGGCTTAAGTTGAGTGCGTCTACCGAGGAGGGCTTGGTAGCTCGAGGAGGCCTTCAACATCCCCGCCGGTGACGATGCGCACGGAGAAGGGGAGCTAGGAGCGCGTCGTCGACGGCGAGACCTTGGTACATCCGTTCTTTTCCGTGAGGGTCGAGGATTCCCTCCCGTGTACTAGTAGCGGTTCGGCCGAGGTTGGTCTTGCCATCACGCAACTGAATCCGAACACTGGCGGTGCTTGAACGCCTTGTACACCTATATCACCAGTGGGTTTTGTGAGCCGACCCGGCGGTGTTTTTCAACCAATGGACGCTGAGGAGCATTCCGGACGGACAAAGGGTGGTATAAATTGAAGTCGGTACTCAAGCCGTGAGGAGTGCCCCGGATACCGAGTGGATGGATTTCTGCACAAGTACAAGAAGGTGTCTCGGTGCTGCTTGAAAAAGGAGGCCCTCGAACGGGAGGGGATGGCGGTGAGCGCGATGTGGAAAGTCACGAGTTGGGAGTCCCGAGATCATCGGGGATCCACTCGTGTTCGGGAATCCAACTTCCCAACAAAGTTGGAAGAGCCCGTATTTCTTCATCGGTGGGGAGTGGGAATTCCCGTAGGCTAGAGCCGACCGTGAAGCGGGTTCCGTGCCACTTTACGACACGCCTGGTTGGGAGCCTTTTACCGAGCGTACACTTGCACATGATGTTCTTCTTCTTTTTTTTTTTTGTGCCGGTACTAACAATTTCCTTTTTTTTTGCGGTGGGTCGTCTTGGAGGAGACTTCCGAGAGGCAAGAGCAAGAGATTGGTGGACCCGGAGCATATTTCAATCGTGCTAAGGAGATCCACGGTGCTTCGAACCGGTACTCCTTGATAGCTCCGGTTTAGCCCCCACACCAAATCATGTAAGTGTTGCTCGGTAGCTTTTGTACATTCCGGATTATGGTCGCGTCTAACACCGGTGGTTATTGTGCAGTTATCTATCAGTATCGTCGCTACCGCACCCTCAAGGGACTTAAGTATGGTCCGGAGCGGAAGGACTTTTACATGAAGAAAGCGTCGTGAGGACCCGGGATGAGGTTAAGGCGGTAGCGGTACCGGTGCTCCCGTCGAGGTCGGTGCGCCGCGAGCCGACGAAGACGAAGAAGAAGAAGGCCCACAAGCCGTCTACCGCCGAGGTGGAGGCGGAGGCGAAGTGGAGGTGGAGCCGGTCCCGAGACCGGGTGGTGTCGAGGGCCCCTGGGTTCTCCAGAAGGACCGCCGGGAGGAGGTAACTTCATTCTCCGTTGTTTCCTTGTCGGTGGTGTTAGTGTACGGTACTAACGGTGTGTAGTTTATGAAACAGGTGAAGACAACGAAGAGGCAAAGGGTGCAGGAGCCGCCGCGGCTGCCGAAGTGGCTCGGGGTGAGGGGGTACGCACGACCCGGCTATGCACGGCCCGAGTCGCTCCGATCTTCGGGAGGAGATCCTACCGAGAATGCCGCGCTGTTCCGCCGCGTGAAAAAGCGCCGGAGGACCCGCTCGGTCTCGGTCCTTCCGAGATGAATATCGGGGATCGAGGGATCTCCTTTTCGGTGGAGGGTACCGTTTCTCTACATCGTACCTCTTTTTTTTTTTTTTTTTTTGACCCTTGTGTGTCGGTGCTGCGGCCTACGAGGGTGCTCTGGACGGGGTTTGGGGGGTGGCAGGGTGGGCGGGCGGTAGAGAACCCGAGAATGGCTATGACACATGTTTGGCGAAGGAGGGTTGGGAGCTCGAGAGGAAAGGCCGAGCTCGAGAAGACAAGGAAGAAGCCGGTAGGCTCGTCCAGAGGCCGAGGAGAAGGCAAGGGCGGTGGCGCGAGAGTGCTCGTCGGTGGAGTTCGACGGGAGGTGGCTCTCGTGAGGAAAGGAGGCCGTCCTCGCCTACGTCGTGAGGGGTCAGCGTGGAGAGGCCAGCTACATGAGGGTGGTGTGTACATCCTCCAAGATCGGGAGGCCTTCCCGACAGAGGAGCCGCCCGGTGCCGAGCTCCCGAGGTCAGTTGATGATGAACCGGGCATCCTCGGAGTCGAGGAGGAGCGGTGGTCCCCGAGAGAGTCCCGTGTTGGGTGGTCGGCCGGCGTGTATTGTTATTTGTTTTTTGTTTTTTTGTTTTGTTTGGGGGATTTAAACCCATTTGAAAACTCTCCCGTAGGGGGTCCTTCGGGAGGTAGTATGAGCCATAAGGCCCTTTCGTTGTCGAAAAGGTGTTGCTATAAGTGTTTGTGTTCACGAGGGCTGGTTTATTCGCCTCCCCGGTTTGTTCTCTTAGGTTCATTTCAGTGGGTAGTTCATCCAACCGTGAATTTAGTGTAAAAAACTTAGAGGGGGTCGGGTACCGCGAAGTTTTAAGGCGGGCCGGCCCATGTTTAGTATAGGAAATGGGGGGGGTGCCGTCTTATAGAAGTTTTACAGGGGGTGGAGGACGTTTAGATAAGAAAACTTAGAGGGGCGCGGTAGGGTCTTATAGAAGTTTTAAGGGGGGAATGTTTAGATATAGGAAAACTATGCATGGGGGTCGCGGAGGCAAGTCTTATAGAAGTTTTACAGGGGGTCGGGTAGCACATGTTTAGATATAGGAAACATGGGGGTCGCTGGTACCGGCCACATGTCTTATAGAAGTTTCATTTTTGTTCTTGGCATTTCTGCATTATCAGTAGGAGAACAAGCACATATAAAGACACAAATTTTATAGTGGTTCACCTGGCTCAATGTGAGTCCCAGGCTACGTCCACTTGTAAGGGGTTCCACTATAGTAAAGATTAATTACAAGTGCTTGGGAAGTGGTAAAGTCCACTTAGCCGGTATGTTCCAGGCTTTTATGGGTAGTAGTAGCGAAGGTGCTCAATATTCCATGGAGTGGGAGTATGCACCCGGTGGAGTCCATGAGCCGGAGTTCCTGGCTTGAGGACTTCGATTACCCGGACGGGCCTTCCCACCGTTGGTTGAAAGTCACGTTCGCCGAGTTCTCCGTACTTTGTCTTACCCTTCGTAGTGCCCAGCCCCAGTTTGAGGTATCGGCACTTTGCCTTCATATCAAACTTGCGTTTGAGCTGGTTTTGTGTTTCGCATTCGGAGGTTGGCCTCTCCCGACGTTCCTCGAGTAGGTCCCGGTTGAGGCACAACTGTTCTTCATTTTCATTTGGATCATATGTGTCGATCCGGTGTGTTGTGGAATTGATTTCAACCGGTACCACGGCTCGCACGAAAGCAAGGGAAAATGGGTCTCGCCGTGGCGCCTTGTATGAGGTGCGGTAGCCCAAAGAACCCTCGGTAGCAGTTCAGGCAGCGCCTTCTTGTCACCGAGCTTGGTCCTCATGGTTCTCTTCAGATTTTATGATGCCTCCAGACGTTGCTCGTGGGTGGGCTACCGATGCGAAGAAAAGGGTGATGCCCTTCTCCCAGCAGAATTTCGAAGGATGCAAGTCAAATTGTTTACCGTTGTCGGTGACAATGACTGAGGGATACCGAAGCGGCTATGATATTTTCCCAAATGAAGGACGATTGCGGGAGGTGATGGACTTGTGGGCCTTGGCCTCCGTCCATTGGTGGAGTAGTCGGTGGCGACTACCACGTGTTCAACACCCCCGTACCTGGGCATGGGCCCGATTAAGTCAATTCCCCATGGGAAGGGACACGGATGACCATGTCTCCTGGCGGGACGGTTTCGGTAGTTTGGTGCGTTGAAGGCAGGCCTTGCATGCCTTGTAAAGATACGGCGTCCGGAGGAGCGTGGCGAAGTAGCCGAGGCGGACAAGTTTGGGCCAATGCTCGTCCTCCCGGTGGTGGCACGCCTGTACCCGAGGCCGAGGTAGGATGGGAGGAGCCGCGAGAGGTGGTTGTGATGATGAGATACGGGAGGACGAAATTTTATTTTCTGTCACATGTCGGGGAGAGTATTCCAGAGGTGTCTCCGCGCTCCTCCAGAAGTGGTTTACCGGTGGGATGCGTTTCAATTCAATAGGTACGGTTCGGGTGGGGTCAAGGGTTCGGCGGGCGTCGCCCTTGATTTTCTTCTCGTACCTTCGTTAGTTAAGCAAAAACCGGTAGCTTTGCAAAGTCCTATACGAGAATGATGGGTCTTGCGGTAGTCCCCGAGACTTGGTTGCAATGAGTTGGAGTCGCCGAAGACTTGGAGCCGCTGGGCTCCGTGCGGGGCGAAGGCCGGCCGAGTGCTTTATCGGCCTCATTGTTGGAAGTTTTGAAGTTGAACCGGAGAGCACTCGAGCGAGAGGTGCGGATAGTGTGAGGGGATGAGGATGAGTCCGCTCCGCTACGTGGGTGTTCGAGGGCCATCCACATATAGGCCGTGGTAGGGCGGATCAAAGTGCCCGCGGTGGCTTGGGCCGTTCGCCGAGCGTCCGTCTACCGATAGGGTGTGGAGCACGGAGGTGAATTCGAGACAAAATCAGCAAGTAGTGTGATAGCGGCGAGCCGTAGTGATGTCGAATTCACGAGCTCGATGTCCACTCATGAGTCCGCGATGCCTCGCTTTGCAGATCGCCGAGTGGGTGATCGGTAAGCACCACAAGGGGGTGCTCGGAAGTATGGGCGAAGCCTTCGCCGAGATCAGAGTGCGAGAGAGGCTTGATTTCGGGTACCGGTCTCGGTATCCACGAAAGATTGCTCGTGTAGTCTACGTAGTCCTCCTGTTGTGGCTCCGACTAGGATCGAGCTCACGAGACCTTGATACCGATAGGTACAGGAAAAGAGGTTCACCTAGTACGGCGGGAGGGCGGTGCTGCCGGATAATCCTTAATGCGAAGGCTTGTTCGATCGGTGGTCCACCTCGAACTTCTTCCGTTTTCGTATTTTTGAAGAATGGGGCACACCGGTCGGTGGACCGTGATATGAACAAGAGAGGCGATCCTACCGTTAAGGCTTTGGACGTCTTGAAGGTTTTGGGGATTCCAAGTCCAGATCGCTCGATCTTCTCGGGATTACCTCGATACCGTGGGACCATGAAGCCAAGGAATTTTCCTTCCCTAGAAAGACGCACTTCTCGGATGAGCTTCATCCATAGTGGAGAATGGAGAAGTCTCCGTAGGTCTGAGGTGATCACTTTCTTTAGTGACGATGTCGTCCACATATACCTAGGTCTTCCCGATCTGCTGGAAAAGCGTTGACCAACCGTGATAGTGGCCCGCATTTTTCAATCCGAAGGGTAAGACTTGTAAGATGACCTTGGTCGGTCAGAAGGAGGTGTGCTCCGGTCCCGGGATCCGTTGATCGGTGTAGAGTAGCATCCATGAAGCTCAAGGCTTCGTGGCCGGCGAGAGTGACAAGTGCTCGATCCTGGGAGAGGAACGTCCTTGGGACATGCCCTGTTGAGATCGGTGAAGTCGATGCACATTCGCCACTTCCCGTTGGGTTTCTTCACCGGGGTTGAACATGGGGGTATTGAACCCGATGAAACCGATGCTCGCTTGTCACCTCGCTTATGCTCTCGTGCCCCGACGGCTCTTGCGTACCGGTGGGGATCGACAAGTAGGGAGTGGTGGGTAGAGGGCAAAGGAAAGAGGCGTTATCCTTGAGGAGTTTGATCAAGTCAGGGCGACCGAGGCGGTACGATCTTGATCCTGTCGGCGTTCGGGAACAAGGCGCTTCACCTCCGTGGGGCTCCCGAGATAAGCCCTTCCGGGGTCATCCGTCGCCCGGTTAGGGTGCGAGGCACAGTCGAGGCTGTGGCTTTGCTCGGGCTAGAGACCGGCATTGGGACTTCCCGATAGAGGACCCCGCGGGAGTAGGGAACTTTAGCAGAGAAGTAGTAGACACGAGCTCGATTGGAGAAGAGCCTACCAAGAATGAAAGTAGAGGATTCACAATCCACTACGATAGAGGATACTTTCGGGACCGGGGTAGTGACCTCGAGTTGAGCAACGCTAGAGGGTTGTACTAGGTCTCCCGAGAAGCGATTAGTGGGTTTACCGTCTGAGATGTTTTCGAGGGGTAGGTCCAACTGAGGTAGGCACTCAAGATAACATGGCACCGTCGACCGACCTTGTGCATCGTCGGTATGGACTTGGCGGAAATCACGAGTGGGTCATCGGGGGGTCACGATGGTCTTCTGAGAACTACGTCAGTTTTCTTCGCCCGGCGCACGTCCGAGAAGCATGTAGGTTGCAGCCTCCTTCACAGGGATCCGTGCTCGGAGCGAGTGGTACCGAAAAGAGTAGTCCTCCCCGATGGTGAAGATTTCTTCGGTACCTCGAGGGGTTTGGCAACATACGGGTGAGTTTCCCATCTCGGTGCAACGCTCGCCGACATCCCTCGCTTGCACCCTCGGTATAGAGTACGGACGATGGTGGGTGCAGATCGTGTTGACGTGTCCATACGGTGGCCTCTTCCAGGAGGAAGGGGGGGTTCTCCTTGTAGAGTCCTCCATTGGTTTGTTGAACACGGTACAAACGGTAGGCGTCATCGGCAAGGTCCTGCCGGTTGGATTTCTTGGACGGTTTTGCCTCCAAGAATTATTTTTCTGGGATCGGTTGTACCGGTTTCGGTCCACCGTGGTTTGGAGCGTTTATCCGGTTCACACGGTAGCGGGTGGACGGCCATCCACCCGATAGCCGGGGTGCGCTCGGGCGAGTAGCGAGCTCGCCGATCGTACCGACGAAGGGGGCGGTACCTTCGGCTCGCAGAGCTCGAGTCAACCCGGTATACCGGTCGGTACGGTTGTTGGGGGGCTTGGTATTGATGATTCGCTCCCGAGGGGAGGATCATACCGCTGATTGTTATTCTAGTTTCCCCGTTATTGTTCGGTTGTTCCCCGTAATTGTTACCCGGTTGCGCTTGTCATTCGCCTAGGCTCTTCGACCTTAGGCGCACGTGCTCTTGTTGCGTTTATCCTGGGTCAGATTACTATGGAGGCCTTGTTGCCTTTGTGCATTTCGTTAGGTGAGACTTCCTCTCGTAGATCGGGTAGTAGGGGCGTAGGGGTTCGCTCATGAGCTCGGTATAGGTGAATACCGTGCTGGTGAGTTCGTTCTCGAGGAACTCTCCGGTTCCAGCCATCCCGAAGATGGGCTGCAGGATGTCATCTTTGGTATTGCAGCGCGGTAGGCGCTTTGAACCGCTCCAGTAGTCCAACGTTGTGGGTTTGGAAGCGTGAGCCCCTACGAGTGAAGAAGCTGGATTTGGTGGCGTATGGTGGTGAAGGCTGACCAGTGCTCGTAGCGTCAGGACGCTCTAGTTGATAGCATAACAGGCCTCGAGTCGAGGTTGCAAAGGCAGCGTCCTCGTATACCGTTATAGGGGACTCACGCACACGGCCTAACTGACGTCTAGATAAGCAAAAAAGTGAAGGAGTTAACTAAAAAATAAGTGGTTTAAAAAGTTAAACTTTAATAAAAACCAAAACTAAACTCAAAAAATAAGGAAAAACAAAAGTTCTAAGATAGCAAAACAAAGAAAAAGGGAAAGGTAAAGGCACCCTCCCTAAGTTTTAAGTTGGGTTTGTCAACCTGCATATCTAAACCTAGAAGTCCCCTGCGCCTCGTTGCCCCGAATAAAGCACAAAAAACATTAAACATAAACTTCTCAGCAAAGTAAAGAATCGAAGAACCCCATAAGTATAAGTGTATTTTTTTTTGTTTCTAAAAAAAAGGAAAGATAAAAAGAAAGAAAGCAGGCAAGCAGAAGAATCAAAAAAACCAGGCAAAAAATATAAATAATTAGCTAAAGTTGGGTTAAAAAAAATTATTGTTTTTTATTTTAAAGTTTCAAAAGGAAATTCATCAGAGCAGTAAAAAGAAAGGGGAGGGTTAAAGTGTGTAAGGGGAACGGGGTCTTGGAAGTGGCTAGCGCTCCCAATCAAGTTTTGAAGAAACCAACGGGAAGGAGTTCTGTCCTAAAATCTGCGATCCAAAGGGTACCACAGGTGGCCTAGAAAGCTATAATCGTGGACAAACGGGTTTGGAGGGTTCGGTTCCCGGACAAGATGGCCGGGGGGGCACCCGTTTCAGGTCCACCCTCACCCTCGCCCAGTAGAGTATCCCCGCCCGGGGGTTGGGGGGTCGGGGCCGCAACCCTATTTGCCCGACAACCCTAAGGTTAATTCTGTATTTTGGCCTAGAATATTCAGGTTGTTCTAGCAAAGAGGGGTCCCATTTGTCCCTACAAGGGGCGGGGGGGGTGGCCCCCATGTTTGTTCAATCTCTGCCGGGGGAGAAGGTGAAAGGTGTTGTCTCCAAATTCTTTCAAGCGCATAGAATAAGAAAAGCGCAACAAAAAAAAAAAACAAAGTAAGGTATAAAGCAAAATTGAAGCTAAACATTAATTGCAAAAAAGTTTTGTCCAAGAGAGGATAAGACAGCTATCTAAACTACATACTAAAAAATATATAAAAGGGTTTACAAACAAATATAAAGAGGAAATAAATAAAGGAAGGTTAGTGAAATGTATATGTTTCATTCATATAAGAATATCTTATCATACCTAATGAGTATTGCTATACCTTACGGTGTTAGTGCGTTTCACTACACTCAAAGCCGTTTTTCGAGGTTTAACAATAAAGTCATAAGCAAAGAGGGTAGATTTGGGTTGTCCTAATTACCTAGATATGGTTCATATGAATAAGTCATTATTCAGGCTACAAGTTATGTATAGCTAAGAAAACCAGTGCCAATAATCAACAAAGGTTTATCAAGAAAAAAATGAACAAAAAATGTCTAAGAAAATTCGATTAAACCAAAATAGAAACATGTCTAGCTAAAAGCCATTACTAAGAAATTACAGTCAGGCAATAATAAAATCAAAGAAAAGTTAAGAAAAAAAGATGGAATAAGGTAAAGGGATGTCACAGACTTGTCTCTAGGTATCACCCCTGACCGCGATTAAGAGATGTTTAAATACCCTAAGTTAGGGTTTAATTGTCAAGCCCAATAGGAGTCGAAGCAGAGAAGTCACAAATCTAAATGAATTAGGTTTCAGTTGGCAGTTGACCTTGTCACTTAAACAGTCAAACTTCTTCTAGAAGACCAAATCAAACGTCATAAGTACAAAATTAGACATGGGGCTTTCCATTCATATGAGTACATCTTCTAATTCATCCTGAGGTCCCAGTGGACTATCGAAGTGGACTGATCGCACACAGATTCACCAACTTAGCTTGTAATTGCCATTTTGACTTTTTCCATATGAATGTAAGAGTCTGTAAAACATAAAATAACGTAACTAGTCGAATAATGATAAATTGGAGAGAAATAAAAAATTAAGAAAAGGCACAAATCTATCAGACGGGTATCACTCAATCATTAGTCTCAAAGGGGTGTTCCTCCACCGTGCGGGGTAAGCCTCGAGGGTGTCAATCCCGTTTTTCCCCCCGAGGATAGTCAAGGAGGACTAGGGGGATAGGACGGCGCACGGACGGTCGCCTCGAGGTGTACCCGGAGGAGGCAAGTGGGGGTTAGAGTGAAGCCCGTTGCCCGCACTAGCTGAGGGGGTGCTTGCTCTCCGGGTTCTCGGATCATGAGTTTGCCACCATGGAGCTCGGGGTGGGTCGGGGCGTCTAGAGTGGAGCCGGTATGTCTTCGGAAGGGGCCTAGCCATGGTCATGGTTTCCTTCGCGGATTTGGACTTTTGGTTGTGTTGGGTGAGCCATCGTAGCTGATTTTGTCATTGCTTGACTGGTAGAACACTCACGGAGTGAGAAGTGTTATGAAGTGGTGGAATTGTCCCACGAGGGCCAAATCGGTTTCCAAGCCGTAGGGTCGGGCGCAGTACGAAAGCATAAGATTGGTCGGGAGGTCGTGTGTACGAGAAGACCCTCCGACATCAAGTCGACGATAAGTTCAAGGGCGAGAGTTTGGGATTCGGAGAGAACGTACCTTAATAAGGAGCGAGGACTTCTTATATATGAGATGAGGTCGGAGACAAGCTCCCCAGCGTGGGGGACATCCCCGACACGAGGAATATCCTCGGTCCACTACCTCGATGTGCGCATCGAGGGATAGCGGCGCCTAGTGCAGCATGGGCGTGCGACTTAGTGCGATCTGCGAGGTAGTGGACAAGCACGTGTGCCGGGTGGCCGTGCCGTACCGGTGGTGCGACCACTCTCGGTACCTGGTCGGAGACATCCATGTGCAGCGGAGGGAGAGCTTGTTATCGGTACACCCGGCCTGGTCTTACCGGTACCGCCGGGGTACTGCCGGGGCCGACCGTGGCCGGGGCTTACTCGCCGTCGGGCAGCATACTCGGTAGGGGGTCCCTCGAGTCGGTAGACGCCGCCGGGGCATTGCGAGGTTATGTGCCGGTGGGGGATCCCCACCGAGTCAACGGACTATCCCTGTGTGATGGGGCTCATAGGCAGGCTGCTCCTGATGATAGTGAGCTACTTCGGGCCCTGCACAGGGCCTATCCCGGTGCAAATATGAAATGGTAGCAACAATTACAATTGAAGAGAATGAACATCACATCGACCACAAGACATGACATGTATCATATGCAACCGAGAAATCTAATCACATGAATAAGTCTTAATTCATTCATTTGCTACTTGAAATTATATGATGATATGGTAGTCTACATATAATCCTAGCAATAGAATCCTAATACATGTATCTAAGGAGGCCTCCAAAGAAACACATATAAAGATTCATCAATGAATAATCAACGAAAAAATAATCATTCAATCATCCAAGAAATGGTAAATTAACGCCAATATCACAAGTAAAATGGATTTAGGGCTTAGAAAAATTCCCAAATTATTACACACAAAAATATAAAACCAACCATATAGGTGGTGATTATTCACATATTTATACTACAACGACATATATAAAACATAGAACCCTCCATATAGGTGGTTGTTTATTTACACAAATATATATATTACAACAAAAAAAACTAAACAAAACATTACAAGAACATAAAAATGAGAGGGAGAAGGAGAGAAGGGGAGGGTTTGTCCCCCACCTGCTCCTCCCCTTGGGGCGATTTGTGAAGAAGGAGAGGCATGGAATTTATAGAGAGGAAGAGGGGACAAAATCTGAGAAAAAATTATTAAACTAAATAAAAGAGAAATAATAAAAATGAAAATAAAGATTATTTAAGACAAGATGGGGAGCAGAAGGAATTCTAAGTGAGCAGAAAATAATGTGAGGAAGAAGGATCCAAGAGAATGTTGAATATTTTGGGTCGATGGATGTTACTTTGCACCTTTAGTTGAAGCTCCTACAAAATCTCACACATTCAATGTATTATTAAAAAATAATAATAATTATATTAAAGTCATAATAAGTTAAAAATCATATAATATAAACACTTATTTCTCGGATTTGTACACTTGTGACGAAATCTTGCTATGATAAAGTTTAAGGTTGAGGCGTGTGAACACTGCCCTTAAGAGTAGATTTCACCCCTCGGAGACAATGTCTCGGTGTAACAGGTTTGTGGTGCCCTACCCTCCAGGATACAACAACCGTTAATCCTTGTGAGCATACACTCGCAAACTCGGATTCTAGAACCGCTTGATAATTTCCTTTGGCATAGAAAGTGAATAATAACATGGGTGTTTTTGAGGGACTACCATAACAATACTTAAAGGAATAGAGAGAGTTCAAATAGAATGGGGAGAGGAAATCAAGGTTCCGGTATATTGGTATATCTAATGAGGTTGAGCAACAAGCTTTATATAGGAATAGTATAGACTCATTTATGTATCGGGCATTTAAACCGCATTGAACACTGAAATGAATGTTATAAAACAGTTGAAAGATTTATTGCTGAACATTTCAAGGTTTCATTCAAATTGAAACCATGCACTAATGGACAATTATGTAGTAAAACTTATAGCAATATTGCAATGATGCATTTTGAATATTTGCTTAACCGTTATACCAACAATTTGTATTTTGAAATAACCATTAAATTTTCAACAATCCCCCACATATTTCAAAATATGAATAGCTTCAACGCAAATAACAATGGCTATGTACAAGAAAGATATATCGAGTGAAATTTGGAGCGAGGGATGTGCCAAAAGAAAGTGAGAATACAATGCACCAGAATTGGTGTCTTTTGGACTATGAACCAGCCATAAGATAAGATAGCCATGACCCACATAAATTTGGTGAAAATTAAATTTTATATGAACCAAGATTTCTTCATGTGAATCAGAAAACTACTATCCACATTATATCTCGAATCAAGCAAGTTCAGCTGGTGGGCACGAATAGGCCATGCGCCCTACCTAGATATTCATGAGTGCTCTAGAAAATTTGCCCAAGTCTCATAGAAAGCGGCCCCACTTCTACACTCATATAGGTGAGTTCAGCAAGTGTGTACTAGAATCGGACTCACCACCCATTTGTAAGGGCTATGACACTCATTAAGAACAAAGTTCAACCTTATACGTTCCAGTTAAAGTACTATCTTTGCATCATAGAGATAGACTCCAAGTATTTAATTTGATAGTGCACTACTAGTCAACAAGTGACTTGTTATTACCCATATGAACTTACTTCCTGGGATCGCCATTCACATAGGTTGGGTTACCATCACTCTTGACCTCTATTATAGGCATTAGTCTTATCCCCCTCGATGTATTCATCACTCTTGACCTCTGTTATACGCATTAGTCTCATTACATGTTATTACCTCTGTTATAGGATATTATTCATCCTAATAATAATCAACCAAAAATATTTGGCATAGGCACAATGCTCAGATTTAGCTTAAACTCTTAAGCTTGATTCATTAACATATAAGGGACACGAATATCCTCCATTAAGGAACATATAATGGCTCATTTAAATATGAGAATTTATCTGACCACACTCATTTTCAGTATACGTACTGTGAAATCCTGAAAATGGTTTATAGAAAAAAAAAAAATATATATATATATATAATATTATTTTTATTAGATAAATTAAGTGTAGATTTTTTTTAGTTTAAAATATATTTGTTCCGCTTGGTTTCAAACCTCCGAGCAGGAGGTGGCAACATGTTCTCAAAAGGAAACTAGAAGTTAGAATAGGTTTTCTAGGTTATAGGGTTGAGCTGAAAGTAAAGTCGGTGGAATAAGGTCGGTAGAGTTGAGAAAAGTAGAAACAAGACTACAAGAGGATACGTAGGGCAGGAGAAGAAAAGAAAGAGAACAAAACGAGAAGAAGAAGAAAAACAGAACCAGAGAAGAAGAAAGAAAGAATTTTGAGAAGAATACAAAGAAAGAAGAAAGAGTGAAGGAGAAGAAGTTGGGAACGTTTCTGTTATTGGTATCAAAGGTTGATTATGATTTCAGTTTTAGTTTTGTTATTAAGTTGTTTTCATTTAGTTCTTGGTGTTTGATAATTAAGTTTGGTTCTTACTTCAATTTTCGTTCTTAAATTCCTGAGTTTTTGATTCAAACGTAATAGGTTGTTAATCTGTGATAGTGTTTGAGTTTAAAATGAAATCGAACTCAACATCATAGGCTGAATTCGGATTCATTTTGTCTCAAGAACAGAGTTCTTGAGTTTGGGTGTCCAAAGCAAATTCTAGAAGTTTTGATTCAATATTTCGAATTTCTTCATAACGTTTTGGTGTTCTGGAAGTGAAGTAAAGGTCTTTTACTAATTTTTTCGAAGTTCAAACATCACTTTTGGTAACCTAGAAGTCGACCAAATTGAGCTGGAATTGTTTTATGTTTCGCTGAAAATTTCCAGAAAAAATCTTATTTTCTTGTCAACTTTCGGCCATTATAACTCACAGTTCAGTTCTTTGTTTTACAATTCAAATGTAACTTTGCAAAGTTCATTTGTCTATGTTTATATTAGTTCAAGAATCACTGAATTTGTACAAGTTTTGTTTGGTTAAACTCAAGGCAGAAAATAGAGGTCTGCACTGCCAAAATTACTTTTCTGAGTTTCTGACCCAGAAAATGTTTTCTTAAAAACATACTTTTCTGTTCATAATTTAAACTCGTTGTCTTCTGGTAATTTGTAGTAGACATTTCAAAGATTATTTCAGAGTTCGAATCTCCTAAAAATGATTTTCCTTGATTTAGTTATGAATTTCCAAATGTCCAGGTCTGCTGCTGGAATTTCTGAAATCTGCAGTACTGTTTCCTTCTTTCTTTTTGTTTCAGTGGTTTTTCTTGTTCAAACTTGCTTCAGGGATCCATTATTTGAAAAGTACACATTCCTAGGTTTCTAAACCCTAGACCACTTGAGGACTTTTCTAGTAGACATACTTTTTTATTACATTTTGACAAATCAACGTTCAATATTTATATATTTATGAGAGATCATAAATTCAATGAAATCTAAAGTCGTAGGTTCTATAATTGGATTAAAGAATATGAATGGTCAAAATGAATATTTGGTGTCTATTTGGTAGTTTGGTACGATTCAAATTTGTGAAAATTGGAAGTGTCTATGAATATTAACATTGAATGGTTGTGAGATGGTCGAAAATAATTCAAATATCAAAAGTAAAGATAGAGAAGCTCCCTTCTAACGAAACCAGTCCTTCCCTTTTTGGAGTTTGTATGAAGTTTAAAGGCCAATACGAAGTTGACCTTGTGCAGTAGGCTAGGATTCCAATTACAGGGAAGTTCTCTAGTGAGGACCCCTTAAATGAGGACCACTTGAGGAGTTTTCTAGTAGACATACTTTTTTATTACATTTTGACAAATCAACCGTTCAATATTTAGATATTTATGAGTAGATCACTTCTATAAATTTTCAATGAAATCTAAAATCGTTAGGTCATCTATAATTGTGATTTACCATTTATGAATATGAATGGTTCAAAATTGACAGATTTGGTTCGTTCATTTATTTGGTCTAGTTTGGTACCTTAACGATTTCAAATTTTGTTGAAAATTTGTAGAAGTGATCTACTCATGAATATCTTAACATTGAACGGTTGATTTCTCGAGATGTGATCGAAAAATAGATATCACAACCATTAATCAAAAAGTCGTCAAATGGTCCTCATTTAAGAGGTCCTCACTAAAGAAGCTCCCTCCAATTACATAGCTCACTTCGTTATTTCTTTAGAACTTCAACTCAACTCTTAATGGCACATGATTTTACTTGAAGTTGTACCGTATTATAGAGTTCTTGTCCTAGTGTCGTTGGTTCTGTATTTAAGTCTTAAAGTCCAGATAGGAATTACGGCTTGTTTGTGATGTTTGTATAACATGCTTGTTTGATATACGGTGATTGATATGACTTATATGACTTTAGTTTTCTTGAAACTTGATCGATGTCCTTCTGTGTGTAAACCTTATCAGTTCTTCTTTCCCACTGCAATAATAAAAACTATGGAATTTATACGCAATCCATAATGAAATCAAATTTCATTCCTAAGCAGTTGATAAACTATTATGTTAACAAAAGCAAGATAATATGCTACTTAATGGTCGTACTACAAACTAGTTCAATGATTGCTATAAACAACAACAAAATTGTAGAATGTTTAAACCTTCATTGAAAAGGAAATAAAATATATCTCTCACCAATAAATAAATTATATTGTTTTACGATTCTTGATGGCACTCAACCGGTTGAAGACTTAAAGTAATACACCAATGTAGTAAAAGGGTTAATGGCAGCCAACAACCAACAATTTCTGCACAAAAAATAAAAAAATAAATGGTAGCACATAACCAATAAATAAAAAGTTAAACCAAATATAAGTCAACACAAACTCATAAGCCTTCAAAGATTGAAAAAGAAACTGTTGAACAATTGGCTAAAGTCCAAAATTAAAGGGTTTCAATTACTTTTCTTTAAGTACACCCTTAGATCTTTGTTTTGCTAAAAGGTGTACACTTGGTGTGAAAATCAGTCTTTAGTTGCCATCTGTTTAGTTTCATAAACTGAGGAGCTTCAAATAATTAGAAATATATAAAGAGTAGCTGATTTCAGAAATTTCTGTGACAAACTCAAAACTTTGGAAATTCATAACTAATTCTAGAAAACTCCATTTTGGGTGATTCTAGTTCTTTAAAATGAACTCTTTAGAAGAAACCGACCTCAAATTCCCAGTACATCAATACAGTTTTGCAAAAGTAATTGACTAGGTTGAAAAACCAGAAAATCTGAAAATGGCTAATATCCTTTCTTTGGCCAAAAGTTTTCTCATAACCCAAGTTGTCAACCAAGAAAAACATTGTGATTCCTAAGCAATGTGCTTAAGGCTACTTTGTTTCAAACCTTGGTCAAAATCAAACTACATGAACATCTAGCATAAAACATGTAAACCAAAACTAATTCCTTTAAGGCTATGTTTGTAAGCAAGGGAAACACATTAGAGTCCATAGATCATTCAAGATTCAAAGGAATCATACAATAACCATATCACAATATATCACTCTTAATCACTAAATAACTATTAACATACATATAATTAAGAAAACTCACCAAGTTGCAAATGGGTGTTCTTGGCAGTAACTCTCATGCTCCCAAGGTGGATATACATTGATTCATTTCCTTATTCACAACACAAAACCAATAACTCAAAGCCATGATCAACCCTTATAAACCTTTTAACTTTTAAGAGACTGGAAAGAAGAAGAAGAAGATGTATTTGTGATTACCTGACCTTCTTAATATGGCTTAATTCAATAGGAAGGTCGTGGGCATCAATGAATTCTTTTGCATGAATCAGCAAAGAAAATTAATTGAGTTCATTTAGTCCAATTTTCCATCCACATCTTCAGACTAGTGTTGTAGACTTGTGGGTCAGATTAAATTGATCACAATACCATCCATTGCAAGTATATGCAGATAAATTAAAGGATGACAATAAGTTAATTTGGAGAGATCAATTGATATGAAATCAAACAAACTTGACTGTAGTTATGTACTTAACATTCTTCAAACCATGTAAAACTCAACCAATTTTCACCGAGTGTGAGGCTTCCTACGAATCCCATGCAGTTCAATTGATATAATGGTTGTCAAGATTTCAAACATGTGATTTTAGATAATTGAGATTCACTAGTAGCTCCAGCAAAGAACATTAAGAACAATAAGCAAATACAAACCTAATTTCAAAACATACGAACATAAACTCAAAGCCATGAATCAAGTAATATATTTCCAACAAAAATAATGTTCAGTAATTAAGGTTCCACCTCTTATGCTTGCCGAGCACTCTGTTATCAATGACAAACAAGCTCAATTGGATCGTATCAATAGCCTGAATAATCTTCTCATGGGCATCACCTCAGATCTTCACTAGCACCTGACATAGTTATTTTCGCATACCAAAAAGATGCACAAAAATAACCTCAAGATAAACCCTACTGTGATATGAATATCGAATGTAGTATAGGAAAGTAGGGATCGTTACCCACAAGAGATTGTTTATTTTCTTTTCTATGTCACGAAAATTAAATAATATATACAACAAAGAATTTATTTACAAAAATGTACAATGTATACAAAAGATGTTTTTCGATTGTTTTGAAATAATTGAAATCAAGAAATAAATAAAAGAAAATATTTTTGGATTTTTGTTTTTGAAAATTAAACTAAACAAAAATAG
Organism: Rubus idaeus; assembly: GCA_030142095.1. Classification (NCBI taxonomy): domain Eukaryota; kingdom Viridiplantae; phylum Streptophyta; class Magnoliopsida; order Rosales; family Rosaceae; genus Rubus; species Rubus idaeus. The sequence goes on along the minus strand of CM057970.1, from coordinate 15,359,416 downwards.
TACAACAAACATTACACACTCTTGATACGTTAACATATAACTTCTTTTTAAATAAATGTCGTTACTCAGATTAAGCCAATGACATGTTGCATTTAATCTATTTTTCTCTCTTACTTGGTATGTTAGGTGCATGACATGTACTCCTAACTTAGCTTCTAAAATGCAACCTAGAATGGCATATTCATAGATTCAACATTAAGAAGTCATTAAGCATAAAGAGAACGAGTAACGCTAGGCAACGAGTAAAGCATGTAGTTCTAATTGCCTAGAACATGATTTATATAACGATAGCTTATACCGTTATTTGCTACTTCTATAATATATGATGATATGGCGGTCCACATATAATCCTAGCAATAAAACCCTAGCATGCTTACTATGTTCGCAACCACAATAAACAAACTAGCAATTTATCGATGACAAAGCAATAAATCAAATAAACATTTAATATTCGAATAAATTATAAATCAAAGCTAATACCAAGAGTAATAGGGCTAAACCCTAAATTATTACACAAAATAATAAAACAAGGTTTAAAACAAATATTTACACAATAACAATTACCCAAATTTATTCACACAAAATTCAAATGTGAAAATCAAATTAAACAAAACAAATATAATAATTAAACGAGTTTGGATAAGTGTTACTGTTGTGTCCATGAACATGGACAATTGTTGTCAGGTCTGGGTGGACGACTCGACCATGTGCGCGTGAAGATGGCACTACCCTTCTGGCGTAGGTGGAGGGCTCAGCTATTGTAGCGGAGTTGACGGTGGAACTTGTCAGATCCGTCTTTGGATGTGGCGGGTACCCTTAGCAGTTGGGCTTTGGATTATTCGGGGCCCAAATCGTATTGGGCTTGCAGTGGGTGTCCATAGCCATTGGACTGAAATGGGCTTGGGCCCAGATTTGGTCAATGGGCAAGTCAACAGGCCCAACCCATTTTTCTTTTCTTTCCGGCCCATTCCGATTTTGCCCATGATCTTTCTTTGACTTTTCAATGCTGAGTTCTCTTTTTTTTTTTTTCTTTGTGTCTTCTCTTTATCTCATAGTACAGAGAGAGTGAGGGCAGCACGGGCTGGGAACGGTAGAGGCAGTGGTTGGACTCGTCGGCGGCGGCGCGGAGAGAATTGAGGGGAAGCATGGCGCAGGAGGCGCGGTGGCATCGACGGCGGCGCACGGGCTCTTTGGATCGCCGGCGTAGAAAACCGTTGGTGGCAGCAGGTGCTACGGGCTACGGCTTGAGGTGAAGACGACGCCTGAGGCGATGAAGGTCTGGGCTTCACTGATGTGCGGCGGCGACAGAGATGCAGAGGCACGGCATCGATTTGAGCAGAGGACGACGCCTGGATGTTGTGGAAGAGCATGGGCTCTTGGCGAAGACAAGCTCACGGTTGAGCTTGACATCGATTTGGCCACATCGGTGGCGGTGAAGCAGCTCGGTGATTGTGAATCGCTATGATGAATTGATGATTGTTGCAGGTTCTGAGCTGAGGTAATCCATGGAATAGCTTGATTGATGGTGATGATGATCCGGGCAGAGGAGCCGGACTTGATTTGGCGATTTGGTGGGTTGCAGAAGATGGCATGAAAATGATGAAGGCTTGATTGTGTTTGAATTGAATTTGCAGGTGGATTGAATTGATGGGTACAGAGAGCAGAAGTACACGGCAGAGAAGAGTGGTGGCTGTGTTGGCTGCCATGGTGAATTGAAGAATGGGTATGTTTGTGATTTGCAGCTTGGTGAGCTGATTGCTGGGATTCTTTTAAGAAGAAGAGAAAGGTGATGAGCAGGTGGGTTGTAGCTGGAAGCCAAGGAAGAAGGGAAGTGGGTGGTGTCGGCAATGGTGGTGGTCGGCCGGTGGAACTCTTCGTCTTCTAGCTGCCAAAGTCAAAAGAGAAAGTAAAAATAAAATAAATAAAAAATAAATAAATAATTAAAATAAATAAATACATAAATAAATCAGGGAAAATAAAATGAAGGTTTTGAAATGTGATTTGCCACCGCAAGTGGTGGTTGCGCCAGCCGTATGTGGTGGTTCGCCGATAAAATTATCGGGATTCGAAACGGTTTTCGAAATTTTCGTACAATATCTGTAATACACAAGTCTAAAAGTCACGATTGATTTTTCGTTCAATTTCGGATTCGCGCTAAAATCTCCAAAATGCACATTTTTGTGCAAATTATCATTTTGCTCATAATTTCCCTATTAACACGAAAAAAAATATTAAATAGACAAATAGGCTCTCGGAAAAGTCTAATCAAAGTAATTAAAGACGCTTTAAGTGCGTAAATACGCACTTATCAGCACCATAATCTAATCAAACTAAGAAAACCAAATAGCTTATTAATTACACTATAAAAAAAATCACCAATTCAAGAACATTCAATTTCCAACTTATAATAACTAAATCACATTTTCAATCACACACTCATCACAAATGAAACCCAGATGCAAAATGGCTTCAAAATCCAAAATTGACCCAACAAATCATGACGCAAATCTCAAATACAGCGACAATTAAAGATAATCAAAATCGTACCTTGATGATGATTTTGTAACCGTTGGAGCTTCTCCATGGCCTCAGAGTGAAGCGCGACGCCTGAGTTGACATGGCTAATGGCTTCATCCACCATGAGTATATTCGCCGCCTTCTTGCGCTCCAAAACCGCAGTTTTGAGATCTCTTCTATCTCTTACTACAAAGAAAAATCGCAATCTCACCACAAATCCAAACCCTAATTCAAAAATTTAAACTTTTGATAAAGTAGAGTTGAATCCGAAAGGGGATCTAGGCCATAAGGGTTCAGAGGATTCAACTAGGTTTAACTGTCAAGGTGGAGATGGAAGAAGCAAGAAGACTGAAGAAGACGAAGAGCTAGAGAGAGAGAGATAGAGAAGAATTCGTATTTTTTCTAAAGGGATCGAGTGAGATGGGTTGAGAGGGAGTATTTGGGAGATTTGAAAGGGAAAAGGGGGTAGAGGTAGCTACGCTAGTAAAGTGAGAGGGAAACGAAATGTTAAGTGCGGGAAAAAAAATTAGGTGAAGATGGTGGCAAAAAAAAAAGGTTGGGTTAAATATGCGGAGTTCATCAGATTACAACTAACTGTCGTTCGAAATCTACCGAAATTTCTAAATGAAAACTACAACGAGTTATGTCATATTCAGACAACAAATTTAACTTATATCTCGTCTTAAGAATTCAAACGACATAAAACACATTATATGTCGTCTGATGTGTGTCGTCTGAAGCATTGTTTTGGCATAGTGAGCTTACGGGAGAATATGTCTCCTCGTAGTCAATCCCAAAGTTTTGTGAGAAATCTTGCGCCACGAGGCGAGTCTTATATCTCAGGGCTTCATTCTTCTCTTTATACTTTCTAACAATGATTTATTTAAGTCCAATAGGCTTTACACTTGGGGACGTTAGCACTACGTACCCAAATATCTTTTTTCTTTGTTAGTGAATCTAGTTCAATCGGGATTGCTTCTTTCCATTTAGGCCAGTCTGCTCGAAGTTGACATTCTTCAATATAGCGTGGTTCGATGTCATCTTGCTCTATAGTTTATTGAGCAATACATCATTAATAATTTTGTCTCAAGCATGCATGCATTCATCGAGATTTTTCTATTATCTAAAATTGGTTCAATCATTGAGGCGTCCCCCAATATTAATTTGTGGACATAACTATAATCAAAGATAATCTCATGAGATGAGTTTCGGGTATTGACGATGAATGGATTAGGATGTGCTCGATGTGTGCGTAAAATACGTACACATTGTGCTTCTAATTACGTGAATTAGGCTTTTCCGAGAGCTTATTTTTATGTTTAATGTACATATTGTGTTTGTGTAGATTAAATAAGTGTTTCGACACAAAATGGTACATTTCGGGTGAATTAGTGCATTTCCGAGAAAAAGACGAAAGTCAACCGTGACTTTGGGCGAAAAGTCAACACAAGTCAATGCTCGGAAGTGGAGGACGACAATATACGAAGATTTCAAAATTCATTCCGAATCCCGGCAAACCACCGGCGAATCACTATTTCGGCATCTCGAATTCTCATTTATTTTACATAATTATATTTCTAATTATAATAAATGACTTTAGTTTTATTTTATTTATTTTCCTTTTATTCAATTTATTTTATTTTCTTATTTTTATACTTAACCTTTTATTTATTTATTTAATTATTTATTTTACTTTTTTGTGATTTTATTGATTTTTCTTTTCTTTTGTTTTGTAGGTGAATAGGACAATTTGTGACAACCCCATCTCCACCAATGTTGGCCACCACCAACGGCTCTTCTTGCCACTTCCCCTCTCTTTTTAATCATCCTCCTCCTCTGCACCATCATCATCTCTTCCCCTTCTTCCCCGATCTTCTTCTCTTCTTCCCTTTCTTTTCTTCTTTTTCTTCTCTGCAACCTCTCTTTTCTTTTCTCTGTTCTCTTCTCTACACCCACTTCACCTCTCTGTTCTGTTCTATACACCCACCGCCACATCAATTAGCTTCTCCGCCACTACACAATTACAGCAGCTTAATTCCGGCCAACACAGCTGCACCTGCAATTAACTCAAGTTCACAACAAATCCAAAACCACCATCATCATCGCTCCCAGCCAAGCTCACCAACCTGAGCCCGTGCTCTGTCGCCGCACCAAATCAATCGAGCCAGTTGTTTTTGCCGTCGCCGCTCCCTCAACCGGCATCGCCGTCTGCAGCTCCCATCTCTCTGCCATCAATTCCTCCCGCCGGCGACCTCTTTACTGCTGCACTGCCATTACCGATCGATCCTCCAATCACCCAGGCCGCCGTCCAGTTCCTCACCGCGATGCTTTAATCTCGAGCCCGTGCTCATTGTTCACCCACCGCCATCGATCCAGCAATTCAAGCAATTCCATCACGGCGTCGTGCCCAGAGCATCCCCTCAGCCCGCGCCTCTGCGCTTCTCTCCGGCGACATCAACCCAGCTCCGGCGTTGCTCTCTGTTCTCAGCCCACTTCAAAGTGCAAGCCGTCTCGCACCACCGCTGCCTCACCTCTAGGCCACATCTCCCAGCTCAGCCCAGATCCGCACCCGTGTGCGTCACCAGCGTTGCCGTACCTGTTCAGCCGTGCTCATACTTCACCGCCACGATCCCTGACCACAGAAGCCGTCGACCCATTTCATTTAACCAGCGCCATCAACCATGTCTTTCTCTCCAGCCGTGAAGAGCCCAGCCGGCGAATCTCTCTCTCACCTCGAGCCTGTTTCTCCCCTTGTTCAATTAAGCCATTCTCTCTCCTTATATTTTAACTTTTTATTTTATTTTATTTCATTTCATTTCAGTAATTGTTTGTAGGGTGGGATGTTCGTGGTGGTAAACTTTATTCGTTCGTTCGTCGGAATGTTTTCGAAGCGTTGTCGGTTCGGTTCGGGATAATTCGGACGTTTTAAAAAAAATTCCTTTCGTTTTTTTAAAAATGTATAAAACAGAGAAAGTGACATGAAGAGAAATATTAAGAGAGGTTATATAAAATTATATATAATTAAATATGTGGTATTAATTAATAAAAATAATAACAAAAATCCGCATGAGAAGATAATCGAATCTCTAGAGAGAGAATCTATCGAAAAAAATAAAGAAAGATAGAATAGACAATAGAGAATGAATCATTAATTATAGAAACTGAAAGGAGAGAGAGAGAGAGAGAGGTGTGAGAGAGAGGGAGAGCAGAGGGTTGCAATCTTTTAGTGTCCGAGATTGTATTAATACTAATGAAAGTATTGTATCATAAAAATACTGTCTACACTTATAAATTATTTAATTTTTCTATTGAATTTGTTGGTTACTCATATGGGATACCTAAAAAAGAGAGTATTAAAATATTAAAAAAAAGGAGAGGTTGGATTTAATAAGATTAATAAATTGATACATTATAAAATAAATATAAAAAAACAATTAATTTAATAATTCGGTCGGTCGCTTTCGTATTCAATCATGGCATAAAGCCGAAATAGGCATTCGGTCTCGTCGATGATAAGAATCCCGAAAGTTTCGGTTTTCGTTCGCGTCGGTCGGTTTCGTTCGGTATTTCGTCACATATTCCCACCCCTAATTGTTTGTGTTTTTAATATTTCCATTAAATAATTGTTGTTGTGAACAATTTGTGAATTTAAATATTTATGAGTTTAATTCATAGTTATTTATAGTTTAATTATTTTGTTTTTAATTGGTTTGTTTAGTTTAATTAATTGTTGTGTGTTTTAAAATAAGAAAAATTTTAAAAACTGTTATTCTTGTTAAGAAAATTAGATTACAATTTTACTAATTAGGTTTTAGGCCTCAAATCCCCGTGGTTCGACAATTCGAGTCTAAATTACACATCACTATAATTTGACATCAATCAGTGCCAAACTGAAATTTCGGTACGCCGGATTAGTCCTTCAACGGTAGTCGTTCTAAATACTAATCGGAGAGTATACACCAAATAAAACTTAAACTCTCTATAACCTAGGTTCTAACTATTGCACAAGCGACACACAATTGATTACAAATATATATGCAACAAGCACAATCAATTGTACAACCTAGAATCTCAAAGTGTGCATCATTAATAGCACACCACAGACTATATCTATATATGATCAAGCATGCAACATGCTAAGCAATTTAAGCACAAAGCATATAGATAAACAATCACACAAAGCAACACAAGATTGGTCACCAGGAAACCTTTACCACTAGAGGAAAACCGGAGGGGAGCCGTACCCCATGCTCTTGTGTAACACTATGAAAAACGCCAATTGGCAAACACGTACAAGGGGGAACTCATTCCCAAACTCTACACTATCTACCTATAGACTAGTGGCAGCTCTAACCTTGTGTAGCCTCCAAATGCTTCTTCTAGTGCTCCCACCTCAAACTACTCCGATTGACTTCACCGATGCGAAGAACCTCTAACTACAAGCATCACCGACTATGCAAGTGTGTGTGTGTATGAATGAAATGAATTCAATTCAATTGGCACAAGAAAATCACAAGGAACATTTGCGCAAATCACAAGGAACATTTGCTTGAATAAACCAAATCGAATTGACAAAGCCTAGAATATGATTCAAGGGTTAACTTAGTTATTCAAAAGAACAATAGCTAAGTCAACAAATATCAAAGATGTGAGGATCTTATACCATGGAACTAGGGTCACTCAACTAAACCAAAGAACTCTCTCAAAGTGTATTTTGACTATGGGGAAAGAGTTGATCGAAATGAATCCAAAGGATTCTATTTATAGAAAACAGAACAGCAGCTCATGCGATCGATCGTACAACATTATGCGATCGATCACACAGTATAAAAATAGCTACTGGAAATAAAAACCCTTATGTACGATTGATCGCATAGTATTGGGAGATGGTTGATTTGTATGTTATTTACATACAAATTAGACCTCTAATCACTCTAGCAATGCTAATCCAATGGTCATTTAGTGTCTCTAATCCTTGAATTGCATCATTGTAGGGTTCACGAGCATTGGATTGATATATGGAGCGAAAGGGGCGCATTTTGGAGCTTTTAGTGGATTTCCGGCAAAAGGATGAAAAGTCAACCCGAGGACCAAAAGTCAACTCGTGGTCATCCCCGACTTTAGAGCGCCAACGAGTCAACATGAAGTCCCGGAAGTGAGTCGCAAGAGAATTCTGGAAGTTTGGTCAAAAGTCAACTTTGGTCAACTCCGAGGGTCGTGGTCAAAGTCAAGGCGAAGTCAACCTTGTGACTCATCTACATGTGCATCCAAAAATCAGCTAAGGACCATGCTAGATATGGTGAAGTCACTCATTGATTATTCCTCCTTTCATTCCAATATGATTTTACCTCATTGCTCTTCATTTAATCCCTTTAGCCATTGGATATAACCCTAGCAATCCTAGCCCTTCATTTCATTTCCCTTACACCTATATATAGCCTCATTTATCTCTCATCTCTTCCATCTTTAGTTAGCCACCACCACCCATCACTCTCATTTCCTCTCTACCACCTCTACACCATCATCCATTTTTGCTAGAGATCTTCACCAATTCATCAAAGAAGCATCATCAATTAAGGGCCAAGGAGGAGCAAGAGAGCATCTATTGAGCATTCCTCATCTTTACTCTCTCTTTTCCTTATGTTTAGAGTTTATAATTGTAATTTGATGATGTTTATGTTGATGATTAGTGAGTAGTTAGCATTGTTGGGGACTAGGGTTGTGTGCCCTAGTCCAATGTGACTTTGTGATGCTTGATTGATGAATAAATGCTTATATGTTTTATGAATATGTGTATTGTCTATTTTAAATAAAGGTTGAATGTGTATTTGAAGAATTGATCACTCTAGGATATGCATTTAACCCATCTTGTATGAGAATGGTTGAGCTTGATCACTTGACTTTCCTCTAGGCTAAGGCAATACATATTTGAGTCTATATGCTGCGATACTTTACGTCTCTTAAGTACTTTAGGGGATTCGGTATTAGGTAACATAGAGGAGTCCCCTATGACACCTAGAGAGTTTGGATGACCCATAACATGGCATTTGAATACCTTTTGAAGCACGGTCCTAGTTCCACTTCCTTGGATAGGATACGAGACTCAATTCTTGGACACATTGACATGATCAAATTGATTTAAGCATTGCTTGTTGCATTGGACTTGGAGTTTGCCCGAAAACCCCAACATTTCCATATATTGCACACACTTTACATTATTTACTTGCTTACTTTCCTTGCTTGTTTGTTGTCTTGACATTCCACAATCTCTTTTACAAAACCGAACACTACACCACACTTCACACCTTATTTAAATCACACACTCCACTCTTTCCATTTCTTACATATTCCATCATAGCTAAAGCACTCACCACACACAAACTACTTAGGGATTAAGGAGCCCATCGATCCTCGACGGAACGACAACCCCTCTCGCAAAACTTACTTACCCTATACTTTGACATAGAGTCAATGGTCGCATGAAAAAGTTGCAACATACATATTTTCGAATTGCAACGTGCAGATTCACCAACGGACAAGGCTAAAAACAGGCTTAAACACAAAGGAAAACTAATCAAAATGAATCTATGTGAAGATCTAGCAATCCTATCAATATAAACTCAAATGTATGAAACAAAGCATTCAACAAGGAGACGTAATATGAATGAAATGCATATGCATATGCCTGAGTCATACCTTGAGGTGCTTAAATGAAACCTTCGATGACCAATGATCGAAGTCCGGAGAAAAGACCGGATAAGAAAGACGTCTTCACGAACCATCTCGAGGAAGAATAACCTAAGCCACAACACCTAATCCCTAAACAATCTAGCATTGAATACAAAGCAAATGCTAATACAAGGGAAAAAGGTTTTGTCAAGCGACCATTTGAAGTCTCTTAATGGAGGCTTCTGCGAGACCATTTTGTGTATGCACATGAGGTACAAGATATTTACTTTAATCCTAATAAATATGTAATAATCATCAAACTTTTGTGATGTAAACTCTCTAGCATTGTCAAGACAAGTTTCACTTAATAGGATGATCTAGATGGTGAGCCCTTTAACATATAATTTGTGCTAGAAGTTTTGCATAAGTAGCATTGCGTGTGGACAATAAAGCGACATGTGACCAAAACGTCGATTCATTCACCAAAACCATAAAGTATGTCAAAGGTCCGCAATATGGGTGGATATATGGTTCACAAATATCTCTTTGGATACGATGTAAGAATGAAATAGTTTCTTTTGTGTCCTTAGCATATGATGGTCTCTGTCCTTATTTGCCTAAGGAACAGGATTTGCAAAATGAGTATTTGGCCATAGAGGAGATAGAAGCATAGGAGACATCTTGAGTAAGATCGGAATCAGGGAAAAAAATTATGGAAGTGGTCGACCGGTCGCTGAGGTCTTTGACCGGTCGCCAAAAGCTACTGGAAGTTGTCGACCGGTCGCTAGAGCAATCCGGAGACGTTTGACCGGTCGCAGAGAGTGGCTCGAACCGGTCGCTGGATGTTTGATGGAAATTGCACTGTTCTTTGGCATGTCAGGGACGTCAGTCTCTCCTCCTTGAATCATCTTTTGATTTTTGCTTCTATTAGCTCGATAAAAATGATGTCCGTGTGAGGTTTTCAATATATGGATCATCGTATCACGACCTGAATATCCCAATCGGTCGTGCCAAAACCTATATGTGTCGGAATCCAAAATATTAATTATCTATTGTTGGATTTGATAATACAAATAGTGGTTAAATATAACCCACTAGATCCACATAAGTGTTTCTAAGATGCGCTTTCTTCCGCAAGCATTTAGAAGTAATACATAAGTAATTTTTGTCCATTCTTACAATATGTTTTCCAAATAATAACTGTTGGCACTAATGAATTGACAATATGACTCATTAGTCGAAATTTGCTCAGTACTTGAAGGAAAAATCAAAAGTTTATTCATATGTCAACGATTACATCAAGGTCTTGTCCATAAAATCTAATCCATAAACAAATTACTACGACAAAAGTCAAATAAACTAAGGCATAAAAGCCTTTACATAATAAACTTGGAAATAAAACAATTGCAATTCATTCGAAGTCTGGAGGTTCCATGGTCTTCTCTTTACTTTGATCAGCCTTAAAATATGTGATTGTGAGATTGACGTCTATGTTATCTCTAGTATCTTCTTCATAGAAACTTATGAGAAACTTTCACTACAAAATAATGACATTAGAGGTGCTCATGTCTTACATATACCGCAAGCGATATAAGACCCGTCACTCCCCTAATGCTTCTCATAATCAAGTGAAGTATAGCTCATTATCAACACATTCTTCATTGACACGTTTGGCACCCTTGTGCCTTGGAAGATGGATTGGTGCTCTTGGCACCCTATTGTCATGCTTTCCTTTGCCGGCGTTGCATGACCTCCATGGCCCATGTCTCTTCCTCCTTTCCCTCTTCCACGTGGTGCTATATTTGCACGATTTGGTGCAACATTGTTGCGGTTTCCTTCCTTGTTGGGACGATTATATATGGTGCAATATACCCTTGATATTAGAGTTTCGTCCTACTTTGGCTATTTTGCCATAATTTACTTTTGAAACTCTCTTTGTTCCGGTAGGCCTAGAATTGTTGTTTATTATGATCGGTGTCATATTTTTAAGCTATTCGCAAAAAGCTTATTGAACATAGTAAGTCGCTTAGCATTATACTCCAATCGATATTACTTAGAAAATATAAGTGCCGAAGCTGGGAAGGTAGGGATGGTCTTCTCTACTAAGTTAGCTTCTGTAAGAGTCTCCTTACACAACTGAAGCATAGCCCGTAATTGAAGCATCTCTGAATTATATTCAGCAACAGTTTTGTGAAATTACTTTATCACAATAAGAAGATACCTTAATTTCGCAGTCTAAAGAGACATCCACGAAAACTAATAAAATTCCAAGATAATTTGGATTAGAACAAGACCAAAATGGTGTATGGCCATAACTTAAACCGTTCGGTAGCTCTACCCAAGAATGACCTGGTAAACAAAAGAAATGTCTGGAGCGAGGCTCTCTTAAGTACCACTAATTTCAAATCGCTTACCTAGACATCATACTCAAGTAGGTGAGCCTAGTAATGAGTAAGTTATGAACAAAAATTGGTCGAATTCGATGCTTTGTGAAAGTAATTGATTGTTAGGTTTTTACCGTGGTCATTAATTATTACCTAAATTCCTAACAATTGTCGTTGTAAAGTATAATGGGAAATAAAGGTTTTTCCCACAGAGGATTGTTATATTTACTTTTCAATGTCACAATAAAATTGAATTAAAGAATTAATATTAACAAGTATAAAGAATAAAGAATATATATATATATACAAAATTAAATGAACTATACAGTATTGTTTCTATTTACAAAAATATACATTATATACAAAAGTATTTTTGGGGGTTTTGAGATTTTTGAAAACAATAAATAAATAAAAGGACATATTTTTTTTTTTATTATTTTTGAAAATATATTAAAACACACACAAATATTGATTTCTCTAAGTCATATGATCGAAATTAACATTGTGAAACATTAGAAAGCTAATTATTTCCCAATTAGACTTCTCTATGAAAATTAACCTAAGTGAAAGCACCTAGATCAATCAATTAAACATGCCATCTTAGTCTAGAAAGTTAGCTAGTCAAACCATGTTCAAAGCATCGAAAAGAATCGTTAATTCAAGTGCACAACCTAGTATGGAAAAGTCCATCTATTTGCAATCATTTTTAATTGATTCCGACCTTTGTCCAAAGCCTTTACTACTTGTGAATTAGGTTTCCAAAACTATGAGGTGAATCGGATTCCTAACTCTAGCTCCAATTACATGCAAATATTATAAGTTTCGATCCCTATAACAAAAGCACATAAAAGTTTTCCGTAAAACAGAATCAAACAAACAATCACACAAAAGCAACTTAGAAAAATCAAATCACAATTATTATGCAAAAATAGAAAATAAACAAATATTTACACAATAACATTTCCCAAAATTATTCACGAATAGTTATTGCAGAAAATAAATTAAACAAAAATAAATTATAATAAATAAACAAAGTTTGGGAAAAATGTTACTGTTGTGTCCATGAAAATGGACACTGTCTGGCAGGCGAAGGTGGCAGACTCAGCTATAAAAGATCGTAAATGGTATTTGGATGTGGCGGGTGCGCAAATCATTTGGGCTTGGGCCTGCAGTGGGTGTCCTTAGCAGAATGGACAATTTCTGAAATTGGGCTTTGGGCCTTTCTTTCCTTCATTTCTGGCCCAACCCGGTTTTGTTCCCTCATGGTTGACTTTTCAACGCGGCTTATTGATTTGCACTTATTTATAGCACAAATTGTATTCCTAATCACGAGAGTTAAGCTTGCCCGAAGGCATTTTGTTACTATTAATATGCGTTTTCATGATTTCAGGTTACTTAGGTGACTTGAGGTAATTCGGCACAAGAAGGTGCATTTTGAGTACTTTTGGGCACACTTCCGAGAAGAGGACGAGAAGTCAACCGTGGCTTCTAGACATTGAAGATTGCATGAATTCACCTTCGGAAGACGTTGCCATTGAAGGCCTTGAAGAATCGAAGAAAGGAAGGAAAATGAAGAAATTGCATTTCCGGCGATTTTTCCGGCAAACCACCACCACAAGAGGCGGCACCACCGCCGGACCACCACCGGAGCACCACCACAGAAGGAGAGACTCTCCTACATCAGCTGCACACATGTGTGGCACAGCTCACACACACACTCATCCACATGTCCACTTATCCCTCCACCAACCCATAATTTCCTCCACTTCACATTTCTTTATGTGAGTGGCTCTCCCTTTGCTTAATCTAATAAACATTGGAGCTGGCATGACTACCCTAGCAGCCACACATAGAAGAACAATCTCATTCTAGCCACAATTTTCGAGCAGCCCCCTTCTTCCCCTTCTTCCTCTTCTCCCTCTCCTCTCTTTCTTCTTCTTTTCTCTTCTTCCCATTCTAAATTCAGGCCACTTTCCCTATCACTTCCGGCCACCTTCTTCACCCTTTCTTTCTTTCTTCTTCTACCTTCCTCACTCTTTTCTCTCTTCTATTCTCACCACCAAATTCGTGCTACCCCTCACCTCACCAAAACAGCCCCACAACAACATCAAAGATTGCAAGGATTGGGACTTGGAGCAAGGAGGAGTTCATAAAAGAGGAGGAGAAGTCTTGGAAACATCATTGAGCATTCTCTAACTCTTTTACCTTTTAGTTTCATTGCTTTAATTCTTGTAATTTGAGATGTACACTAGCTATTGAAATTGAGTTTGTAAGCTCAATAACTTTGTTTATCAAATCTGAAATTGTTGCTCATTTACTTTCTTGCATGTTCTCTTTGAAAACACCAAAAATATGAACACTACAACCATGTGCACATACTTCACTACACTAGTATATAGCTCATCTCTTATCTTACCATTTTAGTGCTAGAATAGCTTGGTTACCACATAATTACCAAGGTGATTTTAGGGCCTTCCAATCCCTTGGGTACGATAATCCCCCGGTCTTAATCTATACCATCCACTACACTTTGACGGCGATACTCAAAACCAACCCGAACTTATCGTTGAGTCACTTATTTTTCTCTTATTTTTCTCCAAGTCAGCATTCAGTTCACGGCTACCTTCATTTTCTGGTTTCAGTTCTGGTTGCAGAGAGCACGGGTCGACGCCGGTCAGCGTTAGAGGCAGCAGGTGGGGGGATCGCGAACGGCGCCGGCAGAGTGTGCGGAAGAGAACGCCGGCAGAGCAGAGAGATGCGTCGAGCGGAGCAGGGAGGTACGGCCTGGATTTTTGGGCAGAGAACGGCGCAAGGATTGAGACTCCATGGCTGGGCTTGGCGGGATCGATCCCAGGTGGGCGGCGTCGAAGCGGCATGGCTTGAGAGGCGGCGGATGAATCTGGGAATTTGCGGCGAGGCTTCGACGACCAGGAACGACGGCGCGGGCTAAGGGAAGCACGAGCTCTTTGCAGCGAGGCACCGGAGGTGCGGCAGATCTCGACGGCGGTGGAATTGAAGACGCCGGCAGTTCATGTGACTCGGGCACGGCAGATGCGCGAGATGCGGCATGATTGCAGCTTCGGGCTTCGACGTGCGAGCTTCCAAACCTGCAAAAACAACAACAAAGATAATTAGATTGATTGCTTGTTGAATTATGTTGCAGGGGCTCTTTAAATAGAGAAGAATGGGCGAAGCAGCCAAGGGAGAGCTTGGCGGGAGTAGAGGCATGGAGAGCTGGAGATGCTTTGCCGCAGTGGAATGGTGATTTGGAATGGTGAAAGAGAACCGTAGTGCTTGCCGGCAGTGGAGGAAAACCAGGGAGAATTGGACTGTAGTGTGATGGTGGTGGGGATGGTTGGTGAAGTGGAAAAGGATTCCAGGATGGAATTTAGTTCAAAGAGGAGCGGCCATGTGAAGGAGGAATCTCTGAGGTGGAAGGAGTGTCCGGCGATGGTGGATGGTGAGCTGCAAAGAAAACAAACAAACAAAATAAAATAAAATAACAAAACAAAACAAAAGAAAATTAAAGAAATAATTATCAAATAAAAACAAAAGAAAATAAAATAATAAAAGAAAATAAAATAAATCAATAAAAGAAACAACTATTAGAGAAAATCAAATGGTGGTTTAAATTGTGTTCCACCACCACGTGTGGTGGTTGCGCCGCCGTATGTGGTGGTTCGCCGACAAACTTGCCGGAATTCGGAACGGTTTCCGAAATCTTCGTACACTGTCTGTAATCCACTTCCGAGAGATGACTGGTGTCATCAGAGAAAAGTCACGGTTGACTTTTAATATTTTCGGAATGCGCTGAAAACCTCCAAAATACACCTATTCTGTGCAGAATAACATTTTCCTGGTATTTTCCCTAAAAACACAAAAACAAATATTAAACAAACAATTAAGCTTTCGGAATAGCAAAATCCAGTAATTAAAGGCAATTTGTGAACGTATTTTACGTTCACATCAGTAATTTATCACAATTCCTTTTTCTTTGATGCTCATGAAATTACTTTATCATAGCATATATTATGAATCCCCACGATTCATTAAAATTCATGCTTATGAAATTTCTTTATCATAGCATAATATATGAATCTCCACGATTCAATTAAACTCATAAAGTCCCACTCCAAAAGAGGGATCGGGATGAAGAAGAAGGGAAGCTTTGAAGTCCCTGAGAAACAAAATATAAAAATTAAATCAAAGCATGAACTTTTAGAAAATCTTACTTGGTTTTCTTTTATTGCAATATCGCAGAAAATTTTAATCCTGAGTACCACTCCTTTAGAACCGAATATCCAGGGACATTTCGTAGTTACAATTTTCACTCCTTTAGAACCGAATATCCAGGTATCCAAGGAGTTCATTGTAAAACCTACGGATGATGAATCCGTAGAGAAGAAACGACCATATTACACCAAACGTTTTACCTAAATCCAATACATGGAAATCGTTTCTTGGGAGCATAAGTCAGAAACCATATTTTGTTTTCGTGGGAAAATTTAATTCCGAAAACTAACCTCAAATTCTTTTGTAGTTTTTCATATATGAGCAACCTGAACAAGTTGGACTTTGCACCTTTGGATGCTACTGATATTGGATACCATAAGTGAGTTCGTGATGTCCGGAACCATTTGAAAGCTCAAGGGATTATCACTACAAATCGTGAGCCGCTTGCCGCCGCCTCTACTGCGCCTGCAGCCATCACTGTTGTCGCTGCTTCCGGTGATGCCAGCGGTGTTGCAGCCGCCGCCGCACCTGCTCAAGGAGCAGCTGATGCCGCCCTTGCCACCGCTGATGCTTTAGAGGCAAAGAATGTCAAAACTATCATCATCATGATTCGTCATATGGATGAATCTCTACAATCCGAGTACCTCAATGAAGAAGATCCCCGTAGACTATGGGTTGCACTCAAAGAGCGATTTGGCAATGTTCATGAATCCTTGCTTCCTGACCTAGAGGTGAAGTGGCAATAACTACGCTTCTGCGATTATTCCTTGGTCCTTGATTTCAATTCAGAAGTACTCCGCATCAAATCCCTGATAGAATTCTGTCAGAAGACTAGTACCGATGCGATGTTGATTGAGAAAACTCTCTATACTTTCCCCGTCTCTGATTTAGTAGTTGCAAAGAACTATCGCATTGAAGTGTAAAATCGACGGATCGCAAGATTTCATGAGCTTATCTTTGCTCTCTCTGTTGCTGAAAAGCACGAGAAGATACTTGTGAAGAACTATAATGTGAGGCCCGTGGGAAGGGAATAAGCAAATTCTGGAGACCCATTATAGTGGTGCCCTAAGAGCAGGCCGCCGTGATCGAAATCCTAAACCTAGGGACAATTCAGGACGTTCGAGTTCATATAATCGCTCGGCTCAAGAAGCTAGGCGAGGGGGAGGCCGTGAAGGCCACCCTATAGGCAAAGGCATCGCCGGCTCTGTGCATCCCACATGTACTAATGTCGTGCCCCAAAGGAGGGTTGCACCACATGTGAATGTCGCCATTCAATCAAACGATTCCAACAATACATGTTTATGCTATAGATGTGGGCAAACCGATCATTGGGCAAAGATTTGTAGAGCACCTCTAAGTGTAGCTAACACATACAAACTGTATTGTGAAGTCACTGAAGTCCACAACATGGAGCAAGAGAATGACGAAGAGAACGTCAAACTGAGGGTTGAAGATTTTAAAGCTGGCAAGAATGATGAAACTCATGACTTCGTTTAAATCTAAAGTTTCATTGTATTTTGATTTAGTTTTTGGTTAGGGACTAAGTTGAGACTTTGGATGTAATCCATTTTGGCTATATCTTTAATAAAATTTTGAGTTTGATTGTTTTTCTCAATTTTATTTTAATTATGAGCTTTTAATTTAGGAATGAGTTTCGAAGAACTTGAATGTCTTGCTGATAGTGGAACCACGCATACTATTTTGCGCTATAGGCAATTATTTTTGGATTTAATGCCCACACATTCCTATGTATACGATGGCTGAGCCATCAAACCTTGTGCAAGGAAGAGGGTCTGCTCAATTCCTCTTTCCTAATGGCACCTTAGTTGATGTCACACATGCTCTCTACGCTCCTAGAGGGAATAGAACTCTTTTTGGCTTTAAATATATAAGAGCCAATGGATACCATGTTGAAACGCATATTGAGAATGAGATAGAATTCCTTTGCATTACCTCTAATAACTATGGAAGAAAGCACATCTTAAAGAAGTTTATGTGTATCTCTAGTGAGCTATATTCTACCACTATTCGAGCTATTGAATCAAACAATGTCATTCGGGATGACCTCTTTGATTCTGACACATATTGGCTTTGGCACGATAGGCTGGGACACCCAGGTCGTGATCTGATGATATGTATACTGAAAACTTCGCACGGACATCCATTATTTTGAGCTAATCGATGCATGAATCAAAGGATGATTGATATGGTTATTTTCGAATACCAAAAAGATGCACAAAAATAACCTCAAGATAAACCCTACTGTGATATGAATATCGAATGCAGTATAGGAAAGTAGGGATCGTTACCCACAGGAGATTGTTTATTTTCTTTTCTATGTCACGAAAATTAAATAATATATACAACAAAAAATTTATTTACAAAAATGTACAATATATACAAA
This sequence comes from Rubus idaeus, assembly GCA_030142095.1. Classification (NCBI taxonomy): domain Eukaryota; kingdom Viridiplantae; phylum Streptophyta; class Magnoliopsida; order Rosales; family Rosaceae; genus Rubus; species Rubus idaeus. The sequence goes on along the minus strand of CM057970.1, from coordinate 15,341,209 downwards.
AAGTGTTTTTGATTTTTGAAATGGTCGAAAGCAAGAAATAAATAAAAGAAAATATTTTTGGATTTTTATTTTTGAAATTAAATTAAATAAAAATAGTACAAATCACAGTAAACACTCTTGATAAGTTAACCCACAACTTCTTTTCAATTAAATATAGTTACTCAGACTAAGCCAATGACATGTTGCACTTAATCTATTTTTCTCTCTTACTTGGTATGTTAGGTGCATGACATGTACTCCCTAACTTAGCTTCTAAAATGCAACCTAGAATAACATGTTCATAGATTCAGCATTAAGAAGTCATTAAGCATAAAGAGAATGAGTAACTCTAGGCAACTTCGACACTGATGTAGTTCTAATTGCCTAGAAGATGATTCATATAACGATAGCTTACACCGTTATTTGCTACTTCTAGAATATATGATGATATGGCGGTCCACATAGACTCATAGCAATAAAACCCTAGCATGCTTACTATGTTTGCAACCACAATAAACAAACTAGCAATTTATCGATGACAAAGCAATGAATCAAACAAACATTTAATATCCGAAAAATTATAAATTAAAGCTAATACCAAGAGTAATAGGGCTAAACCCTAAATTATTACACAAAATAATAAAACACAGTTTAAAACAAATATTTACACAATAACAATTACTCAAATTTATTCACACAAAATTTAAATGTGGAAATCAAAATTAAACTAAAACAAATATAATAAATAAACGAGTTTGGGTAAGTGTTACTGTTTGTGTCCATGAAAATGGACACTGCCTTTCAAGCACAAGTGGAAGGCTCAGCTATCGTATCAATGAAAATGAATACTGCCTAACAGGTACAAGTGGCAGGCTCAACTTTTGGAAATGGTACTGACGGTGGAACTTGTCGAATCCGTCTTTAGATGTGGCGGGGGTTGGGTTGCCGGCGTTGAACTGGATCGATGGGTGCGGTTGCAGCTTGCTGCGGCGGCACAGAGGATTGGATGTCCAAGCTTGAGTGCTCAGAGCATTGGGCTCGGTGGCAGAGTGACTTTAACGCTTTTAGAGCGCTTTCACGCAAGCTACGTATCGTCAAAATAGAATATGGAAGTAAAGACCGGGGGAAATGTCGTTCGGGAATTGGCGGTGCCAATCCCTAGGCAACTAGGGTAGCTAGACTAACAAGCACTAATGAGGAGGCAAGAAATGGATTGCTATGCATTCACTAAGTGGGGTATGTGCAAAGTGGGCATGTAGAAGGAGACATTTTGTTGGTTTGTTTGTAACTTGGAATTAATAAACACAACTTAAATTAAAGTGCAAGTAGTAAAAGTGAACACAAATTGATTGGAAACTAGATTGATTAAGTGAAAGGGGGTTTTGGGTCACCTAAGCCCAAATCCAATGGCTGATTAAATCACATAAATATGCAAGTGAGATTGATTAGTGGATCAAATCCCGTACCCTAGCCGTACAAGGGTTCTAGGGCCATGGTCTTTTCAAGTGTACCTCTATGCCATGCAATGGTTCATAAGGCCTCTTAGCCCAACAACTTGAGCCATGCAATGGGTCTCAAATTGCTAAACTAAGGCAATGGGCACTAAGACCTAGGGATTCAAACAAGACAAGCTCATCACATCCATTGCCAATTGTCTAGAGAGAATAAGGTTATCAAGCTCACAATCTCTACCAAAATAGATTAAAACACATGCTTTTAGAAGTGATAAAGTTCCTAGACATGCATCTAACACATAACAAAAGTGGACAATGAACATACCCCTATCAAAATCTCAAGCATAGATATATAAATCAATCAATCCATTTTCATTGGGCTAGGGAACACAACCCTAGCCCCCAATCTTCAAGGACTACTCACAATACATCACAAATAACATCATGTTCTCAAATATATCTAACTCAAAGACAAAAAGAGAGTAAAATAAGGTGAAGAGATGCTTCTCAAAATAAAGTGCATCCAATTTGTCCAAGTTCCAATTCTCCCATATGAACCTACAAAAGGAGATAAACAAGGGTAAGTGACATTATTAGGCGCTAAGGGAAGCATAAAACAAGTAATTAGGAGTGCTCTTTATACATAAAATATGTATAAATCACAGAGATGAAATCCGAGCTGGGCTCGGCGTGGTAGGGCACACGGAGGAGCACGGTGGTCTGCAATTCTGGCGGTGGTGAAGCTTAGAGAAGCCTGCAATTGAGCACGGGCTGCCATGGATGAATTTTTGATGGCTGGGCTTCACGGTGGTGGGTGTATCGGTGATTTGTGAGGCTCTGTGGCTTGTTTGAACTGTAGAGCAGAGATGGATTTGTGATTGTTGGACTTGTAGGTACGGTGGTGATTGAAATGGGTGAAGCCATGGTGATGGAATTGGAATGGCAGGTTTGGACTTTGTGATTGCAGGTACAGAGGGGATGATGATCCAGGCAGAGGAGCGGGAGATGAGGTGGTGGCCGGCAGGGTGGCCGGTGAACTGCAAAGTCAAAAGAAAAGGAAAATGAGATAAAGCCAAAAGGGCTTTCGGTGAAAGAAGAAGAAAAAATAATTAAATAAATAAATATATATATATATATATAAATAAAGGGAAAATCATATGAAGATTTAATTTTGTGTTTTGCCACCGCGTGTGGTGGTTTCGCCTCCATTTGTGGTGTTCGCCGACAAATTGTCGGAATTCGAAACGGTTTTTGAAATCTTCGTACAATATCTGTAATCCACATTGAATGATCACCGGTGTCATCAAAGTCACGGTTGACTTTTCAGAATTGCGCTAAAAACCTCCAAAGTATACCTTTTTGTGCAAATATACATTTTCTTCTTATTTTCCCTATAAACACAAAAACACACATTAAACAGACAAATAGGCTCTCGGAATGGCCTAATCCAAGTAATAAAGACGCTTTGTATACGTATTTTACGTCCACATCAATGATTCAAGGAGATGAAAAACTGAGTAGAATAGCTCGAGGTTTGCTACTGCTCGACACACTCAACGAATCCGTCTGGATGAGGCTTTGTCGTCCGGACGCCCGAGCTTCAGTTTAGCTTTTGTACGTAGCGTTCGTTCGGACGAGGTCCTGTCGTCCGGACGCCTCTGCTCCAACAAGCTACTGGAATCGTCGAACACTTCCAGAAGCCATTTCCGTCTGGACGGACGTCCTGCCGTGCGGACGCCCCCGCCTGACCTCAATGCTTTATTTGTTGTGTTTCATTCCTCCTATGCTTCTGATGCCTCTAAGGCTAAACACTCATTTTGCAAAGCCTATTCCTTAGGAAAATTAGGACCGAGACCGTCCTATGCAAATGATTCTAAAGTACTTCTCTCATTCTTACATAGAATCCAAGGGGATATTTGTGGACCGATTCAACCAACAAGCGGACCATTTAAATATTTTATGGTATTGGTTAATGCGTCGACACGCTGGTCATATGTCGTGCTATTATATCCACTCGTAACATAGCTTTTGCTAAACTCCTAACACAGATAATTTGCCTGCGGGCTCACTACCCGGATCATCCGATTAAATCTATCATGTTTGATAATGCTGTAGAGTTTACATCGAAGACTTTCGATAACTACTGCATGTCTATTGGGATCGATGTTGAGCATCATGTCCCATATGTACATACCCAGAATAGTCTCGTAGAGGCTGCCATTAAAAGGATCCAAATGGTAACTAGGAGCTGCCATTAAAAGGATACAAATGGTAACTAGGACATTGGTAATGCGCACCAATTTTCTTCTCTCTGCCTGGGGGTATGCAGTATTGCATGCAGCTATGCTTATTTGTCTAAGGCCCACCGCCACCCAAACTTTCTCTGCGCAACAGCTAGTGATTGTGTACGAGCCAAGCATCTTGCACTTACGTGTATATGAGTGTGCCGTTTATGTGCCTATTACGCCGTCACAACGTACAAAGATGGGTCCTCAAAGATGAATGAGTATTTATGTTGGATTTGAGTTTCCAACCATAATCCACTATGTAGAACCCTTGACAGATGATCTATTTACCGCTAGATTTGTGGATTGTCACTTTGATGAGATGACGAGGTCAAAATATAGTGGTAAAATAGAAATTAAGATCGGGGTTGTCGTTCCACAGGAGATTGGAAGGCCCTAAATCTAATTGGTAAAATTGTAACCTAAATTTATTAACACTAGAAAACAATTTTTAGGTTTTTTCTTATTTTCCAAAATACATAATAATTAACAAACTGATCTAAACAAACAAATTTAAAATAATTAAACTATAAATAATATTTAGAAAATATTCAAGTCATACAAATAGTATTATAAACACAATTATTAAATTAATAAACTATGAGAATAAACTAAAACTTGAAGTAATATTTTTGGGTTTTAATAAATAGCACACAACACACAATTAACAATATGTTTTTGGTTTTTCAAATTACACACTAAATGAAATAATAAAGAAACACAAATAACTCATAAACATTTATTTAGTAAATGAAAATAAATAAAAGAAAACTAAATGAGTAAATAGAAAAAGGAGAGAGAGTGCTCAGATGTGAGAGAGAGCCCGTGTGAGGCTTGGAGAGCCAGAGAGAAATGGTGACGCTGGCAGTGGTGAGGAAATCCAAGCTTGAGGAGCTCGGCTTGACTGAGATGAGCACTTGCTGGGTTTGATTGAAGACCAGCGATGAAGATCGACGGCAGCAGCAGACGTGAGAGACGCGGGTCAGAGAAGACCGGCGAAGACTATGGGTGTGCGGTGCGGCGTCGACGGTGATGATGAGGAAGGGTGGAGCGATGGCAGCTAAGCAGTGGTCGCGTGAAGGGGAGGTGGAGACTGCCGACGTGGCTGAGCAAGGAACGGCGATGCACGGCAGAGGACGACGCGCGGCGCGCGTCTTCGTGGTGAGGCGGTGTCGGAATTGTGATTGAGTCGCCGGCGATGGTGTCTGGGAGAGAGACCGGCGGTTTCTGTGATGAGTTTCGATCGACGGCGTGGTGGTGGATTGGCGGCACGGCGAGCGACGGCAGCAGCGGTGATGTATGGAGGGACGCCGGAATTGGATTTCTGAGCAGAGGTCGATGGGTCGATGGTGATGGTCACGGGCTCTCTTGTGATTGACTGTGATTGTGATTGTGATTATGAAATTGTGTTGATTGCAGGTGATTTCTTGTGCTTTGAATTGAAGATTGCAGAACGAAACAATGAATTGGTGATTGCAGTGGTTTGTGATGGTTGAATTGATCAGAGAGAAAGAGGGGGTGAGAAGAAAATGGGTGCAGAGAAGAAAATAGAAGGAAAGAAAAAGAAGAAGGAAAACAGAAGAAGAAGAAGAAGAAGAGGAGAAGAAGAAGTGGAAGAAGAGGGAGAGGAAGGAGATCGGGGAAGAGCCCAGGAAGAAGAGGCCGTTCTCCCCAAATTCAAATTCCCGATCCGGAATTAACAAAGGAAAAGTCAAAAAAAAGTCAAAAGTTATTATTTTTTTATATAAAATTATTCAATAAATTAAATCTAAATAATTTTAAAACCAAATTTGAAATTAAAATAAAAAGATAATAAATAATAAAAATAAATAAATAAATTGAAGTAAAATAAACGTGGAGTTCAAACTGTACAATTTTAATGCAAATTGTCGATTTCTACTTATTTAACCTGAAAACATAAAAACACACATTAAATATACAAATAGGCTATCGGAATAGCATAATCCCAGTGATTTAGAAGCACTTTAAGTGCGTATTTACGCACTTATCATGAGACAGTCTTCCCGTCGTTATGGGTAGATAAGAATGTCAACATTTAACAGGAACGACGATAATTGTCGTGGCTTATCCCCACTTTGTCTTATAACGATCCCCCTATTACCCAAAGAGAAATTAAAGTGCGTAGAATTATCGATCTTCAGAAAGTCGCCGACTCTCTTCTGGACGCATTCTCAGATCTTGCTAAAGTGACTAGATCTCATATACCTGTAAGGATGGAAGTACCTGAAAAGGGCTTCAAACTCAAAGACGCCGCGAATGCCACCCAAAAGGATGGGCAGGGCACCGCCGGCGCCACCCCCAATGAAGGTGGTGATGTGGCTCAGGCCGTGGCTTCGCTGAAGAAGCGTGGGAGGCCGCAGGAATCGAGGAATACACGACCTAGGAAGCAGGCTGCGAAGGTACATAATCCTCTCATCATTGATACTCAAAATCTGACCCATGAAAATATTCTGAATTATGGTTATATCCAAGAGACATCTTTGAAGGACGCTCAACCGCAAGAACCAATCCGTAGGAATGTAGAGATCTCGATTAATTACACTAGTGTATATGAGACGTGGGATAGAACATTCATCGTAGTTGACGATATTTTCGCATATGCTTGTGCACGAGAGTTGATTGAGTCTAATGATATTGAACCCCGCTCCATTTTGGAATGCCAACGTAGAGTTGATTGGCCTAAATGGAAAGATGCAATCCAGGCTGAGTTAGACTCACTAACAAAGAGAACGGTATTCAGGCCCGTTGTGTCGATCCCTTTTGGCATAAAACCTGTTGGATATAAATGGGTTTTTGTTAGAAAACGTAATGAGAAAAACGAGATTGTAAGGTACAAAGCTCGCCTTGTGGCGCAAGGCTTCTCTCAACGCCCTGGAATCGACTACGAGGAGACATATTCTCCGATAATGGACCTCATAACGTTCTGCTACCTTATCAGTTTGGTAGTTTCTAAAAAACTGAATATGCAGCTTATGGATGTGGTCACAGTGTATCTGTATGGGGATCTAGATACAGAAATATATTTGAAAGTTCCGGATGGACTTCAATTACCCAAGTCAAGTGGCTCCTGACCACGGAGCGCGTTTGCTATAAGATTGTGACGCTCACTATATGGATGGAAACATTTTGGACGAATGTGGTATACCCGTTTAAGTGACTACTTGATTGGAAGAGGGTATGTGAACAATGAATTATGCCCATGCGTGTTTATTAAACCACAACTTCCAGATTTGCAATTGTCGCGGTTTATGTTGACGAGATAAATATTATTGGTACTCTTGATGAATTAAGAGACACCGCTGAATGCTTGAAATCCGAGTTTGAGATGAAAGATCTTGGAAAAATATGGTTTTGTCTCGGTTTAGAACTTGAGCACCGTGATAGTGGAATTTTGATTCACTAATCAGCTTATATCCAAAAGAAGCTCAGGCGATTTAATATGGATAAGGTTCATCCTATTAGCACTCCCATCATTGGTCGCAGCCTAGACCCAAGTAAAGATCTATTTCGTCCAAGGGATGGTGACGAAAACATTCTAGAGGTCGAGGTGTCTTACCTAAGTGCAATAAGCGCATTATTGTACTTAGCTCAATGCACAAGACCCGATATCTCCTTTGTTGTGAACTTGTTAGCTAGACATAGCTCAGCGCCCACGCAACGCCATTGGACTGGTATAAAGACAATCTTTCGTTACTTCAAAGGTACGATTGATATGAGTTTGTTCTATCCCTACATAGAGTCAAAAATAGGTGAGGAACCTATGTTTGCTACTGCCGGACGTACCATCCTTCCGGACGAGGACTTGTCATTCAGATGGAATATAGTTTGGAATGATATCGCACGCACCAAGCGTCCGGACGCATACTTGCCATCCGAACGGATTACAAGCTATATATCTATTACGCCTTATTCCCAAAATCCTTGTGATGTTTTGGTGGGATTTGCTGATGTTGGATACCTCTTTGACCCACATAAAGGTCGTTCCCAATCGGGTTATATCTTTACCATAGGAAACACCGCTATATCTTGGAGGTCTACAAAACAGACCTTTGTCGCTACTTCTTCGAACCATGCTGAGATTATTGCTTTCCATAAAGCGGTTTGTGAGTGTATATGGTTGAGGTCCATAATTACACATATAAGAGGTACATGTGGTTTGAGGTCAACCACTGATGAACCTACTTGCATATATGAGGATAATGCTGCAAGAGGAAATGAAGCAAAGTTTCATCAAATGCGACAACACCAAACATATATCACCTAAATATTTCTATAATCAGCAACAACAAAAATTCCTTAAGATTCAAGTGAATCAAGTCTGTTCTGAGGACAATGTGACAGACTTGTTTACTAAGTCGTTGCCCAAATCCACATTTGAGAAGCATGTCAAGAGCCTTGGTTTGCCTAAATTTTCTAACCTCCCATGATTGTGGAAATCAGGGGGAGACACAAATTTGAGGAGGAGTCTGACGTCTTGCTATGCCAAATGTGAAGTGGTGTGTTGTACTCTTTTTCCCTTCGACCAAGGTTATTTTTGTCCCACTGGGTTTTTGTTACTTGACAAGGGTTTTAACGAGACAACGCGAGGAGCACCACCTACTGTTAACCACACAAGAGGGAGTGTTGAAGGAAATTCAATTTGTGTGTGCTTCATCAACCTAGGAATATCTGGTTAGGTTGGCATAAAGATTATGTATTGAATAAGATTTCAATTACTATGTGGATTGTACAATGTATTCCTCTATATAAAAAGACACATATTCATCAATAAAGATCATTTTATTTTTATATTATCTCTTGTCTCTCTACTTTCATTATACTTAAACATTTATTTATCTTTTGTGGAATTTTTTTGTTTAACAAATCATATTATTCTTTTTATTTTTGAACTATTTCTTGTATCTATTTCGTTTTTATGGTTTCGTCACTTCGTGGCTTTTTTTTTTTTTTTTATCTAGGTCATATTGCTTTCTTGTTCGTGGACTAGAGTGGTCCAATACATTAAATAGAGTTGTCTATAGAATGTAGGGCTGGCTTCGGGTCAGGAACCGACTATTTTTGGCTTTCCCGATCCCGAACCGAAAATTTCCGGGATGCCATTTCATACTCCCGAAACCGTCCCGAATACCGGTTTTACCGAAAAACCGTATCCCGAAGTCAATCGGTCGGGACCGGTCGGTATAGGGCCTCCCGAAAATGGTTTTGGGCCTGCAAATTTCTCATTGCTCATCCCCAATTTCTGAATAGCCGACGACAATCGACCAGTTTTTCCTCGATCTCTGCCCTTCTTCTTCATCACTCTTCAGTTTCCCTCAACACCAAGATCGATTTGGAGCCCAGAAGCCCATCTGTTTATGGCTGACCTTTTGGGGATGAAGAACGAAGAGACAAAAGTAGAGATTGAAGATCAACGGAGAGAGGTTGCAAGTGGCACTGGGTCAAGTGAAGCAGCAGCCAGCAAGGGGAATCAAAGTTTTCAGGTACGAGGTGTTTGGATATTGTGAGAATCAAAGTTTTACAAAACGAATCAAGGTTTGGGTTTGTGGATCAAAGGGTGAATAAGATACAGAGAATCCATTTTTGTACATGGTTTAGGAAGTTTCGATCTAAAATGCAAGGATTCATAGATTGGATCGGAAGTTAGAGAGAGAGAGAGAGTGTCTGTGTCGGGTGAGAGAGAGGGAGGCTGAGCAAAGCCAAGTAGTATGGGTGAAGAAGCCGAGAAGAAGACAATTAAGCAAAGAGTGATGGAGTGGGTGAATAGAATAATCAAAGAGACAAAGAAAGAAAGAGTGTCGGCAAAGTTGAAGAAAAAGTGAAAAGAGTGGGGGATAGAATACAGAAAAAGAAGGAATGACAGGTCTGAGCCCAATAAAGGAGAGAGAAAGGTAATAATATATTAAATATATATATATCCGGTCGGGTCGGGATATCCCGACTTTGCTATTTGGGTATACCGATCCCGAACCGAATTTGGTATTTCGGGACGGTATCCCGTACCAAAATTTCGGGATACCGAATTTTCGGGAATTTTCGGGATCGGGTTGGTAGGGATTCGGTAGGTTCGGGACGTTTCGGTAAAAAAAGCCGGCCCTAATAGAATGTGTTGTTATTAAGTGTTAATAACACATCTCTTTCCTCCCTAAAAAAACACGTCTTGAAAAGAAAATGGTCCCGCCCCTGTCTACCATTATTTATAGAGCATCAGATAAGGATCCTTTAGTCCAATGAACTATCTACAATTGTCCATAAAAAAAAGGAACTATCTACAGCTATTCCCGACGAGAGGACACATTTGTCGGCTCCAGAAATCTACTGTAACAAGGGGCCTTTCATTCCTTAACAAGGGCATTTCATTCCCTCACAAGGGCCTCTGTTTATCAGAAATCTACACTTCAATTCAAAGGGACTATCTACCCTTTAGGTCTTAATTTTCTGGGCAGTTATCTATATTTATAGTTCACTTTCTAAATTTTTCGTCCACAAACCAACCAAATAGTTCTTATCTTTCTCGTTTTCCAAAGTTGTTTCTCACGCAAGACATCACACTGTTCCAAATGACTTCTTCTGGCGACCTAGTAATCATGCTTTCAAGCTTTCTGTGTCTGTTTCTTCTTCTTTTAGCTCTGATCAACATCTTTCTCACACAATGGTGGACTCCAACTCGCCTTCAGAAATTGATGGGTCGGCAGGGAATCAAAGGCCCTTGTTACAGACTTTTCCATGGAAACAACAAACACATCTCAGACATGAAAAATGAAGTCATCAGCAGACCTAAAAGCTTATCACATGACCTATTTGCTGTAGTTCAACCTCATTATAACTCGTGGGTCAAGATATATCATAACAAACTCGATCGAGTCTCAACTATGCTTTCAAATTTTAGTTCCGATATAAATTTGGTCATTTTTTGTAACAGGGAAGATTTTTCTTCAATGGTATGGTACTGAACCTCAGTTGGTGATCTTTGAACCTGAGTTGTGCAAAGAGATACTGAATAACAAAGATAGAGTTTTTCTGCAAGTACAACCGAAAGGCTTTGCGATGAAGTTATTAGGAAATGGCCTCGGGTTTGTTGAGGGTGAACATTGGGCAACATTGCGAAAGGTGGCCAACCATGCCTTCCATGGGGAGAGCTTAAAAGTAAGTTGTTACAATTACTCATCGCAATTCTTGCAAATTAAGAAAAGAATGAGTTCAAGGTAATTTTCTAATTGCATGATGATATTTTTTCGACCAGAATTTGATTCCGGGCATGGTAGCTAGTGCCGAGACGATGCTGCAAAGGTGGAAGAATCATGAGGGGAAAGAGATTGAGGTGTATCAAGAATTTAGGTTGTTGACTTCAGAAGTGATTTCCAGGACAGCATTTGGTAGCAGCTATTTAGAAGGGAAGAACATTTTTGACATGTTGACCACGTTACGCTCCTTGTTGTTCAAAAATATTTACATTATCAGGCTTCCTGGCATCAGGTAACTTTCTTTACTTAAATGTCCATTGCACTTGAAGAAAGGATCCGAAAGAATCTTTCTTTTACTTGTTGAATCTCTCTTTCTTTGAAATAATATTATGTAGGATTTTTATTATCCACGGTGCCTGAACTTTCGCCCACCAGACTAATAAATGTCCATACTTTTAAAACGATCACAGACGTGCCCAGACTTCTAAAATAAGGACTTTGAGATACCTCCGTCTAGATTCCGTCAAACCTCCGTTAATTAAGAGGCTAAATCGGTAATTTTGCATTATTTGTTTTGTGAAATGACTTTTAAAGCCTTCAGGTAAGACAAAACCTAAAATAAAATTTTTGTCTAAGACAAGGGTCGAACCTTAGACATTAAGCATACAACTTTGCAACTCAAACACCAAGACACATGTTCTTCTTGTATAATTATATGCAAATATAATATTTAATTATGTCTTATGCAATCCCAGCACATACACTTCCTCATTTAAATATTTAATTTATCTATATCTCTCTCTTTTTCAAATATTTAATTCCTCTCTCTATTTTTTTCATTTTTTTCTTACATTCTCCCCTTTAATATTTTTGTTAAATATTGGGTCCATCTCTTTTTTAAATATTTCGGTTAAATATTTAATTTATATCTCTTTTATATTTTGGTTAAATATTTAATTCCTCTCTCTAATTATTATTTTTTCATTCAGTTAAATATTTAAATTATATCTTTTTTATATTTTTGTTAAATATCTAATCCCTCTCTAATATCAGTTAAATATTTAAATATTGTCTCCTTTTAAATATTTAGGTTAAATATTTAAATAGAATGAAAAAAAAATTAAATATTTAAATGAGGAAGTGTATGTGTTGGGATCGAGTAAGACATAATTAAATATTATGTTTATATATGATTACACAGGAAGAACATATGTCTTGGTGGTTGAGTTGCAAAGTTGTATGCTTAATGTCTAAGGTTCGAACCTTGTCTTAGACAAAAATTTTATTTTAGGTTTTGTCTTACTTGAAGGCTTTAAAAGTCATTTCACAAAATAAATAATGCAAAATTACCGATTTAGCCTCTTAATTAACGGAGGTTTGACGGAATCTAGACAGAGCTATCTCAAAGTCCTTGTTTTAGAAGTCTGGGCACCTCTGTGATCGTTTTAAAAGTCAGGGCATCTATCAATCTGGTGGGCGAAAGTTCAGGCATTGTGGGTGATAAAACCCTATTATGTATATGCTATTATTTGGTATCCACCTTATTGATTGAATCAGGGCCGGCCTTGGCCCAGGGTAGGCTGGGCGACGGCCCAGGGCCCATAAATTTTGGGGGCACAATTTTTTTTTAATGATTAATGGTGTCATTAAAGTATTATTAATAAATAATTACAAATATGAATAAAAATTTCATGGTGTACACTTGGTTAAAACTTGAGTTGGAGTGTTTTTGGGGCCCTTTGGGCCTTGGTTCGAATCCCACTAACTTTTTTTGTTTATTTATTTATTTATTTTTTCAGTTTTCCATTTTTATTTTCTTTAAATTAATTCATTTTGTTGTAAAATTTTCTTTCCATTTTTTTCTTTATATTCTAGGTGTTTGGGCCCTAGTTAAATTTCTCTTTTCATTTATGATTTTTTCCTTAATTTTTCATATTTTATTACAATTCTTTTTAGGTTCTTGGGGCCCTAGTTGAATATTATTTTCATTGTTTATTTTTCTTCTTTTTTCTTTTAAGTGAAATCATTTTGTCTTTATTTTTCATATTTTATTAAATTCGATTTTTGTAAATTTTAGTTTAGACTTCAAATGCTTAGGGAACTAATTTAATCTTCTTCTTTTTTTATCTTGAAGTGAAAACATTTTGTGTTTCATTTTTTCATACTTTACTACATTAATGTATTTTTATTTTTCAAGATCCTAATTTACGACAATATAAATTTTTTGATAAAGTTTACATTGTAGTAGCCAACATAATTAAGTCTTAATAATTTATAAAAAAAAGTAATGTTGAAAAGAAAATAAAGAATAAAATATGTAAAAAAAAACAGTTTCTTTTAGGTCAAATGAATAATTCGGGGCACACTTGCTATTTTCGCCCTGGACCTCAAAACTCTCAGGACCGGCCCTGTATTGAATCCAAACTCTCTGCATCAAGCACGGATCCTTTCAATTTGATAGGATTTAGACCTTTTGAAATCATATTGAATAGTTGACAATAGCTAATGAATCTTTCCATTCATTGCTACACATTGTCGGGCGAATTTAACGCATTCTTGCCCAATTTTTCATAGAGCAGTTGTTTCTCGAAAAGAGATGAGGAACACGCTCCATTTCATTTTATCTTCATGGGCTGATGCATTCTTCTTCTTTCTTTCTTTTTTGTCACTTATCTCCCATCTGATGCATAGTAGGGAACAATTCATAACTATACTCTTGATAGATGATGTATCCGCCTTCTCATGTTTATTCTTCCATTCAATGTCGCAGTAACCTTTTCAAAACAAGTGATGAGATTGAAGCAGATAAGGTTGAGAAAGAAATCCGTAACTCCATTCTAGAAATTGTAAAGAAAAGAGAAAATAAGGCAGTGACTGAAAAGGGAGACATCTTTGGGAGTGATTATCTTGGATTACTTTTAAAGGCTCGTCACGATGCCGATGACAAAAGTAAGATCTCAGTAGATGATATTATTGAGGGTAAAAACTCAATATAGTACCCAAACTATGGAGAAATGTATCTTTTGGTACCTACAAATTTTGTTTACCCAAAATGGTACCTGAATTATTGTACAATTACCCAAAATGGTACCTCCGTAGTTAAGTCAGGTACTATTTTGGGTAATGGCCAATAGTTCAGGTACCATTTTGGGTAATGACTCAATAGTTCAGGTACCATTTTGGGTAATTATCAATAATTCAGGTACCATTTTGGGTTACGGAGGTACCATTTTGGGTAAATGTACAATAGTTCAGGTACCATTTTGGGTAAAAAAAATTTGTAGGTACCAAAAAGGGTTTTTCGCAATAGTTTGGGTACTATATTGGGTTTTTACCCTATTATTGATCAGTGCAAGCAAATTTACTTTGCTGGACAGGTGACAGTAAATGGTTCGCTGGCTTGGACCGTGTTTCTTCTGGCACTCCATCCGGATTGGCAAGAGGAAGCAAGAAAAGAAGTCTTACAAGTATTTGGGAAACAAAATCCAAATCCTGACGGCATTGCCAAACTAATAAAAGTGAGTCGATCAGTAAAGAGCTGATAGTGTACGCGCGTAAGCTTCATAAATTGTCGGTGAAGTTTGAAATCCTGAATTTTTTTTTTTTCATGCAGATGAGTATGATCATCAATGAGGCTCTAAGGTTATATCCTCCAGTTGTTCAATTTGCAAGGAAAACTGGAAGAGAAGTTAGACTGGGAAAGCTGATTGTTCCTGCTAATGTTCAATTGGTCATCCCAACTGTGGCCTTTCACTATGACCCTCAAGTATGGGGACAAGACGCGCAATTTTTCAAACCGGAGCGATTCTCAGAAGGAGTTGCTAAAGCTACTAAAGATAACATGGCTGCATTCATGCCTTTTGGAATGGGACCTAGAATTTGTGCTGGTTTCAACTTCGCCATCACTGAAACTAAGATTGCACTGTCAATGATTCTACAACGCCACTCCTTCACCCTTTCCCCGGGTTATGTCCACTCTCCTATTCATTTTCTTACAGTTGGCCCACAACATGGAGTTCAAGTGATTCTGCACTCACTGTGAAATTTGAAGACATAAAGAGTACTCGGACAACAATGCTTTTGGATATCGTAGTTTAGGAAGTGTGCAACCTCTGCTTTGATGTTTGTTAGGAATTTGCACCTTTTTATGTTGTTTTAGACCTAGTATCTGTAAAACAGTTAACGACTATTTGGGAGTTAACTCTCCTTTAAAATAAAATAATAAACGCTTTAAAATTAAGAAATTCATACCCTGTTTATGGTAGGGACTCAGTGTAGAAGAAAATGCCCCTGAAAGTGAACAAGTAGAATTAGGAATCTCTACATTATTCTAAAAGTGAATAATCCATAGTGTACTATGGACTATTAACTTCGAGATAAGGTAGGAAATGATAACGGAATTAAACTTTATGCAGTATGACGCTTCCAACTTCATTTACTTATGGAATTTAAGCTTTGTTTTAACTTGTATTTGTAGCGATAAAAGTCTATAAAGAAATGGATTACGAAAGCTGATTTGGCTATCAACAAGTAATTAGTATTCACAAAAGAACAATTTCCGTATTCAATCTTACAGCTAATACAGCAAACAGTTTGACGTAATTCTCAAAACATATATGCATTTGTCGGTATGAATCATGAGAGCTATACATATATCCAATAGAAAATACAAATGCTTTCTGCGAAAAAAATGATACCTATATGCTCTTGAAGTACCACCGTGATCCCTCTCAACATGCTCTACAAAAGCTACTGCATCACGAAATCCTTTACTACACTTGGGGGCTTGGGGCAGACATCGACCGTCAACTTCTTCGCCCCTGCTCGGCTGCTCCCCTTTTCATGGGGTTTTTGTACATGATCTACAAGAGTGGTGACGGAGGAGAACTTAGCCCCACATTGCGGACACTCCTCCAATTGCCCGTTTCTACTCTCACTGCTGCTGCTCTGCCCCGCTCCATCCTTTGCTGTCTGCCACTTCTGGATATATGTGGTCAAAACTAAAAGTAATTATGAAGAAGGCAAATTAACTAAATGAATAAGGAAGGACATTGATGTTGATCTCCCTTTCCACCATGTGGTTCTACTTCTCCCACATCAACATTGTCCAGTTGCTGCAAACACAGAAAAAGATAGTAGAAAAGCTCCATGAGGAATTGCAGAGTTTCCATCAGTTATGAATTTTCAGTATGTATATAGTACAAAGCATAATTGTGGGAAATAAATCTCATTTGTTCTTTCTGTAATAACTAGATGAGCATAAGCGAGCCGTGGTGCATCAGAACTGTAATTAACAAAAATCTAACCATGTAGCCTAGCAGGTATTTAAAGCTAAGAGAGAGGGAGACAGGTGCTTCTATTCCCTTACTTGTCTTTACTAAAGAGTTGCACTGTAATCTCTTAAATTATGGCATACAGTTTCAAAACAAAGCTACATATACTTGGCAAAAGAATAATGTCGAGAGAGTCTGTCTGGCACCACTCAAAAGGGAAAATGAGAGAGAGAGCTCAAAGGCCAAGAAGCAGTGAGCTTCACTAGAGAGATGCATTGTAATCTCTCAAAATTAATGAATCATGAAGATAAACATGTGATAAGTCCATAAGTATTTTACAGATTCTTCATGAGTGAGATTTAAAAAAATGGGGGTTCACATCCTGTTGAAATTTATGATAAGGAGAACATGATCTCAATGGGAGAATATGATCTCAATGGGGTGAATATCAAAATCGTTCATTTGATATTAATTTTCTCTTTACAATGTGTGGAATATATAGACAATTATACATATACAATTATACAACTGTAGCATATGATTGGTGGCTGCTGCAATGAGCTCCTATAATTACTCTAGCAGTCAATGGATGATGATGCTTGCTTTCTATGATTGGTGCTTGCTTTCTCATTGCTTTTCTTTTCTTCTTTCTGCTTGTCTGTGAGTTTGGGAGTTGCCAAACTGACGTGTCGTATAGTTTCGCTTAAGAACAAGTCTCTTTTACGAGTGTCAACAAGTGTGGATTGTATAGATTAAGACCGGGGGATTATCGTACCCAAGGGATTGGAAGGCCCTAAAATCACTTTGGTAATGTGTGTGATAACCAAGCTATTCTAGCACTAAAATGGTGAGATAAGAGATGAGTTATATACTAGTGAAGTGAAGTATGTGCACATGGTTGTAGTGTTCATATTTTTGGTGTTTTCAAAGAGAACAAGCAAGAAAGTATATAAGCAACAATTGCAAATTTGATAAACAAAGTTATTGAGCTTACAAACTCAATTTCAATAGATAGTGTACATCTCAAATCACAAGAATTCAAAGCAATGAAACTAAAAGGTAAAAGAGTTAGAGAATGCTCAATGATGTCTCCAAGACTTCTCCTCCTCTTTTATGAACTCCTCCTTGCTCCAAGCCTCAATCCTTGCAATCTTTGATGTTGTTGTGGGCTGTTTTGGTGAGGTAGATGGTGAGCACGAATTTTGTGGTGAGAATGGAAGAGAGAAAAGAGTGAGGAATGAAGAAGAAGAAAGAAAGAAAGGGTGAAGAAGGTGGCCGGAAATAATGGAGAAATCGGCTGGAATTTAGAATGGGAAGAAGAGAAAAGAAGAAGAAGAAAGAGAGGAGAGGAAGAAGAGGAAGAAGGGGGAAGAAGGGGGCTGTGTTCTGTGATGGAATGAGGTCTGATTCCCTTCCCCCTTGCAGCTGCTAGGTTAAAATGTTTCCCCAAGAAAAGATGATTAAACAATAGCAAAGGGAAAAGAGAAAGTAAAATGTCTTGGAGGAAATTAAGGAAAAAGCATGCATGGGTGAAGTAAAATAGGACTTTTCTAATTTCAAGAGTGCAACAACCCATGCATGTTTTTGATTTGAATCTCTCCTCCAAATGTGGTGGTGCTCCGGCGGTGGTGCCGCCTCTTGTGGTGGTGGTTGGCCGGAAAAATCGCCGGAAATGCAATTTCTTCATTTTCCTTCATCTCTTCGATTCTTCAAGGCTTTTAATGGCAACGTCTTCCGAAGGTAAATTTGTGCAAACCTTGATGTCTAGAAGCCACGGTTGAATTCTTGTCCTCTTCTCGGAAGTGTGCCCAAAAGTAGCCAAAATGCACCTTCTTGTGCCGAATTACTTCAACTCACATAATTAACCTAGAAACATGAAAACACACATTAAATGCAACAAAGGGCTTTCGGAGTCACTTAATTCCCGTGATTAGGAATGCAATTTGCACTACAAATAAGGGCAAATCACAAACGTCTTTGTTTTATTCTTCAATTAATAAATGCATAGCACATGCAACAACACCCATAATCAAAGGAAGGAGAACATGAATGAACTGGAGATGAGGCTTCCATAGCGACCGGTCGCCGATAATGGTCGACCGGTCGCCCGATGTCCAAATTCATCCAGAAGCTCAAACGTCAAATCCGTCCGGACGCCGTATACTTCTAATATACGGCGTCCGGACGGGGAGACTAGGCGTCCGGACGGATTTGACGTTTGAGCTTCTGGATGAATTTGGACATCGGGCGACCGGTTGACCATTATCGGCGACCGGTCGCCATGAAACATAAAATTATGAATTCAGCTTCAAGCATCCGGATGGGGAAATTGGACCTTCAGTTGTTTCTCTCCGTTAATTGTGGGTGTTGTTGTCTTGGTTTGTGTGTTGATTCAGAATAAATCTCAAGTCTTTGTATTGGAGTTATTAAGGTTGAGAGGTGGTTGGAAATTAATGTATGAGAGGTGGTTGGAAATTAATGTAGGATAGGTGGTAGTTAGGAGTTATTGTGTTTGTTGACTTATAGAGTTGATTTGTGTTTATATAAGTGTGTAAGATGTAATCTTTCAAATAATAACGAAAATACAATTCAGTTTCAATGTAGCAATGTAGTCCATTATCTTTGTTTTCTCTAGTTCATAGTTCATTATCTCTTTCTTCACAAGGTTTTTCCATTACTTTCCCATTGAGTTCATTCACTCCCTTTGAGATCTTTTATTCTTCATATCAGAAAATTCAACATGGTATCAGAGCATGTCGCTCTTGAGACCGATAACCATTTTTCCGCTGCTAGAAATACCAAGAAAAAAAAAAACTAAGCCTTCATGTTCTTCAATCATCTTACCCAGTACCTTCGATTTATGTTCTTCATACCCAGACCATACTCATTAAACTCTTGCTCAAAGATTGACTAAGAGAGCTGCTATAGCATATTGCTTCTCATATCATAACTCATTCCCAGAAAATATCCAAACATGTCCAAATAAAAAAAAAACCATTCCTTTTGTTATCAAGTGCATAAGGAGGTCCAGCCACAGAAGAAAGATGGACTGCCTCTGCATGGTCATTGTCAACCGCACGTCAAGGTCAAGGGAGTAAGGGACTGCCGACCAAATTGCCGCTGGATGGTTTGTCAATTAACCGTATGAAATTTTTTTTTTTTAAACAAAATTTTTGGCGAAATTAGCTTTCGAAAAGTTGCATTAGCTTATGTTCGTCTATTTGGCTCTTCTTCAAGTTTGTTGTTTGGGATATCCAAATCCAGCTTGAGGGGGAGTGCTCTTCTTTTGCATCATGAAAATTCATAATTTTCTCTCCATTTCCTCATGAAAATTCATAATTTTCTCTCATTTCATCATGAAAATTCATAATTTTCTGATTTAATCATAACTTTCTCATTTGAAAGTTTCTTCATTTTTCTCATTTGACAATTTCATCATGAAAATTCATAATTTTCTCATTTCATCATAACTTTCTCATTTGAAAATTTCTTCAGAATTCCTCATAGGAATTCATGAAACATCATAACTTTCTCATTTGAAAGTTTCTTCATCTTTCTCATTTGAAAGTTTCATTATGAAAATTCATAATTTTCTCATTTCATCATGAAAAATCATCACTTTCTCATTTGAAAGTTTCTTCATGTTCTTCCTCTACTTAGTTTGATCATCTTCTTTTCAAGCTTGGCTCAAGAAATTTCAAGAAATTTCCTTGATCCAGCTTGAGGGGGAGTATTAGAAGTATATGGCGTCCGGACGGGGAGACTAGGCGTCCGGACGGATTTGACGTTTGAGCTTCTGGATGAATTTGGACATCGGGCGACAGGTCGACCATTATCGGCGACCGGTCGCCATGAGACAGAAAATTATGAATTCAGCTTCAGGCATCCGGATGGGGAAATTGGACCTTCAGTTGTTTCTCTCCGTTAATTGTGGGTATTGTTGTCTTGGTTCGTGTGTTGATTCAGAATAAATCTCAAGTCTTTGTATTGGAGTTATTAAGGTTGAGAGGTGGTTGGAAATTAATGTATGAGAGGTGGTTGGAAATTAATGTAGGATAGGTGGTAGTTAGGAG
Source organism: Rubus idaeus (assembly GCA_030142095.1). Classification (NCBI taxonomy): domain Eukaryota; kingdom Viridiplantae; phylum Streptophyta; class Magnoliopsida; order Rosales; family Rosaceae; genus Rubus; species Rubus idaeus. The sequence goes on along the minus strand of CM057970.1, from coordinate 15,320,943 downwards.
TTATTGTGTTTGTTGACTTATAGAGTTGATTTGTGTTTATATAAGTGTGTAAGATGTAATCTGTCAAATAATAACGAAAATACAATTCAGTTTCAATGTAGCAATGTAGTCCATTATCTTTGTTTTCTCTAGTTCATAGTTCATTATCTCTTTCTTCCCAAGGTTTTTCCATTACTTTCCCATTGAGTTCATTCACTCCCTTTGAGATCTTTTATTTTTCATATCAGAAAATTCAACACATCCCAACCCTGGACCTCTTGGAAATTGGATGTTGGAACTTGGAAGTGATTCATAATGGACTATTCACCCGCGGTTTTTATTTATATTTTATATATTTGTTTTTTGTTTTCACAAAATCATACCTCAGTTTCTCAGTGTGCTGGGGTTTTGTTAGAACTAAACTAAATGTTTGAATTTGCACAACGTACACTAACCAAAACAAAATAATCACCCAAGGTACGCTAACCAAATTCAGCCTCAAAATTATGAAAAAAAAAAAAAACTATCCGATCATCTCTCTGACACTCTTACACTCTTCACTTCGACAATTTTTTTTTTGGACAATCAGTTCAACAAATTCTTCTAGAAACTTATTATGATTACTTTGACCAAAAAAAAACTTAGTATGATTAATCATACAAGTCCAATCAAGAAAGGACTGTCTGACCTCCTTATTTATTTTTGAGAAACAGGACAACTATCAATGGGTCAGTGCTGCCGTATGAGGATATGAGGTCAAGATCGAAGTCATTTGTGATGACAGATCTTCTAATATTATGTAATAGAAAACACACCCAAAGTCCATATGCAATGTAATTTCTAAATTAATTATTAAACATTTAAGGCCTTTATTAACTAAATGTATATCTCAAAATCAAGCTGCTTTTATCCCCAAGATAATATACTTATAGGACATGAATTGCTAACTAAGTTCTCAAAGAAAAATCTTAAGAAACAAAAAATGGCTATCAAGTTGGATATGGAAAAGGCTTATGATAGGGTTAATTGGGAATTTTTTCAATGTTGCTTGTTAAAATTTGGTTTTAGTCCTAAATTGGGTTCAATTGGTTATGCATTGTATTTGTATCTGTTATGTTTCTTATTCTATATTTTTAAATGGAAAACCTTATGGTCATATTAAACCCTCTCGTGGACTTAGGCAAGGAGACCCTTTATCCCTATATTTATTTATTATAGACATCGAAACTTTAATCAGGTTTAAATAGTTTAGCTGAAAATTTTAATTCTCATATTGCTACTTATAAACTTAAGACATTGCTTTCTACATTTCAAAATGTCTTAGGTCAAAGAGTCACCTATCACAAATTCATCAATTATTATTCTTATATTGTTCCTAGAGTTAGAGAGATCATATTTCTGCTCTCATTAAAATTCCTCATAAATGTACTCTAGAAAAATATCTTGGTATCCAAAATATTATTTGGTAGTCTGATAGAACAAATACTAAGATAGGGAGAGGCTCTAGTGAGGACCAAAAATGAGGACTTGTTGAGGACTTTCAAACTCAACCTTTAAATGAGTATTTTAAATGTTCGTTGATATTTAAAAAACTCATTAAAAGCTCATCCAACGGTTGAGTTTGAAAGTCATCAACAAGTCCTCATTGTTTGGTTCTCACTAGAGAATTTCCCTACTAGGATATATTATTAAAGTTCAAAAGAAACTTTTTGGTTGGAAATCTAATCTACTTTCTAGAGCTGGAAAATTAATGCTTATTTACTCTCTGATTGTTGCAAGGCCTAATGACCTTTTGTCTTCTTTTCCTTGCTCAAAAGCAACTATACATGAAACTAACAAGCTCTCGAGAAAATTCTTTTGCCTAAAATGTGTTTTAATTTGGCAATCTGTGATACACGTGTGATACAGTTTAATGTGACGAGCCCGGGGTTTCGGTGGTGATTTTTACAAAAAAAAATGAAGTAAAAATGTGTTTTGGTGATACTGTAATACACATGTGGCGTGGCGGACCCAGTGTTTAAGTGAGTAAACATGTTCTATAAAGGAAAAAGTGTTATTTAGGTAAGTAAAATATACATATAAGGAAGAAAGGGTTTAAAAATAAATGAAAAAAAAGGGTTTAAGAAGAACAATCTTATTTGGAAGGGGCCTTATAGGAAGTGGTTGTTTAATATTAGCTATTAATATTCCTCTACAAGAGCAACCTGGCTCCTTTGTTTGGGGGCATTCACCTAATGGTCAATATACTATTAAATCTGCCACTTTTTTTTTTGTTTAAGAGAACTTTATTGAAAAGAAAGAAAGAGAACAAGACTCATAACTTAACCGAAAGTAGCACACAATAGAGCAAACAATGCCCCAGAGCTGCTAGGGAAGCGCAAATTAACAAAAAAGAATAAACAGAGACCAACTTGGAACTCGAAACTGAGCCCAAACAAACCACAAACTAGGCAAAACGATAGGAGAGTCTGGAAGAAAGATCATGACCATAAGAATAAACGAGGAACTGAGGCAAGACATCCCACCAATGAGAGCCAATATGACTCGCACCGAAGTTTGCATAAACGTCTGCAACTGAGTTACCCTCTCTGAAAATGTGAGAGACATAGAAATTCATCTGCTTCGACATATGAACACAGTTTGCCCAAGGAACCCTAAGCCTCCAAGGAACAAGGTGGGGAACCTTGAAATAGTGAACCACCAATAGAGAATCTATTTCAAGCCACAAGTGCAACCAACCCTTTTGCCAGGCCAACTGCATTGCTTCAATTACCGCATGTAGCTCAACCTCAATTGCACTTTGAACATGAACTTTACATGCAAAAACACCCAAGAAATAAGCATTGTTACCTCGAAACACACCTCCAAAACCTGCTTGATTTGGCGCACGGAAGGAACCATCGATGTTGACCTTCACCCAGTTAAGAGGGGGCGGACTCCACACCACTGGAATAAATTTTGGGACTCCACACCGCATCTGCTACTTCTCTACAAGCATCCTCTTCTCCTCATGTTCAAGCAAAATTTATTTCTCATATTTGGAAACTTAAACTTCCTCCTAAAATTAAATTGTCTAGTTGGTTGGTTTTTCATAAAAGACTCTCTTTTAGATCAAGACTTTCAAGATTTTCAAGAATTGTAGATATTTGTCCAATGTGTTAAACTAATTTGGAAACAATGGAATATCTTTTTAGAGATTGTCCTTATGCTAATGAAGTCTGATCTAATCTTAAACAATTTATGCTATTTTTCCTACTACTAATACAAATTTAATTGATTGGTTTTATCTCATTGGAATTCTCACTCTTTACTTATTGAAAAATGACTTATAGTTTGTTGGAAATTTTGGGATCAACAAAATAAGGTTATTTTTCATAAAAAAAAAACTTTTACATTCTTTACAAGTGGAAGATGATTCTCAAGTTCTAATCAATATTCTTAACCAAAAATCACAAGTTCCTTTGCGTCTTTCTACTCTAATTACCAAAAAGCATCTCAGTCATGTATGCTCGATTATTTCTTTTCTACACATCTATCGTGAGGAAAATTTTCTAGCTGATAAGTTTGCTGACCTTGGGCATATATATAGCCAACCTTGTATATGGTCCCAAAAGGATAATCTTTGTAATGTAAGTTCTTGATCTTAAAAAAAAAAAACGTTTACTCTCTCTCTTCCCTCCCCTGTATCACACTTGTTGTGTTTGGGACCATACTCTATTCGGAGATATGACCATGTATGGATAATATATAGGTATTGGTTTTTTTTTTGTTTTTTTTATGGCAAAGAGAATTCAATAAATAAAAAAGAAAGCAAGGAAGGGGGGGGGACTAGACCTGTAAATGGACCGGGTTTGGAGCGTATCGACCTAAATCCATATCCGTTTAGCAATTACAAATTTTCAACCCGATCTGATCCGTTAACCCGGCGGATCACTGATAAGCCAATCCAAATCCGTATCTGGCGGATTAACGGATATCCGGTCTACGATCTAGATCCGTTTACTAGATCAAGTATTTTTAAATTTTAAATAAAAATATCAAATTTTTATTATGATACCCGATAAAATTTTGATAAAACATTGAAAACAAATGATCAAGCCAAATGTTGAATTACTTATATTCTATAATCTATATATATTTATTATTTTATATTTTATATTTTATAAAACAAAATAATACGCATATATTCATTATTTTATATTTAATAAAATAATACTTTATTATTATTAATACGGGCCTGGTTATTAATGGATCGGATCAACCTAGATCCGTATCCGATCCGTTAAGTAAACAAGTTAATGGATCCGGACCATTAACGGATCAACGGATCAAATTTTCAATCCAAATTCGTCAAATAACAACGGATCAGGAGCGGATGCGGATCAAAAAGTCGGTCCATTAACAGGTCTAGGGGGGACATCAGGAAGCCAAAACCCCTTTGAAACATGAAAAAAACCAAAACAAAACAAGATATACAAATAATTTAAAGATTAAGACGCACAACAGGAATTCGAGCATGAGTAGAGTGCCGTGAACTCGTTTGATCTTATTAGTTCTTCAATTTCTTGGGATGGATCTTTGGGATGGATTTTTGGAATATATAGGTATTGGTCATTTTGTTAAATTTTTAAGACTTATAACTATGATTTTCTCTTTTAACATTTGCAACTAATAACAATCATTTCTGTCATAATATATATACGGAAAATTCTACAATAGTGGGATGTTTGCCATACATCCATTTTACATCTAATTGAATCAAAATTACATTTAATCAAACTAAAGTTACTACATTAATGTTAAATTTTTTTTCCGATGTGAACATTAACGATAATTACAAGAATCCTCAAAGAGAACATCCTCAATAATAGAGGGAGTCTCATTTAGCCAAAGCTCGTTAACAAAAGAAAAGCTAGCATTGTGTGCCAAACGATGGGCAACAACATTTGCTTCACGGAAAACATGCCGAATATTTGATGGGTGAGGTTGGTTTGTTGGAATTGGATTAGTTTATCATCATTGTTCTTAGAATCACAGTCAATTTTCCTTTTTTTTCCTTCATACTTGTATGTTTTGTTTTGTGAAAATTTTAGCTTGCGATTAACTTTTTTGACCTAGAAACAACATAGGTCCAGATCTAGCCTCCATGAGAGTCTTCTCTCCAACAAAACTCTAGCCTCCATGAGATTTCTCAGTAGCGCCTATGTGCGCATCAAATTCAGTAGTATCTTCATGTGCTATCCTTCTAGCCTCTAGCTTCTTTTTGTACTTTTCATCGTACAAATCCTAGTGTTGTCAGCGTTTGCTAGTGCAGCTTCCTATGGTGAGGACGGTCTTGGCCTCTCTCACTCACAAGGACGGCTATGTCCGTCATACTCTTTTCAAGCCTTTGGCGGTTATGCTCCTGCAGGGAGTCTCGTGAGCTCTCAAATATGGTTGACATCTCGCTTAGATCTGGTTTTTTGCTCATCGTTGTCGGTTCTGTTGGATGTCAATCAGATCTAAGGATTCAAGATATGGGATCCAGGTGTGTTTTGGATGCTCGATTTTAGCGGCTCATCAGCCTTGGTGTTCCAAGTCGGCGACCTTATTACTGGTGGGGCGCTGCTAAAGTTTAACCTAGGTCAAATTTGGTTATTTGATTTGGGTCTTTTTAATTTACTGTCTAAGAATAAACATGAGCAGTTGTGCAAATTTAGATTGTGGTTTTACTTTTTTTTTTCATGGGTTCTCCTTGAGCTAGATTAGATTTATTGGTCTCAAAGACAATATTTGCCGGAATTTTTCTGTTGGTTATTGACAATAGTGATGCACGGTATATGTATTGTTTTAGGTTTTGAATCATCGAATAGAGTTCTAGGTTTAGACTCATCGATTAGAGTTCTAGGTTTAGACTCATCGATTAGGTCACTTGTGTGGTCTGTGTACTGCTCCTTTTTAGGATGTCCATATTAAGGATTGTAATCCTATATTGATTAATAAAATTTCTGCTTGTTTCAAAAAAAAAAACATAGGTCCAGATTTTTATTAATTCATTGGCAATGCAAGCTTTATTGATTACTGAATTGTATGGCGTTGTTGTGGCCTGCGATTCTCTTCAAAAAGATGGCTTTCAATTGTCTGAACAGACTTGCCTCTGTTCCAAATGTCAATCTACCTCAATCTCTATTGACATCCACTTTCTGAGAATCAAGTTCTTACGTCTCTACTCTCTACTCTTTCAATCATAAGAGCAAAGTATAATTGGGGGTTTCTTAGTAAAAAGGCAAGGGGAAATTGTTTGGGGAGGCAAAATCTGGGTTGATGTCGAGGCGAATACGTAAAGATTTGAGCTTTGAAGCTATCAATCTGGGTGGAACCAGAGTTTGGAGAGCAGAACAAAGCGATGGCTTCTAAGGGCAAATATGAAACCCAATTGATAAAGTAATATAAAATTCTTAGTCGAACTGTGGAATGTAAATGGTTCACTCCCCTAAAATAAAGGCCTTAGAATTAAGAATTTCATACCCTGTTTATGGTAGGGACTCAATGTAGAACAAAATGCCTATGAAAGTGATTTAAGAATATCAACATTATTCTAAAAGAGAATAATCCATAGTGTACTATGGACTATTAGCTTCGCGATAAGGTAGGAAATGTTAAATGAATTAAACTTTATTAAGTATGACACTTCCAACTTCATTTACTTGGAAATTTAAGCTTCCTTCTAACTTGTATTTGTAGCTAAAAAGTCTATAAAGAAATGGATTACAGAAAGCTGGTTGGCTATCAACAAGTTATCAGTATTCACAAAAGAACAATTTCTGTATTCAATCTTACAGCTAAAACAGTAAACAGTTTGACTTAATGCTCAAAAGATATATGCATTTGTCGGTATGAATCATGAGAGCCATATATCCAATAGAAAATACAAATGCTTTCTGCAAAAAAAATGATACCTATGCTCTTGAAGTACCACCGTGATCCCTCTCAACATGCTCTACAAGAGCTACTGCATCACGAAATCCTTTACTACACTTGGGGCAGACATCGACCGTCAACTTCTTCGTCCCTGCTCGGCTGCCCCCCTTTTCATGGACTTTCTGTACATGATCTACAAGAGTGGTGACAGAGGAGAACTTAGCACCACATTGCGGACACTCCTCCAATTGCCCGTTTCTACTCCCACTGCTGCTCTGCCCCACTCCATCCTTTGCTGTCTGCCACTTCTGGCTAAGTTCACTACTCAATTTTGCCACGCCAGCTTCAGCTGAGGCTCGAAAAGATGAAGCTGCACTAAGAAAGCTTGTACTCCAATTGGAGGAAGATGTGGCAGGAGCATGGTTAGGCTTTGACCCTTCTTTTCTACTTCTACTTAAAAGACCCCTAAAAGGAAAACCTGCTTCCTGTTTCTTAGGTCCAGGACATTTATGATCAGGTCCAAATCGGTGCTTCAAACAGTGGTCTGCCATGCAGTCCCTGCACTTGATTGTGTTCGAGAATGTTAAGATCTCCCTGCACCCAGGGACAGGACATTTTTTCTTCTTTGTGGCTTTCTCATAATTTGAAGGATCGCAATCAGTGTTGACATGCCTCTCCCAAGTAATATTCGGATCTTCATCCGGAATTAGATGAACTCCTTTGGCACAGAGGGGACAGATGACAACAGTGACATTTTGTTTGTCACCTTTGGGGCAATTGTGTTTAATGTAGCTTCGGTGCTCCAAACAAAACACCTGCAAAGTATCAGCCTTATGTCAATATGCAACAAAGAAAATATCTCCAAGAAGCACAACTAGTGCTGCTGAATGATGATCCACAAATTGGAAAGATGAACAATGGCAGAAAGATTGAAGACTATATTGTGGTACAAATGTGTTTACCTACCTAACTAAGAACTTTGGATTCAAATAGAACACATCAAGCCCCAACTTTCTTAAGTTTACATACATCAATGGTATATCAGTACCATGTCACTATACAGCATTCCAAAACTACATATACGTAATAAAGGAACTCTCTCTGTCCAACTAACAAAAATCCTACCCATCTTTTTCTTCACCAAGATAAAAAAATACACACACCGGATCAAATTAATGCAGTTCAAGCACAGCAGAATGCGCAGAGGCAACAGAGCACTTTAGCACCTTCAGAGTTCAAATTATAATAGCAATTCAAAAGGACAACAATAAATAATAATTTCAATCCAACCAAATTATATGAATTTCAAACAGTCAACAGATAGACGGTAACATGAGTCCAAATCAAAGTTAAAATTTTCAAAGTTAAGGACATTCCAAGATCAGTTCAGATACGGAAAGTCATCCATCAAAGTTAAAATTTTCAATTCAAGGACATTCCATGATCACAAATTTCCGGGAAATTACTTGTAAGAATCCAACAACGACCATAATGGACAACCTTTTGACAAGACAGATTTATTTCGGCATCTTCATCTTTCTCTTTCTAAGATATAATAATTCATAGTACAACCCTATGTGAATCAATGCAGCCCCATATTTACGTTTTCTCCAAGTAAATCTTCCCCCCACAGAATCACCACAATTTGAATTTTCATTAGTTTCTTCGTTTTGGGTAATTATTACACTTTCCTCAGAAACCAAACAGATCAAATAACAAAATTCAAATTTTAAAGCAAGCATCCCTTTTCATATTTAACTTTCAAACAAAATCACAAACTTTGACATTCATATGAAGAGAGAGAGAGAGAGAGAGAGAGAGAGAGAGAGAGAACCTTATGGCAGCTATCGCAGGTGAACGGCAAGAAATCGATCTGCTGGCATTCGACGACAGAGCAATGCTTTCCCAGATCTGGGAATTCCGGAGTTCCCATCAAAATCAAAATCAAAATCAATGAAATGAATGCACAGCAACAGCAAGACGGAACAGAAATGAATTCTATAACCAGACAATCCAATACGGAACGACGGAATATTGAAGTTCCGGGTTTTTGTTGCCGGAATCGGATGTCTCAAGGTTTTGTTTCCGCGGATACAGAGAGACGCCGAATCCGCGGAATTCCGAGTCCACGCTGAGCTCGTCCCGAGAGAGAGACGAAGTCGTTTGCAAGTCGCCCAAATATTTCCTTTAAAAATCAGAGACAAGAAATCTGTTTTTTCTTTTTTTCGGTGTAATTTTTACGGTCGAATTGTATATCAGAGCCCATTGCGCTTAATTAATAACGCATTATATTTTCTGTGTACTGAATACTCTCTGTACACGACAAAAAAAAAACTCTTTGTTCCGTCCTGTCTTAATCAACCACCTCATTTTGCTAAGTAGGTTTAACCGTTTGACCACAATATTTCTCCTATACATTCCTGGCCAATATTACCATTCTTCTATTTTTCATACTTCTCCTGTAGAATTAGGATTGGATTAGGTTAGGTAAGAGTTCGATCTGCTCCAATGTAATAAAAAAATTTGACTTGATATAGTTCGTATTTGACTCATGTTTGGATTGTTTTTTACTCTTAAGATATCATCTGCCAAACCCTAAATCAATAGCCAAAAACCTTAAGCATAGCATCCTGTTGTTGTCCACTCATAATGCTGCTTATGATAAACTCCTAGCATAAATAATTCGCATGCGGACTCACTACTCGGATCATCCCATTAAATTTATAAGGTTTGTAATGTTCGAGAGTTTACATCGAAAATTTTCGATGAATATTGCATGTCTATTGGAATAGATGTTGAGCATCAAATCTCACATGTGCATACCCAAAATGGTCTCGCATAGGCTGCCATTAAAAGATTACAAATGGTCACAAGGACGTTAGTAATGCGCACCGACCTTATTCTCTCTGCTTGGTGCCACACAATATTACATGCAGCCATGCTTATTCGTCTGAGGCCCACCGCCACTCAATCTTTTTCTGCGTCACAGCTAGTGACTGGGTACGAGCCAAGCATCTGGCACTTACGTATATTTGGGTGCGCTGTTTATGTGCATGTTACGCCGCCACAAATGGGTTCTCAATAACAAATGGGTATTTATGTTGGATTTGAGTCTTCAACCACAATTTGCTACATAAAACCCTTGACAGGCGATCTATTTACCACAAAATTTGCGGATTGCCACTTCGATGAGACAGTCTTCCCGTCGTTAAGGAGAAATAAGAATGCCAACATTCAGCTGGAACAACAGGACTTGTCGTTGCCAGTCTTCACTCTGTCACATAACGATCCCCTACTGCACAAAGAGAAATAGAAGAGTGTATAGATTTTCAGAAAGTTGCAGATTCTCTTCTTGATACTTTCTGAGATCTTGCCAAAATGACTAGATCACATATACCAGCTACAAACGTGTCTGCAAGGATGGACGTCCCTGAAAAAGGACTTGGACTCAAAGCCGCAGCAGCAACCCTCCCTCAGGCGCCAGTGATGGTGGTGAAGTGGCTCAGGCCATGGCTCCGCTGAAGAAGCTTGGGAGACCACTAGGTTCGAAGGATGCGCGCCTTAGGAAGAGAGCTGTAATGACACATAATAACTCCTTAATCATCGATACCTAAAATTTGTCTCATGAAAACGTTTCAGATTATGGTTATGTCCAAGAGACATCTTTGGAAGACACTTCATCGTTAGATCCTATCCATGGAAACATTGAGATCTCAATTAATTACACTAGTGTATATGGGACGTGGAATAGGAACTCGATTATAATTGACGATATGTTTGCATATTGATGTGTACATATCTTACGTATACAAATGCATTTAATCACTTGAATTTGGCCTTTCTAAGACCTTATTAATAGTGTTAATGTTTAGTTTTTATGTTTTATAGGTATTTTGGTGCAAATAGGAAGAAAAGAAACAAAAGAGACATTAAAATGCTAAAATGACAAATATGCTTGGGCAGATTAGTCAAATTTGAAGAATTACTGGGAGCATCTCACAATGAATAAAAATATATGAATTACTATGGAAGTCTAGTTTCTAATGCAACTAGAATCATCAAAAAATCTAATTTAAAGAGTAAGATATCCTGGTTTGAGTGGACAAAGGTCAGTCTGCCAGAAATTAAGCAACGAATTTTGCCAAAAATTAGTCAACTTTGCCTAAACCCTAAACCCTAAACCCTAGTCCTAAACATATTTTATTTTGGTACTGGCGTTAATTTATAACTTCTTGGATAATTAAAGTGTTTGTATGATTCATTACTTTATCATTGATAAATTCTTAGTTTGTTTATTATCGAATACTATATAGTAAGCATGCTAGTGTTTTATTGTTATGAATGTGTGTTGCTACCATTTCATATCTGTACCGGGATAGGCCCCGTGCAGGGCCCGAAGTAGCTCACTATCACCGGGAGCAGCCTGCCTATTAGCCTCGTCACATAGAATCGGTCTGCTGACTCGGTAGGGATCCCCTACCGAGCACATAACCTCTGCAACGCCCCAGCGGCACATACCTCGCCCCAGCAGCATCTACTGACTCGGTAGGGGTCCCCTACCGAGCACACTACCCCAGCAATGCCCCAACGGCAGAGTAAGCCCCTGGCCGCAGTCAAAAGCCCTGGCAGTACCCCAGCGGTACCGGTAAGACCAGGTCGGGTGTACCGACAACAAGCTCTCCCTCCGGCCGCACATGGACGTCTCCTGACCAGATACCGAGAGTGGCCAGCCTCACCCGTACCGGCACGGCCACCTGGCACACGTGCTTGTCCACTACCTCGCAGATCGCACTAGGTCGCATGCCCATGCTGCACTAGGCGCCGCCATCCCTCGATGCGCACATCGAGGTAGTGGACCAGAGAATATTCCTCCTGTCAGGGGATGTCCCCCACGCCAGGGAAGCTTGTCTCCGACCTCACCTCATATATAAGGAGTCCTCACTCCTCATTTAGGTAGATTCTCTCCGAATCCCAAACTCTCTACTCTCAGAACTTATCGGTACTGACTTGAGCGTCGGAGGGTCTTCGGTCGGTACACACCGACCTCCCTGACCAATCTTGTGCTTTTAGGTACACGCGCACGACCCTACCGGGCAGTTGGGAAACGACAGAAACATTTGGCGCCGTCTGTGGGATCATTTCCACCACTTCATAACCAAAGCTTACTCACTCCGTGAGGTGCTCTACCAGTCAAGCAATGACAAAATCAGCTAGCGATGGCTCACAGCCAACGAAGCAGACCAAGAAATCCAAATCCGCGAAGGAAACCATGACCATCGCTGGCCTGGGGCCCCTTCCTGAAGGCATGCCAGCGACGGTCCACTCTACCGAGTCAGAAACCCTAGATTCCCACCAAGCTGAGCCCTCCATGGTGGCGAAACTCGAAGCCATGATCCGAGAACTCCAGGAGAGCAATGAACAATTGCGCCGCGATCAGCTCGCTGCTCAAGAGGCTAGTGCCCGGGAGATCAACCTGCTGAGAGAGCACTTCACCCGGGACGCTAACCCCAGTCAGTCAGTGTCGGCACCTCTTCCGAGAGTCGACACTCCTCTGAGGCCAAGACACCGAGTACCGGATAGGCGGGCTGGGCCCCTATCGGCTCCCCTAGTCTCGTTCCTTGACGCTGAGGGTGTGGTCCACTCCGCCGATGAGGAAGATACCGACGAGGATCGCAACGCCCTCCACGAGGAACCCGTTACCGTCGCCCCCAGGCCGCGAGTGGAAGAGGACACACTGACAAGCCTCTTCCAAGAGCTCAATGACCGTCTCAGGAAGGTTGAGACCGGTACCGCCAGGAGTGCGTCTAGCCTCGGCATGGCCAAGAAACTCATCGGTCCCTTCACCGGGAGGATCTATAACCACAACCGGGACTTCAAGAACCCGAAAATGGATCCTTACACCGGCAAGGAGGATCCGTGATGACGTGATCGCCTTTCGGTCCGCTCTACAACGGCAGGGGCTACACCGATGAGGACCGGTGCCATGCCTTTGTCAATACCCTGACCCAGGAGGCCATGTTATGGTACTATCAACTAGAACCAGAGTCCATCGACAGCTACGAACAGCTGGTCAAAGCCTTTACCACCGAGTATGCCACCAAGTCCAGTTTCTTCTACTCGGTGGGGGAGCTCACCGGCTTCCAGCAAACCACGGGCGAACGGTTGGCTGGCTACATGGAACGGTTCAAAGCCGCCTACCGGTGCTGCAATACCAAGGATGACATCCGTGCGGCCCGCATCTTCCGGGATGGCTTAGAACCGGAGAGTTCCTCGTGAACTCGAACTCCACCAAGACGGTATTCACCTATACCGAGCTCTACGAGCGAACCGGCCAAGACGCCCGCAGCTACTACCCGACCTACGAGAGGAAGTCTCACCTCAACGAAATGCACAAAGGCAACAAGGCCTCCACGGTGATTGTGGACCCCACCGGGGATAAACGCAAGCAGAGCAACTAGCGCGCCTAAGGTCGAAGAACCTAGGCAGAATGACAAGCGCAACGGGGTAACAATTACACGGGGGGAACAACAACTCGGGGAAACCAGAATAACAATCGGCGGTATGATCCTCCCCATCGGGAGCGGAATCACTAATACCGAGCCCCCGTAACAACCAGTACCGACCGATATACCGGGTTGACTCCGCCATCGCGAGCCGAAGGTACCGTCCCACTTCGGCCGTACGACCTGGGGCGAGCTCCGGCTACTCGGCCCCGAGCACACCCCCGACCTACCAAGGCGGATGGCCGTACACCCCGGCTACCGGCGTCAACCAGATAAATACTCCAAGCCAAGGCTGGACTGAAACCGGGTACAACCAGTACCCCAAAAAAAGAATTCCTGGAGGCAAAACCGCTCCAAGAAATCCAACCGGCAGGACCCTACCAGTGACAGCCTACCGGTCTGCACCGTGTTCAACAAACCGATGGAGGACATCTACAAGGAGAACCCCCAGCTCTTCCCTCAGCAGTGGAAGAGGCCACCATATGCTCACACCAAGGAGGCTAAGCAGCACCTACAGTGCTTCTCGGTACAGTCTGTGCCGGTGCAGAAGAGACAGAAACGGGATCCTTGGAGCGTAGGATTCTCCAGTGAGGAGGAAACCGGCATCGTGACTCCCCACGATGACCCACTCGTGATATCCGCCAAGGTCCATACCGACCTGATGCACAAGGTGCTGGTCGACGGTGGCAGCTCTGCCAATGTTATCTTCAAGACTGCCTACCTCAAGTTGGACCTACCCCTCGAGAACATCTCAAGGACGGTAAATCCACTCATCAGCTTCTCGGGAGACCTGGTACAACCCCTCGGTAGCGTTTGGCTCAACGTCGAGGTCGGACAGTACCCCCGGTCCCAGAAGGTATCAGCTCATATGCTGGTAGTGGATTGCGAATCCTCCTACAACTTCATTCTCGGTAGGCCCATTCTCTGCCAAATCAGAGCCTGCGTGTGCTACTGCTTGCTCATGCTAAAGTTCCCTACTCCCGCCGGGGTTGCCTCTATCAGGGGAAGTCAGCCCATGGCCCGGTCCTGCTACGCCCAAGAGACAAAGCCACGAAAGCCCTACCGGGACGTGTGCAGCGTCTCACCCAGTAATAACGCGGCAGCGGCGGACAGGCCAGATGACCCCCGGGAAGGAGCGGTAGTCATACAGGGGAAGCCCCACGAGGAGGTGGAGCAGTTTGCCTTGTTCCCTGAACAACCTGACAGGGTAGTTAAGATCGGTATCGGCCTACCGGTCGCCCTGCGCACCGACTTAATCAAGCTCCTCAAGGATAACGCTTCAGTATTCGCCTGGTCCTACGCTGACATGCCTGGTATCTCTACCACAACCATCTCCCATAAACTCGGGATCGACCAGGAGCGGTACGAGGCTATGAAGGTTGAGGTTGACAAGCTGTTGAGCATCGGTTTCATCAGGGAAGTTCAATACCCCCGATGGTTAGCCAACCCGGTACTGGTGAAGAAACCCAACGGGAAGTGGCGAATGTGCATCGACTTCACCGATCTCAACAAGGCATGTCCCAAGGACAGCTTCCCTCTACCGAGGATCGAGCAGCTTGTCAACTCCACTGCCGGTCACGAGGCCTTGAGCTTCATGGATGCCTACTCAGGCTACAACCAAATCAAGCTGGATCCCGAGGACCAAGAGCACACCTCCTTCATGACCGACCAAGGTCTATACTGCTACAAGGTCCTACCCTTCGGATTTAAAAATGCCGGGGCCACTTATCAACGGTTGGTCAACCGCATGTTCTCCAGGCAGATCGGGAAGACCATGGAGGTGTAAGTGGACGACATGCTCGTCAAAAGCTTAAAGAAAGGTGACCACCTCACCGACCTACATGAGATATTCTCCATTCTCCAAGACTATGGGATGAAGCTTAATCCCGAGAAGTGCGTCTTCTGCGTAGGCGAAGGAAAATTCCTTGGCTTCATGGTCAGCCACCGGGGTATCGAGGCTAATCCCGAAAAGATGAGAGCAATCCTGGACTTGGAGTCTCCCAAAACCTTCAAGGATGTCCAAAGCCTTAACGGTAGGATCGCAGCTCTCTCCCGGTTCATATCACGGTCTACCGACCGGTGTGCCCCATTTTTCAAAATTTTGAAGACCGGGAAGAAGTTCGAGGGCTGGACCACCGAATGCGAGCAGGCCTTCGCAACATTGAAGGAGTATCTGGCAGCAGCGCCGCTGCTCAGCAGACCGGTACTAGGCGAACCTCTCTTCCTATACCTGTCGGTATCGAGGACAGCTGTGAGTTCGATCCTAGTCAGGAGCCACAACAAGGAGGACCTACCGGTAGACTATACGAGCAAGTCTTTCGTGGATACCGAAACTCGGTACCCCGAAATCGAGCAGCTCATCCTCGCACTCATGATCTCAGCCAGAAGGCTTCGCCCATAATTCCAGGCACACCCCATTGTGGTGCTTACCGATCACCCACTCAGGCTGATCCTGCAAAAGCCAGAGGCATCTGGCAGACTCATGAAGTGGAGCATCGAGCTCAGTGAGTTCGACATCACCTACCGGCCTCGACCGGCAATCAAGGCACAGGTACTGGCTGACTTTGTCTCTGAATTCACCTCTGTGCAGTCCACGCCCATATCGGTAGAAGGAGCCGGCTCGGCCGAGACGGCCCAAGCCACCGGCGAGGAAACACAGTTTGATCCCGCACTACCGATCTGGCAGCTATATGTGGATGGCGCCTCGAACACCCACGGTAGCGTGGCCGGACTCATCCTCATCACTCCTCACACCGGTAGTCCCGACACATCTCGGCTCGAGAGTGCTCTCCGGTTCAACTTCAAAGCTTCCAACAATGAGGCCGAGTACGAAGCACTCCTGGCCGGCCTTCGGCTGGCCCGGCACATGGGAGCCCAGCAGCTCCAAGTCTTCAGCGACTCGCAGCTCATTGTCAACCAAGTCTCGGGGGACTACCAGGCCAAAGACCCCATCATGTCTCGGTGTGTGACTTTGGCAAAGGAGCTCACTGCCGGTTTCTCATGCCTCAAGCTAACAAAGGTGCCGAGGGAAGAAAATCAAAGGGCTGACGCCTTAGCCAGAATAGCCTCGGCTATTGATCCAAACCCCGGGAACTCGGTACCTATTGATATGCTAGAAAATCGAAGCACCGAGTCACTGCCCGCCGAGGTAAATCACTTGCGTCTGGAGGAGGCGAACTAGATGACACCAATCCTGGAATATCTGCGCGATGGCTCCCTCCCAAGAGATAATGATGAGGCCAAGAAAATAAGATTCCGGTCCTTCCGGTACCTCATCATCAACAACCATCTCTACCGGCGGGCTCACTCCCTACCATATCTACGATGCCTCGGACCGGCGGACCGGCCGAGTCCCGAGAGGCCATCAAGGAAGTACACGAGGGCATCTGCGGCCACCACCCGGGAGGACGAGCATTGGCCCACAAACTCATCCGCCTCGGCTACTTCTGGCCAACACTCCTCCGGGACGCTATATCATTTACAAGGCAATGCAAGACCTGTCAATTCAACGCACCAAACGTACCGAAACCGTCCCAGCCACTGGAGACGATGGTCAACCCATGTCCTTTTGCCCAATGGGGAATTGACTTAATCGGGCCCATGCCCAAGGGTACCGGTGGTGTTGAACACGTGGTAGTCGCCACCGACTACTCCACCAAGTGGACAGAAGCTAAGGCCCTCAAGTCCATCACTTCCCTGCAAGTACAGTCCTTCATTTGGGAAAACATCATCTGTCGCTTCGGTATCCCTCGAGTCATTGTCACCGACAATGGTAAGCAATTCGACTCTGCATCCTTCAGGACATTCTGCCGAGAGAAGGGTATCACCCTTTCCTTCGCATCGGTAGCCCACCCACAGACCAACGGTCAGGTGGAGGCAGTGAACAAAATCCTGAAGAGAACCATGAGGACCAAGCTCGGTGACAAGAAGGGCGCATGGCCTGAACTGCTATCGGAGGTTCTCTGGGCGTACCGCACCTCGTACAAGGCTGCCACCGGCAAGACGCCATTTTCCCTTGCTTTTGGTGCAGAAGCCGTGGTACCGGTTGAAATCAATTCCACAACACACCGGATCGACACATATG
Organism: Rubus idaeus; assembly: GCA_030142095.1. NCBI lineage: Eukaryota > Viridiplantae > Streptophyta > Magnoliopsida > Rosales > Rosaceae > Rubus > Rubus idaeus. Next base: position 15,303,477 of record CM057970.1, on the reverse strand, counting down.
ATCCAAATGAAAATGAAGAACAGTTGTGCCTCAACCGGGACCTACTCGAGGAACGTCGGGAACAAGCCAACCTCCGGAATGCAGAACACAAAAACCAGCTCAAGCGCAAGCTTGATGCGAAGGCAAAGTGCCGGTACCTCAAGCTGGGGGACTGGGCACTACGAAGAGTAAGACTAAGTACGAAGAACTCAGCAGCGATGACTTTCAACCAACGGTGGGAAGGCCCGTACCGGGTAGTCGAAGTCCTCAAGCCAGGAACCTACCGGCTAATGGACTCCACCGGGTGCATGCTCCCACATCCATGGAATATTGAGCACCTTCGTTACTACTACCCATAAAAAAGCCCGGAACACACCGGCAAAGTGGACATTACCACCTGTTAAACGCTTGTAATTATTGTTTACGATAGTAAAACCCCTAAAAGTGGACGTAGCCTAGGACTCGCATTGAGCCAGGTGAACCACTATAGATCTTGTCTCTATGTGCTTATGTATGACTGTTATCCTACTGATAATGCATAAATGCCAAGAATAAAAATGAAACTTCTATTAAACATGTAGCCGGTACCAGATATCCCCATGTAAAACTTTTGTAAGACATGTGGCCGGTACCAGCGACCTTCATGCATAAGTTTTTAGTTACATTATTAAACATGTGGGCGGTACCAGCTACCCCCATGTAAAACTTCGTAAGACATGTGGCCGGTACCGGCGACCCCCATGCATAAGTTTTCCTATATTTAAACATGTGGCCGGTACCAGCTACCCCCATGTAAAACTTCGTAAGACATGTGGCCGGTACCGGCGACCCCCATGCATAAGTTTTCCTATATTTAAACATGTGGCCGGTACCGGCGACCCCCATGTAAAACTTCGTAAGACATGTGGCCGGTACCGGCGACCCCCATGCATAAGTTTTCCTATATCTAAACATGTGGCCGGTACCGGCGACCCCGATGTAAAACTTCGTAAGACATGTGACCGATACCGGGACCCCCATGCATAAGTTTTCCTATATTTAAACATGTGGCCGATGCTACCCCGATGTAAAACTTCGTAAGACCCCGGGGACACCCATGCATAAGTTTTCCTATATCTAAACATGTGGCCGGTACCAGCGACCCGCATGCATAAGTTTTCCTATATCTAAACATATGGCCGGTACCGGCGACCCCCATGTAAAATTTCGTAAGCCATGTGGCAGGTACAAGCGACCCCCATGCATAAGTTTTCCTATATCTAAACACGTGGCCGGTACCGGCCGACCCCCATGTAAAACTTTTGTAAGCCATGTGGCCGGTACAAGCGACCCCCATGCATCAGTTTTTGTTACATTTCACTCAAGAAAACAATACCGAAAGAGAAACCGACTAATCCAGTCCTCCCGAGTGAACACTTGAAAATGAAATTCAAAATAGCAGAATTTATAGAAAGGGCGAAACACGCCATTGTCCAAACATGAAATAAACGGCCTTATGGCCAAACAAAATACTGACTCTCGGGAGAGCAATCCCTACCGGAGCATTGTTCAAAAAGGGGTTTAAAGCCCCCAAAAAAAAACGCAAAAAAAAAGAGTAAAGGTGGCCGAAGATCACCTCCTCCCGGCGGTACGCTTCTTGGAGGACCCATCCGGGCCCTCGATGCAACCTCGGTCTCGGGACCGGCATCCACCCCGGTCTCCACCTCCACCTCGGCGGTAGACCGACCTTTGTGGGCCTTCTTCTTCTTCCTCTTCAGTACGGGCTCGGCAGCAACACCGACCTCAGCTCCGGGAGCACCGGTACCGGCTGGCTCCTCCTCCACCAGCAGCTGAACCTCTGGCATTGGGTCTTCACCCACGGCCTTCTTCAGCTGGTAGAAGTCCTTGCGCTCACGGACCATACTTATGTCTCCCTTAAGCGTGCGGTACCGGCGGTACTGGTAGATAACTGCAATCAAAGGCAGGCATCGGTATCAGAAGCAAATAACAAAAGAAGCCAAAAGGGATTACCGACACACACTTACAGGGCTTCAGTAGGGGCGCTAGACCAGAACAGTCCAAGGAGTACCGGTTCAAGAGAACAGTCGACCTCCTCAACACAATGGAGATGTTCTCCCGGATCCAACGAATCTCCTTCTCCTGGCTCTCGGTAAGCCTCCTCCAAGACTGATCCACTGCACACAGAGACAAAAAAGGGTTAGTACCGGTATCAGCAAATAAAACTATTACATGTCTATGCTCGGTAAGGACTACCAACCGGGGTCATCCTTGAAACTACTCGGCACCCTCTTCTCCGTCGGTGCAGCGCCCGCCGGGAACTCCCATTCCCCACCGACGAAGAAGTATCGACTCTTCCAAGTTCGTCGGGAGGTAGGGTTGCCAAAAACGAGCGGGTCCCCGACGATCTCGGGACTCCCAAACTCGTGGCTCTCCACGTCATGTGTACCGGCCCCCCAAGAACCATCACGCGATCTCCGGGAGGATCGGAACGGTCAAAACACCGACCGTCGTCACCTCCACCACCGGGAAGAACGAAGTCCCCCCAAACCACGGGGTGGTACCGGCGTGAGAAGAGGTGTGGGGTCGGCGCGATGGAAAGAACGAAACGGTGATACGCTAGGGAATCCTAACCCTCGAAAAGAACGGTGACAAGTCTCACCCGCACACCTCCCCTCTTCGTAGGGCATCTACCGAGCGGGATGTGAGCCAAATCTCCGGGAAACTAACACCCTGATGGATTTGGGATATAGGACGGAGGGGGGGAAGTAATCCCTCACCCGTGGATATCGTGAAAATGAGTTCGGAAAATACGGATCAGGTATCTCCACGATGTTTCCTCACCGAAAAAGCGTTGCCACTATCGGCACTCTCGCTCCCCGAGTCGGACATCCGCAAAAAAAACCGCACCAAGGTTCTTATCGGGAGGGATAACCTATGCCTATGCAACCTAGCTCGGTACTAGGGCTGGACACCGGTACTCAAACTACGTTACAAAAGCAAAGCAGAAATCTAAAAGCATACGAGAGGTCAAAGCATCGGTACTTACAGTTCAACTGCTGGAAAATCTGGTACCGAATGATCAAAAACCGCACTACCGAGACGCGCTCTCCTTCTCCTACCGACAGCTTGTAGAGCTCTGGATTGCAAAATGCAAGAATGAAGTGAAGTGTACTCTCTTCACCCCCATATATATAGCGGGAGTCAACCCATCTTGACCGTACGACGTGAACCGTCGCGGTCCAGGATGACGACACGTGGCAACGCGACGGTTGAGCTCCCCCACGATGTTCCAAACCGGCCTGGGCGTGACACGTGTCACCCCACTACCTCGGCAGTTACGCCGAGGAGCTCAACAGCCACGACGCTTCATCTCCCCTTGAAACACGGAGCGGTTACAATTCCCAACCGGGAGGAACCCCTTGTTCGGGGACTTGGGGGACTACATGGAACGGTGCTAAGCGCCGCCGCGGCTGCCTCACCGACACTTCCCTACATCCCGATATGAACTTCTGGAATAAGTCCCCAACCAAAAGTTTCCTCTTGCTCGGGACTTGGGGGACTTCTGTTGCTACCATTTCATATCTGTACCGGGATAGGCCTCGTGCAGGGCCCGAAGTAGCTCACTATCACCGGGAGCAGCCTGCCTATTAGCCTCGTCACATAGAATCGGTCGCCGACTCGGTAGGGATCCCCTACCGAGCACATAACCTCTCGCAACGCCCCAACGGCACATACCTCGCCCCAAGAAGCATCTACCGACTCGGTAGGGGTCGGCTACCGAGCACACCGCCCCAAGAATGCCCCAACGGCAGAGTAAGCCCCCGGCCGCGGTCAAAAGCCCCGGCAGTACCCCGGCGGTACCGGTAAGACCAGGCCGGATGTACCGACAACAAGCTCTCCCTCCGCCACACATGGACGTCTCCCGACCGGATACCGAGAGTGGCCGCCCCACCGGTACCGGCACGGCCACCTGGCACACGTGCTTGTCCACTACCTCGCAGATCGCACTAGGTCGCATGCCCATGCTGCATTAGGCGCCGCCATCCCTCGATGCGCACATCGAGGTAGTGGACCAGAGAATATTCCTCGTGTCAGGGGATGTCCCCCACTCCAGGGAAGCTTGTCTCCGACCTCACCTCATATATAAGGAGTCCTCACTCCTCATTTAGGTAGGTTCTCTCCGAATCTCAAACTCTCTGCTCTCAGAACTTATCGGTACTGACTTGAGCGTCGGAGGGTCTTCGGTCGGTACACACCGACCTCCTTGACCAATCTTGTGCTTTCAAGTACACGCGCACGACCCTACCGGGCAGTTGGGAAACGGCAGAAAGAATGTGTGATGTTTGTTTCTTGTTAAATAAGATTACTCACATGTTCTAGAGTAGCAAATAGTACGTGGTAAAAATAATCGCTATATGAATAATTTTCTAGGCAATTAGAACAATACAATATCCAAATTATCTAGCGTTACTCAAACCTTTTAGAACTCAATGATTCCTATTTGTTAAATCTAGTAAGACATCCTTCTAGATCACTTCTTAGGAAATACGATAAGGGTAGAGCATCTCTATCTTAACATACAAACTAAGAAAGTGGTAATAGATTATGTTCAAGCATATCGAGCTAACCTAAGTAACGATATTTAATTTAAAAGAATTGTGTTGATTAACGTATCAAGAGTATGTAATAGTGTGATTTAATGATCTTATGTTTTTGTTCTCCTAGCATCTCTACGTGCGTGTAGCATATTTAGGTAGTTAACTACATTGTTGTTCTGACAAAGATTGGATGGTTAGCATGGTTTCCGATTTGAGGAAATTGGTTATTTGAACAATTGCATGATCATTATGTTGCATTATTAAGGAAACTAAATTAGGAACACCTCATCTTTTATTTTTGTTTAGCAATTAGACACAATCATTTACGGGTAATGACCATTGCTTCCACTATATTATCATCGACAATTTTTAGGAAGTCAAAGACTTTATCTTGGCGCGCTTTTGCGACGTGTAACATATGCTTGTGCATGCGAGTTAATTGAGACCGATGATATCGAACCTTGCTCCATTGAGGAATGCCAACGAAGAGCTGATTGGACTAAATGAAAAAAAGTGATCCAGGTTGAGTTGTACTCACTAACAAAAAGAATGGTATTTGGGCCGGTACTGCGAATACTTCTGGAATAAAACATGTTGAATATAAAAATGGATCTTTGTTAGAAAGCGTAATGAGAGAAACAAGAGTGTATGGTATAAAGCTCACCTTATGGTGCAAGGCTTCTCACAATGCCCTGAAATTGACTACGAGGAGACATAGTCCCTCGTAATGGATGCCATAACATTATGTTACCTTGTTAGTTTGGTAGTTTCTGAAAAACTGAATATGCAGCTTATGAATGTGGTCACCACGTATCTCTATGGCGACCATTGAGCATATGAAGGTCATGGATGGGGTTTAGTTACCCAAGTCAAGTAGCTCTAGACCATTGAGCACTTTGCTATAAGATTGCGATGCTCATTATATAGATTGAAACAATCCGGACGGATGTGGTATAACCGTCTAAGTGACTACTTGATTGGAAGAGTGTATTTGAATAATGAATTATGCCCCTGTGTGTTTATTAAGAAAACAAGTTCAAGATTTGTAGTAGTCGAGGTCTATGTCGATGACATGAATATTATTGGGTTTGGCAGAACTTCGTGTAATAGAAAAGGTCTAGGGTGTGAGGGTACCTCAACGAGTTGCACAATTTGTGAAGAAAAATAATTATGCACCTGGGGTAAAAATCGATGAAATACATGTGCCAAAGTTTACTTCCAAATCTGTTTTTCAACAGGGATCGAAAACATGTCATCAATCCCCTCAGGTAAGTAATGAGTTACAACTGAGTGCTCATCAGTCCAGGTATGTTCCTAAGCTAAAAATGTTCACTCCTACATGTCATTTTTGTGGAAAACTTGGACATATTCGTCTTTGGTGCAACCAACTGCGTAAGAAAATGAGAAAACAGAAGCAAAGGTCTAAGTTTAATTCTGCTGCAACTCTCCAGACTGAACTGCAAAAACATTTAGTGCAGATTAACAAGATTGCAAAGATGGTTGCAATCCCAGCAGGTCTGAAGACGAAAAATAAACAGACCTGGGTGAAAAAAGGATCAAACAAATGTTTTCCATCTTTGTACAATGATTTTCATGCATGTATGAATACTGATAATAAATCTTGTTTGTTAACCTCTTGCAGGAATGTCAACAAGGATGAACACCACATGTCTTGTGGCTCTGACTGTATTTTTTGAATGAAGAGAATGATGATGGGTATGATGATCCTACTCTTGATCCTCTGCCAAACATGAGGACTGATTTTAAACAAGTTCAAAAGGATCACTCTGCTCACTACGTCATTGGGAAAATGGATGATAGTATTCGAACTTAAAGACAAGCTGCACGTGAGTGACTTGTACGATTTTACGCATGTAATAACGCAAGCGCTCGTCGTTGTCAAAACAATGATAAGTATAGATTAAAGACCAGAATGTCGTACCACAGGGATTAGAAGGCCCAAAATCACCTTGGTATTGTGGTAACCTAGGGTTTCTATGCACTAATGGATAGGCAAGAGATAAATTGACTATGTACTCGTGATGTGGACTATGTGCAAGATGGAAGTGTGTTCATGCTTTTGGTATTTTTGAAATACAAATTTAACTAGGCAAGTAATTTAAATCTACCTAACACGTGTGTTGAGCTGACAAACTCAGGACACACAAGAGATGAGGTAAACCAAAAATACTATTGGGGTTTCGGGTTAACCTTCACCCACTTCAATGAATGACAAACCTAGCAGATATGCAATGTTGACAGACTCACAAACCAAATTCTTTTAAACCTTGGCACCAGAAAGGGTACTCAAGATTTAGTTTCTGAATTTATCCCTCATGTCTTTTATGATTCATGAGGGGCTCTCAATCAATTTGCTTAAGCTTTTTACAGTCCCTAAGTTCATCAAAAGAGGCGTAAAGTAAACTAAGGAATTCAAACAAAGTGAAATCATGCTCACACTCATGCTCACATTCATTACATGCATTGTCTAAACACATGCTTTTAAACACGCATTCAATCTAATTAAATCAGACAAACACATGCTTAATGAACAATCAACATGCATAACTATCAAATTATATCAAATCATCGTCATGGGCTAGGGTGTGACCCTAGCCACCAAATATATAAACACATATATACATACAATAACAATCACCCAAATTTATTCACAATAATTAAAAATAAACTTAAACGAATATAATAAATAAACGAGTTTGGGTAATGTTACTGTATGTGTCTATGAAAATAGACACTGCCATTCAGGTGCAGGTGGTTGGCTCAACTATGGAGTGTCAGTGGCAGTGGAACTGATCGGAACTGCCCTTGGATGCGGAGGGGGGACGGCGGAGCTAATTGAAACCGTCTTTGGATGTGGCGGGTGCCCAAATAAAATTGGAGTCAGCTGGAATTTGGGCCTGGTCAACAGTGGGTGTCCATAGCAGTTTGGACAAGTGGACTTGAGCTTGGGCTTGATGCAGTGAAGGCCCAAAAGGGTGGACTTGGGCTAGGATGGTCAAAGCCCAAAGAGACTTTGACTTTTATTTTAATTTTTTGTTCTTTTCTTTTCTTTTCTTTCTTTTCTTTCTCTTCTTCTCTCTCCCCGTGTTTTCTTCTTCATTTCTCTTTTCTGTTTCTTTCTTTTCTTCACAGCAGAGGACTGGGAACAGTGGCGGTTTGTCAGCAGGTGGCATCGTCAGCTGCGGGCGGAGGCGGCGCACGCGGAGGATAGAGAACAGGACGCCAGAAGTGATTGAGCACGGGCAAGAACGTCGGCGTCGGCTAGGAGGCTCAGCGCCGGAGGCGCGGAGGATCTGGGCTCGAGTTGGAGCAGTGGCGTCACGGTGAAGCTGGATTGCAGCGGCGGAGCTCTCGGTTGAGCTGAGATGGCCGGAACTGAGATGAGTCTTCGGCGGCGTCAGAAAGGAAAGCCCGCGGCTGGGCTTTACGGCGTCGGCTGTGACAGAGCAGAGCACAGCTGTGATGATCGAGGCCGTAGAGAGATGGGTAGCGTCTGGAACGATGATGGCAGAGGATTGGGTGAGGAAGCCCGACGGTCTGTGATCGGAGCAGAGGAGGAGGTGATTGGGTTCTGGGAATCGACGGCGGCGTCGATTGCAGCAGGTGGTTGGCGGCTCGAGGACGCACGGTGGCCTGGGTGATTTTGCTGGAATGGGCAGGAGCAGAAGCACGGTGGTTTTGGTATTTCTATGATGTTAATTTGCAGGTGCCATGGATTGGAGCTTGTGAATTGCAGCAGCGGCAAAGCAAAGGAGAGGATTGGGCTCGATTGATGGCGGCGTCGTGCTGATTTGGGTAATTGGATGCCCAAAGAGATCGGTGGCGTTGCCATGGCTTTGATTGTAAAATTGGTGAAGCTGCTGAGATTACTTTGGATTGTGATTTGCAGCTTCCAATTGCAGAGCTTCTCTTAAGAAGCAGAGAAAGGGAGGAGCAGCTGGAAAGGAGGCTGCTGAAGTCAAAGAGCCATGACAGAGTGATGGTGGTGTCGGGGATGAGAACTGTGGGTGGCCGGCAAGGACTTATTCCGATCCTGCCAAAAACAGAAGTCAAAAAGCAAAAAGAAATAAAACAAAAATAATTAATAAAACAAATAAATAAATGTGTGTGGTGATAACTTGAAATTAGAGGTGTCAGAATATTGATTTGCCACCGCGAGTGGTGATTGTGCTTCCCAATGTGGTGGTCCGTCGATAATTTATCGAGATTCGAAACGGTTTTCGAAATCTTCGTACACTGTCTGTGTTCCACATTAATTGGTGACCGGTGTCATCAAAGTCACGGTTGACTTTTCGGAATTGCGCTAAAAACCTCCAAAATGCACATTTTTGTGCAAATGACCAATTTCTTCATATTTTCCCTATTAACACAAAAACACACATTAAATAGACAAAACAGCTCTCGGAAAGGCCTAATCCAAGTAATTATAGGTAGATTTGACACGTAAAATACGAACAAATCAGTGAGGTAAGTAGTGATTTTGCTTTTTGTGTGTTTTTTTGGTTGCTAATAAATAGAACATGAACATAATTTCATATTTTGGTTTTGTGTCACTTTTTGAACCAAAAATTGTTAAAGAGGCCTTGATTGATGATGATTGGATTAATGCTAGGCAAGAGGTGTGTCGCTTAAGAATGCTATATGTGTGTGCACTAAGCTCTGAACAACTCCCTTGAATTTGTCAATCAACATACATTCATTTTGTGTGAAAGCATGGTAGTATAGGATCATTCACATTTCATTCCATCTGTTGGTTTACAAAATTTTCAGATTAATAGGATTGCATGTAGGGTAAGTATCCCACACTGTTTGCTAGGGTAAGATGATCTTAGATTGACAAAATATTTTTCATGGCTTCATGTATGTGATTACGACAAGTTGATAAGCCGGTTCTGAGTTCAGCTTTGACACGGTTATGTGATTTTGAGCATGGACAAATTATTCTTAACCACCTTTGGCTTTACACATGCACACATTTTTTTTTGTGGTGGTAATTATCAGCGTGGTTGATCAGGTATAGGTCAGATAAATAATGAGTTGATTGCTCCTTACTCCGTGATCAAATAATAAAAAAAATTGTATAATTTTGGAGCATTATCAGGCTATTCCCAAAGTAACTATGCCTTGTTCGTAGTGAACAATATATGGATTAGATAGAAAAGGGAATGGTTTGATGGCCAAGCTATTCCTAAAGTAATCAGGCCTTGGTCGTAGTGAACGATATAAGGATTGAGCAGAAAAGGGAATGGTTTGGTTACCCTGGTGGTATGTGAGTCACAAATTTTGTGAGTAAATCATGTGTGAAAGGCCGAAAAGAAATCAATATATTGCCCACACAGGAGGTATAAGAAGTGCAAAAAGATTGCTTAATTTCTCTGTTTGAGACCTTCTGGGATTCATAGCATGATACATATCCCACATTGAAATATGTTCACCAATCACCACAAAGGTACTAGAATACTCGATCATACTCTTGCTTACATTGTTGTGTCTTAACTTGACTCAACCTATGAACTTTGCTTGTTTGTTTATGTGGTGAAGCTATGACTTATACTTTGGCTAAAGGCTATGCCTCTTTCCTCTTATTAGTGTGTGGATAATTCCCTACTCATTGTGTGATTGCATTAATTATTTTTGCATACATATTCATCAATTTAGAGGGAGTTTTTAGTGTTTGGTCACTATATTTTGTGTTGCTTTGTGATGCAAGTCTCTTGCTTATCTATCACATAGTGGTGTCTCTAAGGGGGAGTTTCTTAATGAATTTGGCATCCCTATTAAAAAAGGGGGAGAAGAACCTATGCTATCTGAACAATTGTGTTGCTTTGTTTAATTATGCTATATTGCCACAGTTATTTTTCACAAGGTTGTTTGCTCATAAGTGTTTCATGTCCGAGTGTGTCATTTAAATGTCAACTTATGTGGAAGCATGGTTCTTGGTTCTTGCAGCATAGGTTGTTGTTCAGGAACTATTTGGTTTTGTATAGGAATGCTAAAGGGGGAGATTGTTGGTATATTTGAATGTTGGCATTCCTACACAAGTATTGATTGAATATGACTGTGAACAACACCCTATGTCTCTACGTGTTTTCAGCAAGGTAAGTGGACAAGGTAAGTTGTTATTGTGGCATCTTTGGATAGGATTTTATTAACTAAATCCTTGATTGATTAGTATTTTAATAAAATCATTTCTAATTGATTTTATTCATTTATGTTCAGTCCTAATTGTCTTAGGATCTTTCATAAAATTATTTATTGTTTTAAGCCTATTTGATAATCTTTTTAACAAAGATATTTCCTTATAGGAAGCCAATTAGGTTTAGGACTTTAAATGTGAGGGGGAGTCTTTGTCTCCCATAAAGGCTGGACGACAAAGGCATGGATGTAAGGCTTTGAAGGCTAGAGATTCTTGCTCATCTCTTGTTGGTTTTCTTGATTCACTTGCACATGTGAAGTGAATCCTTGATTGAAAGATTATCTCATTCTCTCGCGACCAGTAGAAAAGTATTGAAGATAGAAGGACGTGATGCAGCCCTAGAAGAAGGCGTTGGTGAGAAGAAGACTCAAGACAGACAATAGACTAGGGCTGTTAGTTGTAATGGTAATCATGGTTTACCTTGGTTTGTAAGAGTTTCATCTCAACTTCTCAAAGTGAATTGATCGTTCTTCTGGGCTTGTGCCCTGCAGTGTTTTTTTCCTCAAGTTTGAGATTTTCTTTGTGTCAACATATTGGTGTGTTCTTTGCTGTTTCCATTTTTTCAGAACACTGGGATTGATAGCATCACTTCAATCCGTGACGTGAAACACGCCCATCTATTATTCACACAACCACTTATCAAGGCCATGGTGAGGGCATGCATCCAAGGTCAAGATTCTTTAACCTCTCTCATGCAAGGTCTCTGGGGCCATCATATTGAATAAACCTTAAGATGTGATCCATCATGGAGGTAGTACAATGGGGAACTACTTTCTTTAAATTTTCTTCTCTCTCTCTCTCTCTTCATGTTGCAAAACTATGAGTGATGCTCAAGTTCACCCCCTGAATGAATAGACATATTCACCCACGCCCTTATTTAACATATTTTCACTTCATAATTTTATAATCTAATCGTTTATATTATAAATTATTTTTTATAGATCACTTCTGCAAAAAATCAATTTTTTACCATATTAATTAGCTTTGACAAATCTATTGAAGCTGTCTTTTATGTCCAAAACAACCGATGTAAACTCCGGCCTGTTGACAAATACCCTATTCGCTGGAGTTGCTCGGCATAACCTTTCGTGAGATCAAGACATGGATTTGTAACTATTGAATTAAATTACCCCAATAGATGCAAGAAAATCTGAGCTACAATAAAAAGAAATAAAGCTTTTCCTTTTCTTTTTTTACTCAACTCATAAAAAAAAGAAGGAAAAAAAAACCGAAAAAGGAGATTCGCGCGGGATGGCTCGTCCAACTGGGCAGCATTCATGAATCATTTACAATCAGGCTCGAGACTTGATCAAATAGCTTCATTTATGAATGTTCACATATATTTTTGAAAGTGAATATGTCTTTGGTTGAAAATTATTCATGTGTGTAAATAATAATTTGGGGTTCAGGATTCTCTTTTCAGAAACCAATAAAAAAAAGAAGAAGGTAGAATCGAACTGCGTTTCGAATGGTTGAGACTTGAGAGTCATGTGCTGCATTCAGTTAGTCGTTGAGAAAGACATCAGTGACAAAATGATAGCAAAAGCATGATGAACATCAGCTTTTGAAAAGCACCAACGGTCAAAGTGTGGAAAATACATATGATTAGTCCTATATACATACTTTAATTTTCTGCAAAGTGTTTGAAGAATTCATTATACTTGTGCTGTTTTAAACAACACTTGGCTAGCTACTACAGTGAAGGTGATGGTAAAAAGATCCCTAGCTAGCTAAGGTATTAATCATAATCAAGTAGTGCTCAAAGCAATCATGTGTTATTTAATAGAACAAGTGACCCCATAGGGGTTGGAAAATTGCTATGGAATTAAGCTCACCTCAATATATGTATGACTTGCAATTTAGAGTATAACTGTACCAAAAGACAATAAGCAAAATTGTGATCAAACCACAATGGTTTTGATGAAGTAAATAAAAACATGTTTCGGATTTGCAGTTGTGTATACAGAAAATTGTGTTGTGCGTGAAGCAATTGCATTTTTAAAAAACAGGCTGAATCCAATAGAGTTTTACAGCAGAATGTAGAAATCGAGGCATTCTCCGAAACCGAGTTGGCAATGCATAAAAAGGCTTTTATATATTTCTTTGCAAAGCTTAGATTTTCCGATGTGGAATGCTATGGAAATTAACCACTCAATGATTGAGATTCCAAAGTTTGCGTTTTTTCAGGTTCATGCATGGAACAAGAGATTAATTTAGAGGCCATAACACATCAGAATGAATGAAAACAAACCAGTTCAATTGAAAAGCAAAGTTATATCACATTAGGTGGAACTCACATAATGATATGTGAAATTCCTACTTTCTTACACACTGCACACTGTGGTAAATGTTAACAAGCTAGCCCATCTATTCCTAGTTTCATGATGGATCACTTCTTTGCTTCTTCTTTTGCTGGAGGCTTGGGCTGTGGTGCAGGGGAAGGTTGTGGGGGAACTCCACCATCAATGCAACTTCTGCACTTGCTCTCCACCCATCCTTCTATGTCGTACTCACCGTTGCCACCAAGATGCCTTCCGCCACATAAACGAGCAACAAACCCTGCTATAACAGCTACTATTGTGATCACTGCTAGAACAACCACCAGGGTCTCAATCGACCTACGCGTGTATTGACTACTGCTTGATGAGTCCACTACTACTTTAGGCGGCACCCCTGCCCACATTCGTGGTGGTGGAAGTTGCTCCTCTAGCAGCCTTGCCCTTAGAATACTCCTCATGATCTATATATTTGCTTGAGAATAAAGATTTGTCTCTTTTATATTGGTGCAATGGATTGGGAATGAAGTTGATACAAAAAAACAAGTTCAGGGCTAATTGTAGTAGAATCTAGAATGAAGCAAGTGAGACCATGAAAGTGGAGCTAAATATGATAGATGGAGGAAATGAGAGTGGACACAGAGCAGGCATGAAGAAACCAAATGATCGATCGATGCTATATTTGGAGTAAATAGTGCAGAGAGACAGAGCCACAGAGGGAGCAGCACCGAATTGGTATTCTGAAAATGAAAATACAATTGAATTTCACTGACTTTGGATCTTGTTTCTGTGATTATTTCACTTGTCTAGCTTTTTGTACACTTTTTCCGACTTTGGATAACTTTTCTAGTTGTTTTGTGGTTGTTTAATTTGAGTTATACAAAACATGGATGATGATGAGTAAACGGTCTTAAAAGTTGAAAGAAACCATATGATTTTATATTCTGGTATCAAAGAGATAGCTCTGATTTCTCTTCCCAATATGTCCTTAGCGGTATCACATGTTAGTGTCCCATATGTGACCCCAGAAACCAAGAACTTTTGTTACTCTACTCTTTATTTCTTTTCTTCCCTATATATCTATTTCCCAGGCAAATATAGATGTGATAAGAATAGCCTTCTTCTCTCCGACATAGGTTCCTTTTACAAAGAATTGTTTTGTTTTGTTCATTCAGTATATATAATTGAAGCCGCCAACATTGAAAAATCCACATCGAATTCATCTTGGCCGGCTTGTAAAAGATAACTTTTACTGAAGGAAGACAACAATGAAAACAGACAGGCCATACTCTTAATGAGAAACAGCAATGATAATTGATACCTGAAAGACTAATCAGAGATGCCACCCTTAATTAAAGAACATTAAGGAAAGAAACTGAGAGATTTGGAAGAGGAGCTAGCCATCTTTGGCCAATCTTCACCAATGTCACGCTGGCATCTCCTCTCCAATTCTGGACAACAATATAACTTGAGTTCTCTCAAGGCAATGAGACGATGCATCCTTTCCGGCAAACACAACAATTTGGGACATGTTGCAAGTAAAATCGTTCTAAGTGATGTGAGATTTGTCAGCCACCCTGGTAATGATGCCAAATTGGGACAACCTGCGATGCATAATTCTAAAGAGTTAGCAGCTCCTTGAAGCAATTCGGGCAATGCCACCATCCGAGGTATACTTACAATGATCAATTTTTGAAGCCTCAATGCAATCACCTGATAGTTTCCATTCCCTAATTCAAGCTGTTGGCAATGAGATATGATCAGAGTACGTAATGCAGCAACATAAGTCATCTCCCACGGAAAAGAGGTTAGATTACCACACCTTATGATCATGAGAAACTGAAGTGATTTCAAGCATCCCACTACATTCTCTGGAAAACATGCTGCTTTTGTGATTAATGACAGGAGGCTTATCAATTCGCGCATATCTCTTGGCAACTCTTCAAGATTCTTGCACCCGTGAAGACATAGAGTTTGCAAGCTCTGCAGCTTGCACACTGCATTGCGGAGTTTGGTGATTCTAGCATTGTCAGATAAGTCCAGATATCCCAACCGCTTTAGGGTACCAATGGAACTTGGCAACACCACAAGTGACAAACCACGTAAATCAAGCACCCTCAAGTATTCACTGTATTTGAATCTTGAAAACCAACATTCGAGGGGGATTCATCGATATCTATACTCGTTGACTTCAAATGGGAATGTAATGCTCCTTATTTTGTTTGAATTCTGAGGAATTAACGTGGAAACATTTGGGTAGACAGATTTCAGTAATGTCAAATGTCTAACATTTTCATTTTGGAGAAGTAATTGGTGGCAGCATCTGCTATAGAGGACTCAACTTCTTGTCCAAGAAAAAAACAGTCATCTAGCCCTTGTACAACTGATTGTACAAGGTCATGAAGAAGATCATGCATAGAAAACATATATCCGAGACCAATGACATCGTGAAGTTTAACATGTTCAAAGAAAGATCTGGCCACTGACTCTTTAAAATAGAGCTCGATCACCAACATCTTCCATCTCCAGGTTCTCGTGATCATGAGATTTGAGAATTCCATGTGCCATCCAAAAATTGATCAACTGCATACGTGGCATCTTGGTTGGACACACTCTTTGGTAGATGTGAGCAATAAGCAAGACATTGTGTCAAGTAGGAAGGCAACTGAGTATAGCTCAATCTCAAAGCAGGTAAAATGTGACCATCATACTCTTGTTCTAATTCCCATATCTCGGAATCTCTTATCAATTTCCATTCACGCTCATCAGCCTTTGAGTATAGTTGACTCCCTAGAGTTTTCACTGCCAAAGGAACCCCTCCGCATTTTCTCACAATACTTTTTCCAATTTCCAAGAGGTTTGTGTGCTGTTTCTCTTCTCCATTTTCAAATGCACATTTTACCAACAGTGATAGACCACCAAGACCTTGTAAATTGTATGTTGGGACAGTTCCCATGATAGAAGCAACTGAGATTTAGGTGTAGTAATAACTAAAACTCTACTTCCTTTAGCACCCTACCTCAATCAACATTTTTCTCAGCTCACTCCATTTCATACAATCTTCATTCCACACATCATCCAGGACAAGCAAATATTTTGATCTTATCCCTTAAAGTATCGCATAGGTTTCTTTGCAGTTGATCCATAGACAGCTCGGTGCTAACAATTGTATCTAATGCAGAAATAAGAATTTTCCTGATGAAGCTAGGAATATCAAAATTCTCTTGACACATTCCACATCCTCAGTTCAAAATTCCTATTGACTCTTTCATCATTGTGCACCAACTTGGCAAGTGTGGTCTTCCCTAAACCTCCTATTCCAACTGTAGGAACTTGTGGGACTTTAGTCCCACATTGAAGAAATGTTAAAGGTTTTTCTTCTTTTTTTATGATTTATTTATAAAATAAATTGGTGGGGGGGAAGGGGGGGGGGGGGTTTTTTGTTTGGACACACACAAAATTAAAATATTTAAAAAAAAAAAAAGGGGGGGGGGGGTGGGGTTTTTAAACTCAATTTATTTTTTTATTTATTTTTTTTTTTTTTAATATAAAAATTTGGGAAAAAATACCGGGGGGGCGGTGGTTGGGGGTGGGGATGCCCCCCCCCCTTTTTTTTTTTTTTTTTTTTTTTTTTTTTATCCAAAACACAACTCCTTCTCTTCCTTCTTTTTTTTTTTTTTTTTATTTTTAAATTGAGGGTGGGGGGGGTGGTTGGGTTTTGGGGGGGGGGGGGGGGGGGGGGTGTTTTTTTTTTTTTTTTTTTTTTTTTTTTTTTTTTATATATATATATATATATTGTTTATGTACTGGATATTGATTGGTTACAACAAGTAGATCTGAACAAGACCGTGTATTCAGACCACCACATTGATCATTCCGTTGCATCAGAAGATGTACAATGGCATCTTTTCGCGAGTTTCTACCAATAACCTCGGAAGCATGAATGATTGAGTCCGTCTCTCTCATGATCACATGTTTGACATGTCTATCATGCTTAGAAACACCTCGATGATAAGTGAGAAGATCGTATATAGTTTTGTTATCTTTAAGCTCATCTAACCTCACCGTCAAGTCTTTAATTTCATGACCTAGCAGTCTCAAACGGAATGCGAATGGATTTGAACTCGGAAAAAAAAGCCTTACCTTTCTATTTGTTCTGTTGTAATTTTAGTCAACATGCCCCCGCAATACTGCACACTCAAACCCATCCAACATATCTTCTGCGTCACAGAAAATGTGTTTAAGTTGTTGTAGCCAAGTGTGTATCTCCTAGTTATGTGCTTGCTTCTTTTCAGCATCCAAGAGCACACCTTTGATTGCGGACAAGGTGCGCTCAAGCTTTTTCAAATCAGCTTTAACACCCCCCGGGGTGCCCTGCCCCTCCGGGCCCTCCATCGGCGGGGACCCGTCGGTTCGTGAAAGCCACGGGGTTGCTTAAGGGTCTCGATGAACCAAGGTCCGGGGATGGAAAGCGGCAACGGGAAAGGTGCGGGGTCGCTCGGTAGGGGGGTGCCGGGGGGGGGGGGTTGTTGGTCGAGGGCTTGGCAAAGATTGTTGTCGAGACATGATGTTGGGTCTCTCGATATAAAACCCCATTTTATGGGTTGCGAATCCTTAATCATAAGGTTATAGTTTCTTTTCCTATAGGATTCAATATTAATAAAAACCCTAAGCAAATAGTTTTTCGAAAAGATTGAAAATTAAGAGTTCTGAAAGAAACAACTTAATCAAGTTAATCATTTTGGCCCCAAAAAAAATAGCCGTTAAGGTGAATATCGAAAAAAAGACAAACACTTGGTCGCATAATAAAAATAAATATCTTTAATTTTGTAATTTTTTTTTATTTTAAAAAACCTCCACTCAAAGTGAAACAAGTTGAAGAAAAAAAAAATTTTTAACAATTATTTTTAAAATTTTTCAAAACCAAATTCAAAAAAAATTTCTCAAAAAATCCCGATTTGTTTATCCTCGCAAACAAATGAAATATTAAAAAAAAAAAAAATTCTGTTATCATATATATCTTAAATTTTAAAAATTATGTTTTATTGAAATATAATTATGGGATGTAAAAAGAAAAATGGAGTGATCAGATTTTTTAAATTTTTGAATTCAACAATGTGTGAGGGGGATGGGTTTAATTCATATTTGTGAAGGTAAATATGTCTTGTTGGTTTTAAAAAGTTGGTGGTTTGGAAATTAGAGGGGGAAGAAGGTATGATTATACCTGAGCATCGGGGTTGTTTTGTTAATGTGTCCTTGAGGAGTTGACATATGTGAACTTTCTAAAAAGCAAATCCTCTTTGTTCTGGGTAGGTGATAAATTAAGAAGAAAAAAGTCACGCCGTATTCCCAATCCTCTCTCTACCCCTTGCATTACCATCTCTGTGTTCTATCGCTCACAAACTTGAGCTAGCTACTAGCTCAAAGGGTTCTTTCTCTTTGGTATTATTTTCTTTGCCCTTCGTAAGAATAAATTATTTGTTTTTTTTGTTATTGTTGTAAGAGGTGGAGGTAAATAGGAAAGTAGGAAAAAAAGAAGGGAATAAAAAAAAAAAATATGTGAAATTTAAAAATATATTTATTTAATTGAAGGATTATTAAAAAATTGTATAATAGGTGGTTAATTTAAATTTTTTGGAAAATTAATTTGTTGGTTTTTGAATTTATTTATATTAGATATGGGATATATAAATTTTTAATTGTTTTTGGTATGTTTTTATTTTTTTATTTTATGGGATTTATCTTTGGATGTGGTATGTTTGTTGGTATTTTAAGAGTTGTGGGTTTTGGTGTTTTATCTTGGTGAACCAAATCTAAATTCTAAGTTTTAGTTGTGTTTTTTTGGTAGGTATTATGTTTTTTTAAACATTGTTTTTTTGTTTAAATTTTAAATGTTTAGATTATAAATGAATATTATTATATTTGTTTCTATTCGGATGTATTGGTATGTCTAATTTGAGAGATTTAATTTTGTGAATATTTTGAAGATTTTATGAAATTTTAAAATTAAAATTTTATCTTTTGTTGGTTGATGGTTAAAAATTGAATAATATTCATCTCTTTTCCGGGGAAGAGGAGGGTTAATATTTTAGACATTGTTAAGAATGAAATTTTTTTTTTCAATTTGTTGAATGAATTGAAAATTTGGGAAGGAGGAAATTTTGATGTGGGGGGAGTAAATGATGTGTGATGTAGTCTTATTAATAGGATAGAGAGAGGAAATTAAGTTTTATGTGAAAATAAAGGGTTTAGTTGAAAGTGGTTGATGAAAAAGTCGATATTATGGGATGGAAGATAAAATTGGGAAAATAAAGGTTGTAAGGGTGATCTTAGTTCTTGTAAGGATGGGGGTTTGAGAGGTAGGTTGAGATTGAGAGGTTGTTGTTGGATGTCGAGAGGTTGAAGATGTTTGAGACGATGATTGTTGAGAGTTTTATTCGATATAAAAATATTTATAAGGGTTAGAATTTAATAATAAGGATTATAGATTTTTTTTTATAGATTCAATATTAATAAAAATAAAAATATTTTTTTAAAAGAATTGAAAATAAATTAAAAAAAAAAATTAATAAGATTAAAAATATTAAAAAATAAAATTTATCCAAACAACTTCATGCCAAGGAAATCTCCTGATCGAGAAGCAATGGAGCCTAGTTTCTGCGTGAGTTTGCTTGCCAAATCAAACACTAGTTCAACCATGTTTTTCTTGATGAGGTGATAGAATAAAGGGAACTGATCGAAATTTTTTGGTTCTAATATTGAATATATGACGATTCATGCATTATCTCTGGTGCTTTCGAAAGGTATGAATCAATGGACTGTAATACACCTTCGAATAGATCGAAATCTGGTTCCATGCATATACACATAGAAAGAGTCGGTGTTTGCAATAATTATTAGCAAAGACTACTGAACGGTGAGTACAACAATTTTCTTGTTCATTCTGGTGTTTTAAAAAGTGCTATATATTCTTGTCCTTGGAGAAAACACCAAAGGTTAATATGTTAGAGTTAATGCTTTCCCTCATCTGTTTAGGAAAGATGATTTTCCAGAACTCATGCAAACTTTTATCAAAAGAGGCTCGAGCCTTATTTGATAGAAAACATGCAACCTTCTGTTAAATGAGGCTAGAGCCTTATTTGAC
The DNA here is from genome assembly GCA_030142095.1 of Rubus idaeus. Lineage (NCBI taxonomy): Eukaryota > Viridiplantae > Streptophyta > Magnoliopsida > Rosales > Rosaceae > Rubus > Rubus idaeus. The sequence goes on along the minus strand of CM057970.1, from coordinate 15,283,263 downwards.
AGAAATTTGGTTATGTGTTGCTTTATGAAAATATCCAGATATTTTGCTAGATCTTTGTTAGTTTAATATATTATAAGGATCAGTTAATATCTTGTAAATACCCAAGTCCTTAGCTGGATTGGATCAGCTCTAGTAGCTGTGTATTTAAGGCCAATGTTTAGCCTTTGTTCAGAAAGACAGAGAACTGAAATATCTCAAGGGGGGGGGGGGGTATGGGGGAGATGTGGTGGTGGGGGGGGGGATGGGGGGTGGTGATCATAGTCTGAGTTTTCTCTCTTTGTTTTCTGCTTCTGTTGCTACTGCATCAGTTCAAGTTTAATACATAAGTTTGTTAAACTTGTTGTGAGTTAACTAATTCACAAGCACCTCAAATCTTAACATAATAATCTTCTTAATTTGTCAAGAATAAATTTGTCATTTGGGTGCTCTGCTACAAATTATTGAGGTATTTCACATTAATGATCGAAGCATATATAAGAGTCAAGCAAAGCTAATGATCAAATGCAGGACGACATCTCGATCATAAATAGACTAGTAGAGACGAAATTAAGTAACTAAAAGTGAAAATAATATACGGATCGATGGAAATTGGAATCATGTAATATACTGAAAGTGAATCAACTGCCACATAATAACACAAGTTCATGAAATTGGTTTCTTTATCAATACTCTAGTATATAATCTTGTACACTACAATTTCGACTTAAACTGCTGATCTATGTGATTTGCTAAGTATGGGTTTGTCTGAGAATGTTTTTTGGAAACCCAAAGCGCTTTTGAAATAATTAAAAAAATTAATTATAAATATAAAAAAAATTTGAAAAATAAAATAAAATGTGTCATATATGAGTATTAGAAGCATTTGGAAGTGGTTTTGAGAAGCACTTGTCAAGTGTTTTCTTGTACAAAAAAAACTTTTAAGAAATTTAAAAAGCGTTTTTAAGCATTTCAGAAACATTTCCAAACAGGTCATGTATCACTTTTAATTAACCAAGAAATTAATTAATGGATAATTCCCAAATCCGCCCCAGGGTGAATATGTGCATTCACCCTCTCCCCAACTAACCAATAATGATTTGACACGTGTATTTCTAATTAAAAAAAAATTTAAAAACTCTATTTTAACTTATTTGCTCATTAACTTACGCAGTTACGCTGTTTCTCTTCCCTTCCTCTACCCGCCTGCATTTCTCCCCCTGCTGTAGAACTCTTAGATTGAAACCTTAATCCTTTTAAAAGGGCATAGATTCCAAAACCTCATAAATCAAACAAGGACAGATTAATGTAAAAGTAACAACTTAGCAAAACCAAGGTTCAAGCAACACAATTATACAAAGCATCGATCATGATGATAATTCTCTAAATCTTACCATGGATCATGAAATCGTTCTCAAAAGAAAGAGCAAAAAGAAACATAAAGCTAAGGGTTACAGACAACAACATTGAAGACAAAACAAAACCTTCATTAATAGAAAAAGAAAATACAACATATGCCCAGAAATGGGGACAACAACACTAAAGACAGACGGTGGAGCCAATGGATAAGAGATGGAGAGTGGTGGAGATTAGTGATGCAAAGGCATCAGAGATGAAGGAGGTACTCAAAATCTCTTTATTCTTCATCACAGATTAATTCAGAGATTACTTGAGTTAACGTCAACGTCACGAGCAAAATCGTTAAGAGTTTTTTTAATTCTTTTAATTGGGATACACATGTCAGATCTTTATTGGTTAATTGGGGAGGGGGTGAATATGTTAGTTCACCCGGGAGGTGGATCTAAGAATTATCCTTAATTAATTATCAATTAACCAAGATTAGTTGGTACGTTGAATTGTCTATTCTAGCCCCTTACCTGTTGTTTACATGGTTTTTAACTTTTTTTCCGTGATAGTAGTACTGATCTATTATGATGGGGTTGGTAACATTATGCATGCCAATGTCCTCAAATGTTATGTTGCTTGCACTTCCACAACCTCCCTGCAACAGACCAAACTCGACCTAAATTTTCCAATGTACCAAAATGTTCATGTCTTTTTATAACTAAAAAAGTTCAATTATAATAGGTCTAATTAAGTTTTTGAGTAATACTTGGCCGGTTACCTGCCAAGTCTTGATGAATCGTTACTCCATTTGTGGTTCCCATTAGTTTAGATCCATTCACGGCAACTTCAGAAACATGAGGTTCAATTGTCCAGATCCCAAGCTTCCGATACTGCGGCCGGTCACAATGGAAAATTCGAATACTATTTGCATAAATATAGTAATATGATCTCTTACTAGCTAGTTCATCGATTGGCATGTTATATTTTGAGACTGCAAATTTGGTCGTGCATAGTATCGAACTAATTAAAGTTTTACTAAGTTCATTCCAAACTTAAAAACACTTGAGCAACATCCACATTATTTTCTAACCTTTTTTTTTTGACATGCGAAAGAGAATGTTATATTGAAGGAGAAGAATCACTTGCCAACCAACAAAAGGAAGAAAGCCAATTACTTACAAAAATATTGTAAAGCAAAGCATAGGAACTTACAAGCCTGAGAGCTGAGACCCAAATACTCAAAAATCCAAAACTAGAAGGGGACAGCAAAACCCCAAACAACACTATCCCACCAACCACGACCACGGGAGCTGAGACCAACCAAACCAAAAGCAAAACACAGCGAGAAAACAATGAACGTAGAGGATCTCCTATGTCATAGCCAACATTAGTCAGTGATAAAGAGATGGAGATTGGAAATCTTGGTCCAGTCTTCCCCTGTCCCTCTGGAATCTGCTCTGCAATCCAGGACAATCTTCAATCTTCAGATCTGTTATGGCAGTGAGACGACGCATCCTTTCTGGAAAAGATGACAACCTGTGACATTCTTCAAGGACAAGCTTTGTAAGTGATGTGAAATTTGTCAGCCACTGAGGTATAACTCGCGTAGGGTGTTAGCAGCTCCTTGAAACCATTCAGGCAATGCCACCATCCGTGGTACACCTACAATAACCAATTTTTTAAGCTTCAATGCCATTGGTTGATAGTTTTCCTTCCCCAATTCCAGCTGTCTACAATCAACGATAATCAGAGTACGTAATGCAGCAAGATAACTCATATTGCAGGGCAAAGAGGTTAGATTCCAGCATTTTTCAATCAAAAGTAACCGAAGTGATTTCAAGCAATCCACTCCTTTCTCTGGAAAACATGCTTCTTTTGTGGTTAACTCAAGTGATCTGAGGCTTATCAAGTTGCATATATCTCTTGGCAACTTTTCAAGATTCTGACACCCTGCAAAAGAAAGAGTTTGCAAGCTCTGCAGCTTGCAAATTGCATTGGGGAGATTGTGGATTCCATCATTATAAGATAAGTCAAGATATCTCAAATGCTTCAGAGTACCAATGGAATCTGGCAGCACCTTAAATGACAGTTCAGCCAAACGAAGCAGTCTTATGCATTGGAGTCTTGAAAAGCAAGTGTCAAGGAAGGATTCGTGATGAATACCTATACTTGTGGACTTCCCAAAGTACATCATGGTCCGAACTTTGTTTGACTTTTGTGAGACTAATGTTGAAACATTTTGCTGATCAATTTTCACAAAAGACAAGTGCCTGACGTTTTCAGAGAGGTTTTTGGTGCCAGAATTTACTATAGAGCACTCACCTTGTGCAACTGATTGTGCAAGATCATGGATAAGATCATGCATAGAAAACGTATAGCAGAGATTAAATGCGCCCTCTTGTGGTTCCACATTTTCAAAGAAACATCTTATCCATAACTCTTTAAAGTATAACTCGCCAACATCATCCAACTCTAGATTCTCTTTATCACGAGATTGAAGAAATCCATGTGCCTTCCAACAATTGATCAATTCCATGCTATTACTAAAACCACCCTTTGGAAGAAGTGAGCAGTAAGCAAGGCATTGTTTCAAGTGAGAAGGCAATTGAGTATAACTCAATCTCAAAGCAGGTATTATGTGGCCATCACCCTCTCGCTCTAATTCCCATATCTCTGAATCTCTAATAAGTTTCCACTCTCGTTCATCAGTCTTGGAGTATAGTTGGCTCCCTAAAGTTCTCACTGCCAAAGGAGCCCCTCCACACTTTCTCACAATATCTTTTCCAATTTCAAAGAGGTTCGGGTGTTGTTTCTCATCTCCTTCTTTAAATGCACATTTTACAAACAAAGACAAACAATGCTTGTGAGACAGCCCTCTTAGGCTGTATGTAGGCACAGTGCCCATGATTGAAGCAACGGACGCATTACGCGTTGTCACTAAAATTTTACTTCCTAATTTTGCATCCTCCGTCAACATCTCTCTCAAATCCATCCATTTAATACGGTCATCATTCCACACATCATCCAAGACAAGCAAAAATTTCTGATTCTCCAAAGCATCACGTAGTTGCCTGTGCATTTGATCCATAGACAACTTATCACTGATTTTTGTACCTAATGCAGAACTAAGAATCTCTTTGGCCAATCTACAAATATCAAACTCCAATGACACATACACCCACATCCTCAAATGGAAATGTCTAACGACTCTTTCATCATTGTACACCAACTTGGCAAGTGTGGTCTTCCCCAAACCTCCTATTCCAACTATAGGAATAACAGAAAGAGTATCATTCAAGGTCCCACTTTGAACATCGCCATCTTGCATCAGAAGATCTGCAATCACTTGTTTGTCAGAGTCTCTACCAATGACCTCTGAAGCACGAACATAGGAGTGAGTCATATTCTCCCTTTTGATCACGTAATTTACATTACTTGATTCATGATTAGCTCGATGATGATCGATCAGAATATCAAATATAGCCTTGTTAGCTTTAAGCTCTTCTATTCTCGCCCTTATGTTCTTGATTTCATGACTTATTCTCAAACGGAATGCAATTGGATTAGAACTTGAAAAGAAGCGGCGTACCTTTCTACTTGTGCCGTGACAATTTTCCACGACCTGCCTTCGCAAAGCTTCACACTCAACCTCATCCAACACATTGTTGAATAAAAAAATGTCACAATATATTGTGGCATATTGGAGCATGTATTGTCGGGGTGCTACAAAGAAGAATAAGGAAAAAATTGAGAGTGAGACCTAGAGATAAATCGATGAAGCTTAGAATCAGTCAAAGCGGGAGAAAGTTAATCTCTAAATTCAAATTACAAAATAAGCGTCGGTTATCCAAAATACAGAAAAGAAGGGAGAAGCATCGAGTGCCCGTAAAATGGTCCAGGTTCATTCTTTGCTCAAATTGCCGGTCAATCATCTCCTTGATTCAAGCTCACTTCAAATTTTGAAATTCAGTTGTAAAGGGCTCCAATCTGATCTTCTAGAGTCTTCATATCCTCCTATATAAGGAGGGCAGACGGAAGCAAAAAAAAAAAGGAGGAAAAAGGGTGAGTGAAAGCTCTGCAACATTTGAAAGAAAGAGAGAAGAGGGAATCAGCAAAGAGAAAGTTTCAGAAAGAAATAGTGAGAAAGTTGGAGGTTACCTGGAGATACTATCTCGATAGCTGAAGCAATTCCAAGACAGGTATCTTCTCTGCGGCTGCTGGGTTTTGTAAGCACGATACTTGTTCTTTCTAAAACAAAAACTCTCTCTATTTCATGTTTTCCATTTCTTCAACCATTTCTCTTTCCAAAAAAAAAAAAAAAAATCTCTGTTTCAAGCTTCCATTTCTTCAACCTTTTCCAAACAAACACCATGTTTCTATTCTTCCAAAAAAAGAAAAAAGAGACACGTCTCTGTTTCATGATTCTATGTCTTCAATTCCTTCCAAACAAACACCAAAAAAGGACTGCTACCACAACCCACATCTCTAACCTGCCTCAAGAAAATATCCAAACAGGTCCAAAGGAAAAAATCCACGAGACTTTGTTTCTCCCTTTCAGCCAAATCCAACAAAACACAGAAAAAGAAACAAATGTCATCTCCCAAATATCACCGGTTGTGTTGGTTTGAGGAGTTGTCACCAAGGTTGCAGTTGCAAGAAGGAAGCTGCTGAGAGGATGACAAAAATTAGGATCTGGTCCCTGCATCAAAGTCATGAAGTCAGAGATTGGGGTCAGTCACAGCAAAGTTTTGTTGGCACAAAGCAGAGCTCAGGAGAATTTTGTTTGCTCAATGGAAGGTAGCTTCGTTCGTTACAACCAAAAGATGGAGTTTCCTGGTGTTGTGAGAATTTCGTTCATGCATTAAAAAATCTGTCATCAGTTGTTTGAGTGGTCGGGGACGCAGGTACAAAAATTGGTGGATTTGATATTAACGTGCTGTCAACAGACAAAAGCAGAGCTAGTCAAGAGGCATGATGGTCAGTGATTCAGAAAGATGACGATCAGTAAAGCCCAGAAAGATGATGTTCAACAAAGCCGTAATGCATGGTCAGTTCAGTAAAGCTGCGAACCAATTCCTGCACCAAAGTCAGAATCAAAGTCAGTTTTGAGTTCTCCAGTCAGGAAAAGAGAAAATTCCATAGTGCTGATCCAATGCAAGTAGCTAATATTTCTTAAAGCTCTGAAGCTTCACCAAAATTAAGCCTAGTACAGAGTGATCAGTAGTGACAAGCAAAGGCAGCAAGCCCAACGAACATTCCAAATTGCAGCCAGTGTTTCGATAGCATTGCTAGCAGCAAAAGACAAAAAAAAAAGCCATCAAGAAAGCTTGGGATGGTGCAGCTCTCTTCCAAAGCAAACGTCGCTGTGAAGAAGCAACAAAAATGATTTGGTTGACTGCATAGGCATTTTGTCGAACACATGGTGGGTACTTTTGCTATCAGATAAATGAAGCAACTTCCACAAGCAGCTGCAACAGAGAGACACCCGAGAAATCAATGGAGAAATTGACAAAACAAATACTCAGTTTCAACCAAAGTCAAAGTGATCAATTGACGGGTCTTTTTGGTTAATGAACAAGTCCTTCATTTTCAGCCACACCTGGCACCAAATTAAGAGGCCAGATGCATATTGAATATTTGAGAAATGAGGAAGCGGTGGAGAAGAGAAAGCCTATACCAATTAATGTACCAATATAGTCCAAAAGTGGTGATGACGTTTCAAGCCTCAAAAGCCAAAAGCAAGTTAAAGAAACATCGGCTTAATTGCATGAAACATGGTGCAGCAAAAATAATCAAATGGGCAATTAATTGGGACAAAGATAACCAAGATATTGCTGTTATAGGGCCTCCTACAAAAATAATCGGAAGCAAGCTATTTCAAATTTCGGGTCCAATCTCAAAGCTCATCTTGATGGGTGTCCAAATCAAATACTCTCAATCAACTGGTACAAGCTTCGGAGCTGAGCATGCCGAATACTTCACCAAAATTGGGGTGTTCACTCAAAATATTCAATTGACGGATCCATTAAAAGTATCTGTCAATAAATTGGTATAAAACCAAATAAATCCAATTTCCAAAGAACTACGGTCGGTTTGATCCCACAAAAGGTACGTAGGCAATCTAGCGACCCACTAGATGCAACCGCAACTTCAAAACAGAATCTCTGACTCCACCAGTCAAATTCGACCAATCCCAAGATCGAATCACTGACCTCATCAGTCAAATTTACCCAAACACCAAAAATACACTTTCTCAAATTACCCAAATTCAAGGGCTCTAAACCCTACAAATATCCCAAACACAAATCCAAAATAAATGGGTCATCTACCCATTTAACTTCCAAATGCCTGGAACTACATGTGGTTTGATCCCGCAAGGGTATGTAGGCAATCTAGACACAAATAATCTAGATACAACCGCATCCTAAACACTTTTCCCATCCTAAAAATCCAAGCCTCCAATGAGTCATTCACTCATTGGAATTCTTGAACTACGAGTAGCTTGATCCTTTCCAGGGTACGTAGGCAACCCGTTATAAATCTTGGGTGCAGCCGCAAAAACAAACAAACACATCTCCCAATTGGTTTCTTTATAAATGGAATCAAAAGGTGTTCCCTTGTAACAAGGGATTGTAATTAAGAGACACATTCTGTCTTGAATGGGTCGAACCCGAAATAATAAAAACTCTATTCTTTTAATGAATATGAGTGAAATTATGTTGGGTGATATTTTTGCTCACTTGTGCAAAATTTTACGCAACACACATCTTCAGTGTCACGAAACAAATGTTTGAGCTACAGTAGCCAACTGCGAACCTCCTGATTATGTGCTTGCTTCTCTTCAGCATCCAAGAGCACGCCTTTGATGGTGGACATGGTGGCCTCAAGCTTTTGAAGATCGCTTTTGACTCCCCAGGCCGAGCTGATCTCATCGTAAGCAAGTGATCTGATTTGCACTTATTTATAGCGCAAATTGTATTCCTAATCACGAGAGTTAAGCTTATCCGAAGGCATTTTGTTACCACTAATATGCATTTTCATGATTTCAGGTTACTTAGGTGACTTGACGTAATTCGGCACAAAAAGGTGCGTTTTGGCTACTTTTGGGCACATTTCCGAGAAGAGGACAAGAAGTCAACCGTGGCTTCTAGGCATTGAAGATTGCATAAATCAACCTTCGGAAGACGTTGCCATTGAAGGCCTTGAAGAATCGAAGAAAGGAAGGAAAATGAAGAAATTGCATTTCCGGCGATTTTACCGGCCAACCACCACCACAAGAGGCGGCAGTACCGCCGGACCACCACCGGAGCTCCACCACGTGGAAGACCACCTTGACCAGCTGCACACATGTGCATGGCTGATCACATGTCCACTAATCCCTCCACTCTCCATAATTTCCTCCACTTCCCATTACTTTCCATTACTTTTCCAATCCCTCACATATTCATTGGGAATTCATTGGAGCTGCAGGCTGTGCGCCATCCCTAACCCTAATTGAGTTACAAAATTCGTCCATACCAAAATCGTCATCCCATTCCATATTCAGCCACCAAGAACACCAAGAACACCAAGAACACCAAGAAACGCCCGTTTTGTTCTTCCATTTTCACCACTTTCCCTACTCAAATCACTTTCCTTCCTTCACGAAAGTTGTTCCTAAGACATCCATTTATCTTAGGAACCAACTTTCATCACCATTCCACCATCATTCCACCACGTTTCAAGCTCCACAGCTGGGAATTCGTCAAGAACACAAGATTCCAGAAACTTGAAGGAGAAGAAGCTTGGAAGGGAAGAGGAGTTTAAGAGGGGGCTGTCATCTACACTTGGAGTCACCAAGGAGCGGGCCATCATCCCTTGAGAATTTCTTAACCCTACTCTTGTTATTCTTTGTATCTATGTTTCCATTCTTGACAATATTGATGTATTCCTTGAACATGTGTGAGTAGTCCTTTAAGATTGGGGACTAGGGTTGTGTGCCCTAGTCCATTGATGATGAAGTTATGATAATTTGATGTTTATTCATGTTGGTTGATGATGAGTATGTTCATTGCCTAATTTAACCATGTTTAATGCTTGTTTATGAATCTAGCTAATTTGTGAGCATGCATTGGATTTATCTTGGTTGAGATTGCATGATTAGCTATCTTGTGATCTTTGGACAGTTGACAATGAGTATGATAAGCATGAGTTTGAGTTCTTAACTTGTCTTGTTTGATTTCCTATATGTCAATGCTTTACGCCTTGATTTGTTAACTCAAAGATCATAATATGACTTAGGTTAATAAATCAAGAGTTTTCATGAACCGTTGTTGGCATGAAAATAACTTAGAAAGACATGATCCTAGAATTAGGATATGGAAATTGACTCATCCATCAATTGGTTTTGTGTAAGTCCTTGCTGCATTTGTTCTTCACCTCCATTCATGTTTGAATGTGAGACTTGATTCTCATGACCTAATTGGGCATGATGACATTAGATTGCACTCGTTTTTCCATACCATAACATGGTTGGAATGTGGGATTTACTCATGAACCTTTACAACATGTATTTACATTGGATTGTCTATTCATCGGATATGGATTAGAGTAAACCCGAAACCCCAATCATCTTCATCACTTGATCACAAACACACTCTTGTTGGGCTTGTCACCTCAACAACTTTGCAAAGCTATCATTCACAATCACTTGTGAACTTTACTTGATTGCCTAGATTAGTATGGTCACATTAAGCAACTGTTTTGGTCCTTGTCACTCAAGAGTGACACCCCTTTGAACACTACAAAAACATGTTGCACATACTCCGCTTCACTAGTATATAGCTCACCTCTTATCTCACCATTCTAGTGCTATTACATCTTGGTTGCATTGTTTACCAAATAGGGATCTTGGGCCTTCCAATCCCTTGGGTACGATATTTCCCCGGTCATTAATCTTTACCATCCACTACACTTTGACGGCGATACTAAAAAAACCAACCCGAACTTATCGTTGAGTCATGATCCTAGCTTTTGAGTGAGTTCGCTGGCCAAATCAAACACAAGCTCAACCATGCTAGCTCTTCTCTTGTTGATGGTCCGGCTCAATTTGAGTGAAGAAGGAATTCAGATTGTTATTGACTGGTGGATCATTAAAGGAGCTTTCCCGACTGGTTGTATATCATATTCTTACATATACGAGTCAATGCACTGTGAATATTCTTATACGCGCCGGCCACCTATTCCATCCCCGGTAAATTCTCTAATGAGCACCAAACAATAAGAATTTGTTGAGGACTTTCAAACTCAACCGTTGGATTAGCTTTTAATGAATTTTTTAAATATCAACTAATATTTAAAATACTTATCTACAGGTTGAGTTTAAAAGTCTTTAACAAGTCCTCATTGTTTGGTCCTCACTAGATCATCTCCCTCTATTCCCTTACCTTTTTGCAGTTATTTTAGACAAATTATCAATAAGGTCAATAATTATTAAAATATTCCTATTTAAATTTAAGTTCCTAATTTTTACCTTGGTAATTTGTCCAATAAATCACAATTTTTCCCAATCAGGTTATTTCCGTAGCCCAACTGAAAATCAAAGTTGACCATTTTACCCATTCTCTTAGAACATGTTAGAGAGAGATGCTTGTGTTCGAACTGTTAGAGAGAGAAACGTCTTCGATTCAGAGCCAGATTCAGATCGCGAAGGCTGTGGATCAAGTTCAAGGAGGACTCCGTCTTCGCTCTTCACTCCCTACTTCATTGGAGAATGCAAGCCAAGCACTCATCTGGCAGATCGGAGATGTAGTCGGTTGCTGAATCGATCACCTCATCAGATTCGTCGGCTATTATCAGGGAGATCACCGCCGTTCTTTTGGACTACGATCAATGGCTGTGATTGTTTTCACGGCGGCTTGGAATTGCTGCCGCCGAAGCTGACTGGCCCATCCATGACCACTCAGGAATGACGGTTGAGCTCTGCCACCTCAGCTTTGTTAATCGAAGAGAACACCGTCGAGGAGTGGTTTTAAACCACCGGCAACATCTGGCTTTTCTCTCTTCCTCAGTTCCTTGTAAATGACAAAGCTAAACTTGCTGCTCATTGGGTATACTCGTTTTTCCCTTTTCTATGAGAATAGATATTGGTTTCATTAGCTGATTTTAAGACCTGTAAATGAGTTTCCTTATTGCTAAACTTGATGGCATGCCTGATTGGTGTGATTAAGTTGTAAGGATTTTTCCTAGGAAAGTAGTATTGCCATCATTTTACTAATACAGCCGGTGATACACAATGGGTGATGTGTTAAATAAGGGATGCTTTATAAAAGATATATCAAATTGGGGCATGAATTTGAGGATATGTGCAATTGATTAATAGCAAGGAGTTTAGTGGGTGTGAAGTTGTTAGGGCCATACAGAAGAAGATTTGGGTAAGAGTGTGGTGAGCCAGAGACTGAGTCTGGGGAGAGTCTGAGGATCTTGCATATCTACCTGTATTTCATCAAACTTACATGGTGAGCGTTCTTTTTATATATAGATATGCTTGTGTTTCTTTTCTTTTCATTATGACTTTTAAACTTGCTGGTGTTTTTCCGTGCTTCAATGAAGGATATCAGTATTTAGTCTATCTAACTGTTTTCTTCTGAAAAATGGGTCCTTATTAGGATTGATTGGCTCTTTGAACTAGCAGCTATGGTTTTTATTCTGGTGCTGAAGAACCACCATTCATGGTAGTTTTGTCTTTTATACGTGTCTACTGAACTTGCATAAAACATTGTTTATGCTATTCCTTTTTTGATTAATTGAGGACCTGATATGACCTTGTATATAGTTACCTGCACTAAAGCCATCATTTAAATTCCACCTTTTTAGACCAGGTAAGGTTTAGATGATCCATAATCTGGTCTTGATTCTTGAACGATAAATTAGGATTTTAGTTTATGAAATCGCCTTTTTGATCTACATACCCACTAAACTATGACCTTTTTGCATCTGCCCTCTCCTAAGATAAAGTAACATTGCACCAAATTCCTCTTTATCTTTATATTCGAGTTATGTTAGGTTCATGTATCTTGTCTATCACATTGTTAAATTTTTGGCTTGACATGTGTTGACCAGGGTACTTTTTTCTTGTAGTAATCCTAGTTTTCATGCATTTAAGTGACATTTGATGTCCAACTTATTTCTCTGGGTGTTATGCAGAGCTTGAGAGATAGAGCAACACATCCAGTAGCACAAGAAGGCACTTCGCCCTCATTGCAATCTACCTTGGAATCTTATATTGAACCACCTCTGCCTCCCCCTGAAAGATACCTTGTACCTGACACAGGATTGCATGATGTAGAACACCGCGCTTTTCGCTATAACTATTATAGCCTATCAGTTGAGGAAAAAAAAAGAATATCTTGTTGTAACCCGCAATAGCCTGGAGCTACTGTCTAGCATTTTGAATACTGAAGCAGACTATCCTAGTCCTACTGTCAGAAGTCTCCTTCCTTCATTATGGTTCAAGTAATTATTCATTCTGTAAAGATACTAGTATTTTTATAAGCATCGAATGTGGACTTCCGGATAACTATGTGTGGAAGCTGTCTCTATACTATAAGCCCCTTTGGCTCTGTTGTGTATGAAGAGTTTTCATGTTTGTTCTCCGTACCAAAAAAAAATCAATTTATTGCCTAACAATTGCCAATTATTGTCACTCAATAAATTAGTTATTGTTCGACGATAATCGTTTAGTGAGTTACAGTCATTTTTATTGAGTGATAACAAATTTTTAACTGTGTGTGAAGTTTATATGAAAATTGAGTTCTTATGTTTCATTACTTGTAGAAATTGATTTCTTAAGTTACTTTTTCATTATGAAGAGTATATTTCCTTGTATTGTGTGACAATAAAAATACTCACGGCAAAAATGTGAGTTTCCAGATTATTCAAGTTTGAGTCATAAATTTGTTTGTGTTCATCTCTTTATTATTGTCACTAAATAAATCAATTATTGTTTGACAATAATAAATTTATGTTTTATTGTTTGACAATAACTCATTTATTGTCTGACAATAACAATTTTTAACGTTTTTTGCACTTCATTTGTTGCAACATTCTCTCACGTTTCAGAGACCACATGCAACTCCATATGTAATAGTTTTGTATTCATTTACTTGCAAGAAATACACATAATTTTCTCAAGTTGGTTTACTACCAATGCACCAACTTCAACTTCATTAGATTTTACCTTGAGCAATAAGCAACTGATGTATAATATCCCTTATCGTTTAAATAAAAGATAATATCAATCTCATTCTTCCAATCAGGCTAGCAAAGAAAGGAGTCAATATACATTGTTCTACAAACAAATTTAGAAAAAGATAAAGGGTTAATACCCATAATGGTACCTGAAGTATCACCGTCTGGATCAATTGGTACCTGAAGTATCAAAATGGACAATTTGGTACCTATAGTTCTCCTCCGTTACCCAATTTCGTACTTCCGTCAAAAATTCCGTTAAGTATAGGGGTAATTTCGTCTTTTTACTATTATATATTTCTAAAATCCATCTATTAAGGGTACAATTTTTTTATGTTATTATTAACACACTTTTTTTGTATTTTTTTAATTTATTTTTATTATACAATTAATTCATAAATCCCTTATATTATTTAGAAAAATTATATTTTTTAGGACAATATTATGTCGAGAAATTTTATTGTCCTTAAATATTTTAGAATAAAATTTCTCGACATAATATTGTCCTTAAATATAATATTTCTAAATAATATAAGGGATTTATGAATTAATTGTATAATAAAAATAAATTAAAAAAATACAAAAAAGTGTGTTAATAATAACATAAAAAAATTGTACCCTTAATAGATGGATTTTAGAAATATATAATAATAAAAAGACAAAATGACCCTTATACTTACCGGAATTTTTGACGGAAGTACCAAATTGGGTAACGGAGGAGAACTATAGGTACAAAATTGTCCATTTTGATACTTCAGGTACCAATTGGTCCAGACGGTGATACTTCAGGTACCATTATGGGTATTAACCCAAAGATAAAATATATGGCTAATTTTTCACCCGTGCAAAGTGAATACTCTTTTTCAGCAATCCAAACACCAGTTTGTGACCATTGCACATCCTCCCAGTCAAGAACTCAAGATTGTACTCTAGTACTTAACAAGGAAGAAGGTCAAAGAAGAATTATGATGAGTTTGTATTTAAACTGTATCCAAAGACGAAACCCAAATGTGGACGGTTATGCACTAAATACATATTTTCTGCATCCATATCTCGTCTACCATGTCCACGTATAGCCACTGGTTCGGCCATTGCATATTGACAAAACCAAATGAAATTTCCTTCTCGCTAAATGCATCATATCCTCAAAATTCAATTTCAATTTCAATAGCAATGTCTTCTGTCTTCGCCAAAAAAAAAAACTGCTATTATGCCTTTCTTTGTTTCTTCGTTGCAGATGCATCATCAATCTCTACTCCATTTTCAAGCTCACTTTCTTAAATCTGGAGATTGGAGGAAGATAAGAGCGAAATCAACGGTTTTAATCGATCCAGATTTCGCAATTTTGAGGCGATTTTCTGGTTTGTTTTTGGCCAATTAAGAGTTTGATCTCCATCGTCGCTTGCTTCTGCTCTTCAATTGAACCGGACTCGAGGATGTCCACGATCCAACGAGCTAATGAATCAGATCGTCGGAGTTGTCGAAGCGTATGCAACCGGAATTCGTTGGATTTTCAATCTCCATAGCTGAAATTATCGAGGAGAGAGAGAGAGAGAGAGAGAGAGAGAGAGAGAGAGTTTTTTTTTTGGACGGAAAAGTTCGGCCAAGGGAGAGGCAACCCCCGAGTCCCGAAGTCCACACTACCGCCTTGCACGAGTGGCGGGACCCGCAGCATCCGGCCTCGGCCAACTTGGCCCTTTAGCTTCCCCGAAATCGCAGCGTCGCCGCACCGTGAACCTACGGGCCCCACTCGTTGCCCCACACGAGGCCCCACACAATTGGTTGTTAACCCAGTTACCTACCAATAAGGGGCGTAATTGTTGGGGCTCGAACTTGGGTGGGGGTGCCACTCAAGCCCTTGCCTTGCCAATCCTGTCAACCCTCATTGGCAGAGAGAGAGAGAGTTTAGATCGTGATTTTTGGGTTTACATATGCCAGTGGCATTTCATAAATTTGGAGAAAACTACTGTATAGAAACAGTTCAACTTGCTCCATGTTTTTCATTAAATAGTTTTATTGGACCAATTTATATTTTGTCTGATTTATTGGGCAACTTTGTAAAGTATATAACCTTATTGGTCACCAACCCATTAAAAATATGAACAACCAGCTCCAATTGGTCAAAAGCCAAACCATGTTTTTATTCTTTTTTCCGGATCGTTAATACTTAATAGAAACAGTTCAATGCATAGAAAGAATTCAAAGAAGATGATAAAAGCCCATAGAAAGTACCTAAAGATGGTACCTACAAACATAACAGATTCAGCCCAAGACTAGAAGCTCAGACAAACCATAGAAAATAGAAACCCAACGCACATGGGTAGGCACCAATTCTTGAAAATTTAGAAGATGTCTAAATTTATTGGGAAATTTTTCTTCGGTTTTGAAGCTATTAATATCACTAAAAAAAGCATTGATACATAAGTTGGTCTACGATTACGTAAAATTGATCTACATGCACTACTATGTTGATGCATTATTAGCATTAATGCACAGAAAAACCTACATGCATCTCAATCAATATTCAGTAGTATTCGCTTCATACAACAACATTCATATATCTAACAAAAACTGCTTACTAACCAAAATTATTCCATATGCATATATATTCTTTACCTGTTGTTTACATTGTTTCTTTCTATCACAGTAGTTCTGGTCTATTATGATGGCGTTGGCTGTTGGCAACATTGTGCATTTCAATGTTCTTGCTCAAATGTTATGTTGCTTGCACTTCCAGAACCTGTTAGAATTGAAACATGCTAGAAAATCAAATAGCGTTAACTATATCAAATTTAGACTAAGTAATAAAGAAAACATGAACTGACTTGATTGGTTAGTGTCATCGATTCCATCTTGATCTTCTCCTAGTTCCACTCCTTATTCTCTTTGATTGATGGGACAAAATGAATGAGATATGTGATAAGTGTACTAGCAGGGATCAAATCGAACTGCTTACATAAACTAGTATACAAAAGCAGTTAAGTGGTAGTTCCTTAATTCCATCAAGGAAACTGATACAAATAACCATCTTTGTCCTAATCCGATTTCTCTTGATAACCATTACTTTGAATTCAAAATTCTAACAGATATAACTCCCACACATCATTATCGATTAATATATATATATATATGTATATATGTGTGTGTGTGTGTGTGTTAGTTAATTAAGTATACAAGTATTAAGTTCATAGGTTATTTATTGATATGCTTTATAATCCTAGTTCTAAATGCAGCAGTGCTGCTTACATTCTCCCACTGAACTAAGATAGTATAAAGCATAGTTCATAAACAACAACTTGAATTGCGCATATAAACTTAAGAGTATTAACTGCTTTCAAAATCTTGTCGATTTAACTCGGCTATAATGAATCATAAAAGGACATGATGAATTAGAAATTTATCTGTCTCTTACAATCACACCACAGTAAATCAAATCACATGGATTACCACAAGTATGGTAATGCTTGCTAAATTAATCGATCTCAAGCATATATGATCCTGATGGCTTGAATTAAACTGCATGTATTACTGATATTAAATCAATAAACACAAGTGTATACATAATGAAGTCTATGCAGTTTATACAATATGAAAATATTCATTACTATGTGAATCTTTCAAATATAGGCTGATTCAATCAACATTCATAAGTACTGATTCACACATTATATAATATATAGAATCTTAGTAATCATAATATTTATACTGTTAATCATCGAAACTACTTCAAATTCTCATATGTTTCACATGTTCAGCAAACACTGAAACTAGCAATGCTTTAGTTAGAGGATCTGTAAGTTGCTCCTTTGTGCCAATCTTTGTTACTTCAATTTCTTCATCTCTGACACTCTCTCTAACTGAAAAATATTTCACATCTATATTTCTTGAGGCCGAAGTTCTCTTATTGTTCTTTGAGAAGAAAACCGCTGCCGCATTATCGCAATACATCACCAATGGCCTTTCAATTGAATCTACCATCTTCATTCTTGCAATAAAAATTTCTTAACCACAAGGCATGAGTAGTTGCTTCGAAAATTGCAATATATTTTGCTTGAAAAGTTGAAGTGGCTGTTGATTAGTATTATTACCGCGGTCATTAATTATTACCTAAATTCCTAACAATTGTCGTTGTAAAGTATAATGGGAAATAAAGGTTTTTCCCACAGAAGATTGTTATATTTACTTTTTAATGTCACGAAAAATTAAATTAAATAAAGAATTATTATTAACAAGTATAAAGAATAGAGAATATGTATATATATACAAAATTAAATAAACTATACAGTATTGTTTCTATTTACAAAAATATACATTATATACAAAAGTATTTTTTGGGGGTTTTTGATAATTTTGAAAACAATAAATAATTAAAAGGAAATATTTTTGGATTTTTATTATTTTTGAAAACATATTAAAACACACACAAATATTGATTTCTCTAAGTCATATGATCGAAACTAACATTGTGAAATATTAGAAAGCTAATTATTTCCCAATTAGACTTCTCTCTGAAAATTAACCTAAGTGAAAGCACCTAGATCAATCAATTAAACATGCCATCTTAGTCTAGAAAGCTAGCTAGTCAATCCATGTTCAAAGCATCGAAAAGAATCGTTAATTCAAGTGCACAACCTAGTATGAAAAAGGCCATCTATTTGTAATCCTTTTTAATTGATTCCGACTTTTGTCCAAAGCCTTTACTACTTGTGAATTAGGTTTCGAAAACTATTAGGTGAATCCAAACCCTAATTCTAGCTTCAATTACATGTAAACATCATAAGTGTCGACCCCTATAACATAAACATATAAAAGATTTCCGTAAACTTGAATCAAATAAACAATCACAAAAGCAACTTAGAAAAATCAAATCATAATTATTATGCAAAAATAGAAAATAAACAAATATTTACACAATAACATTTCCCAAAATTATTCACGAATAGTTAATTAAACAAAAATAAAATATAATAAATAAACGAGTTTGGGAAAAATGTTACTGTTGTGTCCATGAAAATGGACACTGTCTGGCAGGCGAAGGTGGCAGACTCAGCTATAAAAACGAACTTGTAACTTTTGGATGTGGCCGGTGCACGGGTGTACTGAGCATTTGGGCTTGGGCCTTTGGGGTGTCCATAGCAGATTGGGCTTGAGGCCCAATTCCAAATTAGTTGACTTGTTGACCGGTTAGCCCCATCTGACTTTGACTTGTCAACTCTCCAAATTTCTTCTTTCTTTCTTCTATTCATTCCCGTGTTCTTCAACTCTACTTCTTTCCTTTGTTTTTCTCTCTTGCAAGAGCTGGCTTTTCTTTTCTTTCCGGCAGTATAGTGCAGCGGCGGCAAGAGATTGATGCGGCTAGGCGGCGTCGAGGAGGCAGCGACGGCATGGAGATCTCGGTGATGGGCTCGCCGGCGATGGGTGCTGTGAGGAGAGAAACCGGCGTAGCCGTCCGGGCTTGATTTTCGGGGCGAGGCGACACGAGCAAACGGCGGGAACGACGAACAGCAGCTGCGGCTTTGGAATTGAAGAGAGACCGGCACGGTGCGAGCTGCAGACGGCGTCGATCCGGGCTTCGGGTATCGACGGCGTAGCGGCAGGTGCGGAGATCAACGGTGGCGTCGGAGTTTGGTGATGCGGGTTATGAACCGAGACGGGATCGACGCGGCCGGAGAGGAGATCGACGATGAGAGATCGATCCGGAACTGGGCACGGGTTCGGGGAACAGCGGCGCGGATATTGAGCGACGCCGGCGTCGTCGACGGTGAGCAGAGGCATGGGATTGAAAGGCGCCGGCGAGGTTGGACAGAGAGCGGGGGACGGCGAGAACGGCGTGGTTGGGTAAGTGCGGGGACTTCCATTCCCGCAAAATAAGAACAGAATTAATTAGAAGATGATTACTTGATTGTGATTGAAATGGTTGCAGGAGATGTTGCTTAAATAGGCAAGGAAGGTGAGGAGCAGCCAAGAAGCTGGTGGTGAGATCACAGCTGTGATGGTGAAGTGCAGTAGTGAGCTGTAGATGCAGTAAGGATGGAATCGTGGAGTGCTCGGAAAAGAGAAAGTGCCGGAGATTGATTCTTGAATGGAATTGCCATGTGCTGGAGGAATCTTGGTGAAGTGGTGCTGGTATGTGAAAGTGGTATGTGATGGTGCGGTGATTGATTGAAGCTCAATGGTAGTGGTGGTGAGCTGGAGAAGAATCACAGAGAACGTGAACATGGTAGCTGCAACAAGCCAACAACAAAAGAAAAAGAAAAAAATAACAAAAAGAAATAAATTAAATAATTATAAAACAAAAGAAAAATTAAATAATAAAAGAAAATAAATAAAAGAAACAACTATTAGAGAAAATAAGATGGTGGTATGAATTGTGTTCCACCACCGCGTGTGGTGGTTGCGCCGCCGTATGTGGTGGTTCGCCGCCGTATGTGGTGGTTCGCCGACAAATTGTCGGGATTCGGAACGGTTTCCAAAATCTTCGTACATTAACTGGACCCACATCCTCAAAATGACCGGTGTCATTTTGACATCTGAAAAGTCACGGTTGACTTTTCGGAATTACACTGAAAATCTCCAAAATTCACCTGTTATGTCAAAATTAGCATTTTTCTCATATTTTCCCTAAAAACACAAAAACAAATATTAAACAGACAAATTTAAAGGCACTTTGTGAACGTATTTTACGCTCACATCACACCCCTACACTTGAACTATTGCTAGTCCTCTAGCAAACACAGAACAAAACATCACAAAACAGAAACGCAAACACAAAACAGATGGTCTTTCCAACCATAATCCTCAGCGAGTTCGAAAGAATTATAATCAAGAGAATAAAAATTATATACCAAGGTTAAAGAATTTGCTAAGCATTTAACATGTACATCTCATTTATGCTCGGGTGAAGTGTGTGAAAACCAAGTATACAATTAATGTCAAGCAATCCAATAGGCACATCGAAACAACATTAACCACTAAAGCTCACAATGATCACTAAATATTTCCGCTCAGTGTTTAGGGTTAAGTGTTTACTCTCAAAACAATTACACAAGTAGTGTTCCCATATGCTTGCTCATTAACCGACTCTCTACAATTAATCTACAACTCATTAGATCATAAGGACTTTCAGGTGAAACAGGGACCAAAGGGTGGATGGTAAATGGTGAATGGTAAATGAAGTGAAAGGACTCGAAATGAAAAATGTTTCACATGTTTGCAAGACAAATCAACGACTTTGAAACTCATACCTTATGCTAAACCCGTAACAACTCTTATTTTCCTCCAACCTTTTATTGAAATTAAAACAATACAACAAAATAACTTCATTTTTGTGGCATTTTTTTTTCTTTTCCACTTTTTTTTTCTTTCTTTTCTATTTTTTTTTCTTTGAGGAATTTATTCCTTCTTTTTATTTCTGATTTTTTTTTCTTTCTTTGAACAAATACAACAAAATAAATACACCCCCACACTTGCCTTTTGGTATACTACCATACAAATCAAAACCCGAAGCATAAGAACACAAGAAGTCACTATCATCGTCTTGCAAACATAAATAAAACAAGGGTGAGATGGTGTGGGTGAACAAAAGAAACGGCTAATGAGTGTTTAGTTCAAAAGGGTTATTCCTAAAGTTCGTGTTTAGATGGATGGTGAATACTTTGGCCATGGTGCTCAACTAATGCCTTAATCATTTCTAATTCATCACAGATTAATAAAAAGTTTCAAGCGGTCTCTGAGCAAGTTCTAGGTTCAAAAACTCATGAATTGTGCACACATGAAGAACGAGTAAATGTATGAAAGATGCATACATGTGAATAGTCAATAGGCTCAAATCCTCACATTGTCTGGGTATGCATGACAATGTATGTTCAAATGTGCTTCTCGGATTGCAATCAATTAATCGAAACAGGTTATGTGAACATGGAAATTCGAGCAATCACAAGTTATGCAAATTAAATCCAAAGCAAATCACAAAGCCTTAGCATATAACTAACATTTTCCAAATCATAACAATTAAACTCAATTCATCATCGGGATTGGAAAGAATACAACACACATAGCAGAAATAAACATACAAAAACACACAAACAAAAGCAAATATTTTTGTAATTTTTTTTGATTTTTTTTGATTTTTTTGATTTTAGGGTAACAATACGTGACCACAGTGACTTACTAAGTGCAATGGTAGGTTCAACGCTACCAAGGGAGTAAGTATGATTTAGTCGATATACCGTTACCGTAGAAAACGAAAACAAACAAATAAATAAACAACGAAGCAATTTTTTTTTTTTTTTCAATTTTTCAAATTTTTTCTTTTCTTTTTAATAAACCTTCCCCCCACACTTGAATTAAACATTGTCCTCAATGTTAGACAGATATTTCACGAAAATGAAAAATTCAAGTATGGTTATTGAATTTAAACACACAAACATAAATAAACAGAAGTAAACACACAACATATATACAAATGAAAAAGATAGGTTAAAGAAAAACTCCCCCTTGAAGATCGTAAAGCTCCTCCCGAAGCAAGTCACCAACAGTCACAAACAAGGCTAGCAGGGCCTTGCATCCAACGTTTGCTCCTTAGTTGACTGCGGCTCTGATCCTTTGAAGTGTGTCTTGGACAAGGGTTGTTGCCGACTCCACGGCAGACTTGGCTGATGTAGCCCTCACTGATATCTGGAACACTATAGTCAGCAGTGTTCCGTCAAGTACAGCTCCGAATACGTTAGGCAGAATGGAGAAGCCTGAAGACATCAGCGGAAATGGCTCCGGTTGAACTCCAGATAGCAAACACTGGAAAATGGAATGGTTAATCGGCGCATAAATCACAGACGACCCTGTTGCATCGGTGCAACACTCCTGAAGGATGAGGAAGTCGTTGTGACTATCTATGGCGAGCACCGAAATCTGGTTCCGCGGGTCAAGACCGATGGAGAAATTTGCTAGCACACTTACAGAGCTGTCCATCGACATACTATCCCATTGTGGTCTTGTCTGCACGTCTTTGAGGAACTCAAAGATCCTGGTGTGATGAGATAGATGAACAACGGAACAACCAGCAGTACGATTGACTCCAGGGGGCTTGCTCGGATCACCCCTGCGCTTGTTGGTCCTGACCTCCATTCGAGTGTCTCTTGTTCGGTTCGAACAAGTCCAGTGAGGATACGTGGAGTTGCTGATATCGTTGAAGAAACAGACTGTCATCTGTTTTGCCATTTCCGCCAGGCCTCTTCTTCCTTCAAGAGAAATAATCGAGTCACCGGGTGAAGAGTGGATACCTGTGGCGAACATGTAGCGCTCGGCTTGTCGTTGGAGAGTTGAGATCCAACGCTTTGCACCAAAAGCGAACCCTGAATGAACAAAAGGTTCGAAACTGGCCTTCATCTCCTTTTCGCGTACATCCACGTGCTCCACCCAAGTGACCAAGGAAGATCCATTATGAAGATCACGTATCAGGCATCCGGAGGGGCGTTTTCGGCAAATCGATCTCACGGAAGGCTTTGGATTGGAACGCAATTCATCCACGGAGACATCCACGACGACCCAACTTCCATCCAGTTGCTGGTGAGAGTACCGAACGAACTGGACTTCACGAGTTGAGACGATGTGAGATGGCACCAGAAACTCGGCCGACATCACCTGCATATGCTCCTCGTAGCCTTCTTCGTTGTTGGACGAAAGGATCTCCAACGTCTTGGCGTTTGTGATCATGCTACAGAAGACTGGCAACCATCGACCAACATCCATGAGAATTTGAACGATGGTGATCGGATAAAGATGGATGGTTGCCGAGTGTCTCGAGGATTCAGATTTGAAGTACGGTGCAGGTTCAGCTCGTTGAAACACTCGCAAGTACTCGGCCCTATGAAGAGTCTCGGGATGAATAGACGTGTCGGGAGTCGGTGAAGAAATCCATAGAGGAAAACCGGCAGTGGCCATGAGCATGAGCTCGTGTTTGGCCTTACGGACGATATCCGAGATCAAGTCGGTGTGGACTCCGACAAGATCATGAGCAGGTCCGGGAAGATTAGATGGCACAGGTATGGATGGGCGCTCGACTAGGGTAGGCATGAGGCTCCGCACATCCCGTCTCAAGTGGTCCATGTCGATGGAATCATCGGACAACTCGAGAATAGGCTCTTGTTGTGGAGGAACAACTTCGAGCCTTCGCCTAGGCACATCTGAGTGCGGAACAGGACCTCCACAATTAGGACAGATGCCGCTGTGGAGAGCATCGACGAGTCGTTGATTCAGAAGTTGAAGCTCCTCGTTCTTGCTCACCAGCTGATCATTTCGTCTCTCTAACTCGGCGATACGTTGCTCAGACGTCAGGATACCGAATTTCTTCCTATTTCTCGACCCCCAATAATAGACTTGGTCCTCCTCAAGTCCGATTTTCGGACCAAATCTTTCTCGTTGTGGCTTGGTGGGGTGAGAATACACCGCAAAGAAAGCCGCAAGTGCATCTCTCTGAGCTTTGGTGTACTTTGTCCTCGAAGTCTCCTATAGACAGGAGCGGCTTCGGCTCAACGGGTGGATCAGCAACCAGGATTGGTGCTTGGGGTGGTGGTTGCGGGTGGTGTGGTTGTGGCTCGGTCGGCATGCTAGCATCGACGCTATCGAGCATGCTCGGTGGAATTATTTCAGCCGACCTTCAAAGATGGGTTCTCTCGAAGGACCTGCCGAAACAAGTCGCCGAAAGAATTGACTCTTTTGGCCATTTGTGGTTTGGGAGGGAGGAAAACTTTCGGGAATTAGGGAGGTTTCTAGGAAAACCGAAGAACACGAAGAACACACGAGAGAGAAAACGAGAGAGAGAGAGAGAGAGACTAAGGGAAAACGCGTGAAATGACCTAAGGCACTAACGCAAATCGAAGGGAAGGGAACGAACGGACGGACGCGTGTCCAAAGTCGAGGACAGAGATCCGTAAATCACGGATCAAGCGACGAAAGTCGCAAAGGGAATAGTGGAACGCGCGCACGATTTATTAAACAATTCGGCCGACGCAAAAGTCGTGCGTCGGCCCAATCACTTTTTTTTTTTTGATTTTCGAATTTTTTTTTTTTATTTTTTTAATACTTTACGAAAAGTCGTAAAGTGAACAGTGAAAATGCGTAGCACACGCGCTTGCCGACACTTTAAACGGGCCTGGGCCATCGAAATGGTCTGGGCCTTAAAGTGGGCCTGGGCCAAAGAAATCTCCGGCCCATTATTGGTGGGCTTAAACTAATGGGCCTAAAAACGAACAGGCCCGACACACTAAATGGGCTTGGGTTACAGGTTTTTGGGCTTCGTGAATGACACGAGCCCAATGGGCTAAATTTTTTTATTTTTTTATTTTACGAAACCTAAAACCCTAACCAATCACACAAACGAGCCTAAGGCCCAATAACAAACTAACTAACTAACAAGCCCAAAAATAAAACAAACAGTAATTATAAACAGTAAAAATAAATAATTACAAACAGTAAAACAAAACACACTTTTTTTTTATATATTTCCAATTACAAATTTTCTAATTTTTTTTTTTTTTTTTTTTTAAATAAATAACGAGAGTGAAAAGAAAACTTACCTTTTTACTCCAGAGGAAACCGAAAATCACCAACAAGACATCAACCTCAAGGTTTTTCAACCTTGACTTCCTAAACGTATGCTCCGATGTATGTGGTAAAATTTCCGATAAACCCGGATTATTTCCTATACAAAATAAAAAGGTTAGTAATAAATTTACAAAATAAAAACAGAATATTTACAAAGTTAAAAATATGTCACAAATTATCTATACAAAATGAATGAATAAATTTTCCTATGTCTACGTATATTTTATTTACACAATACACTTAAGTGTACAAAAATATTTTCTTTTGTCTGAATATAGTTGAAAAAAAATGAAAGTTGATTCCAAGCGGTAACTCAAGGTGGACTTACGGCCTAGGTGCAATATCTTGACGTAAATGACTTTCCGTGTTTTCAGAAGGCGAATGGCCAGATCACAAGAGATAAGCGAGAGGCAGGATTCATTTAGTGGACAAGTCCTCTGAATCCAATTTTACAAACCCGTCACCCAGAGTCTTGATCATATCTAGACACCATTCATGTGCCCCTTACTCAGTTGAGAAAGCACTTAAGTGTTCGACAATTCTCCAAGTGTTAATAAAGGCCGCCCTCAACCTCAAATAACCTTACGGTAAAAATGAAGGGTTTAGGCCAATATTAACAAAAGGACCTTACCTAATCCGTTCAAGTTACAACTTACAACAACAAAAAAATAATCAACTATATAAAAAACACCTAAATAAATTACTAAGTGTAACAAAAATATCTACAAGTATAATTAGTGAGTATAAATAAAATTAACAAGTATTATTTACAAATAGTAAAAAAGTCAATAGTAAATAGTAAAAAGTAAATAGTAAAAACAATCCCCGGCGAGCCGGCGCCAAAATGATTAGTATTATTACCGCGGTCATTAATTATTACCTAAATTCCTAACAATTGTCGTTGTAAAGTATAATGGGAAATAAAGGTTTTTCCCACAGAAGATTGTTATATTTACTTTTTAATGTCACGAAAAATTAAATTAAATAAAGAATTATTATTAACAAGTATAAAGAATAGAGAATATGTATATATATACAAAATTAAATAAACTATACAGTATTGTTTCTATTTACAAAAATATACATTATATACAAAAGTATTTTTTGGGGGTTTTTGATAATTTTGAAAACAATAAATAATTAAAAGGAAATATTTTTGGATTTTTATTATTTTTGAAAACATATTAAAACACACACAAATATTGATTTCTCTAAGTCATATGATCGAAACTAACATTGTGAAATATTAGAAAGCTAATTATTTCCCAATTAGACTTCTCTCTGAAAATTAACCTAAGTGAAAGCACCTAGATCAATCAATTAAACATGTCATCTTAGTCTAGAAAGCTAGCTAGTCAATCCATGTTCAAAGCATCGAAAAGAATCGTTAATTCAAGTGCACAACCTAGTATGAAAAAGGCCATCTATTTGTAATCTTTTTTAATTGATTCCGACTTTTGTCCAAAGCCTTTACTACTTGTGAATTAGGTTTCGAAAACTATTAGGTGAATCCAAACCCTAATTCTAGCTTCAATTACATGTAAACATCATAAGTGTCGACCCCTATAACATAAACATATAAAAGATTTCCGTAAACTTGAATCAAATAAACAATCACAAAAGCAACTTAGAAAAATCAAATCATAATTATTATGCAAAAATAGAAAATAAACAAATATTTACACAATAACATTTCCCAAAATTATTCACGAATAGTTAATTAAAAAAAAATAAAATATAATAAATAAACGAGTTTGGGAAAAATGTTACTGTTGTGTCCATGAAAATGGACACTGTCTGGCAGGCGAAGGTGGCAGACTCAGCTATAAAAACGAACTTGTAACTTTTGGATGTGGCGGGTGCACGGTGTACCGAGCATTTGGGCTTGGGCCTTTGGGGTGTCCATAGCAGATTGGGCTTGAGGCCCAATTCCAAATTAGTTGACTTGTTGACCGGTTAGCCCCATCTGACTTTGACTTGTCAACTCTCCAAATTTCTTCTTTCTTTCTTCTATTCATTCCCGTGTTCTTCAACTCTACTTCTTTCCTTTGTTTTTCTCTCTTGCAGCAGCTGGCTTTTCTTTTCTTTCCGGCAGTATAGTGCAGCGGCGGCAAGAGATTGATGCGGCTAGGCGGCGTCTTGAGGAGGCAGCGACGGCATGGAGATCTCGGTGATGGGCTGCCGGCGATAGGTGCTGTGAGGAGAAAACCGGCGTAGCCGTCCGGGCTTGATTTTCGGGCAGAGGCGACATGAGCAAACGGCGGGAACGACGAAGCAGCTGCGGCTTTGGAATTGAAGAGAGCCGGACGGTGCGGAGCGCAGACGGCGTCGATCTGGGCTTCGGGTATCGACGGCAGTAGCGGCTAGGTGCGGAGATCAACGGTGGCGTCGGAGTTTGGTGATGCGGGTTATGAAACCGAGACGGGATCGACGCGGCGGAGAGGAGATCGACGGTGAGAGATCGATCTGGAACCGAGCACGGGTTCGGGGAACAGCGGCGCTGGATATTGAAGCGACGCGGCGTCGTCGACGGTGAGCAGAGGCACGGGATTGAAAGGCGCCGGCGAGGTTGGACGAGAGAGCGGGGGACGGCGAGAACGGCGTGGTTGGGTAAGCTGCCGGGGACTTCCATTCCTGCAAAATAAGAACAGAATTAATTAGAAGATGATTACTTGATTGTGATTGAAATGGTTGCAGGAGATGTTGCTTAAATAGGCAAGGAAGGTGAGGAGCAGCCAAGAAGCTGGTGGTGAGATCACAGGCTGTGATGGTGAAGTGCGAGTGAGCTGTAGATGCGAAGGATGGAATCGTGGAGTGCTCGGAAAAGAGAAAGTGCTGGAGATTGATTCTTGAATGGAATTGCCATGTGTTGGAGGAATCTTGGTGAAGTGGTGCTGGTATGTGAAAGTGGTATGTAATGGTGCGGTGATTGATTGGAGCTCAATGGTAGTGGTGGTGAGCTGGAGAAGAATCCCAGCAATGCAAAGAATGTGAACATGGTAGCTGCAACAAGCCAACAACAAAAGAAAAAGAAAATAACAAAAAGAAATAAATTAAATAATTATAAAACAAAAGAAAAATTAAATAATAAAAGAAAATAAATAAAAGAAACAACTATTAGAGAAAATAAGATGGTGGTCTGAATTGTGTTCCACCACCGCGTGTGGTGGTTGCGCCGCCGTATGTGGTGGTTCGCCGCCGTATGTGGTGGTTCGCCGACAAATTGTCGGGATTCGGAACGGTTTCCAAAATCTTCGTACATTAACTGGACCCACATCCTCAAAATGACCGGTGTCATTTTGACATCTGAAAAGTCACGGTTGACTTTTCGGAATTACACTGAAAATCTCCAAAATTCACCTGTTATGTGAAAATTAGCATTTTTCTCATATTTTCCCTAAAAACACAAAAACAAATATTAAACAGACAAATAAGCTTTCGAAATAGCAATATCCAGTAATTTAAGGCACTTTGTGAACGTATTTTACGCTCACATCAGCTGTCAATGACTGTTTTTTTGTCTTCCATGAAATGGCTCCTCCTGCAAACATGAATATATAACCTGATGTTGATTTCAAGTCATCTATATCCTCCTTGTAAGATGCATTTGTGTAGCATTCAACTTGTAATTCCACTTTCTCATTTCTCTTCTACACAAGCATATGATTTCTTGTTCCCATCAAATATCTCATCACTTTCTTCCCTGCAACCCAATGCTCATATCCAGCATTTGATTGATATCTAGATAGCATATTTATTGCGAAACTAATGTCTGGCCTTGTGCACACTTGTGCATACATCAGACTTCCAACCAGACTTGCATAAGGGACATTCTCCATGTTCTTTCTCTCCAACTTATTTTGTGGACATTGTCCTTTGTGCAGCTTATCACCCTTGGAAATTGGTGCAGTTCCAGACCTGCATATTTCCAAACCAAATCTTTGCAAACCTCTACCTATATAGTTTTTCTGCGATAGGCCCAACATTCCTCTATTTCTGTCTCTGCTTATTTCAATGCCAAGCACATAGTGTGCTTCTGATACCGGACGTATAAGGACCAAACTCGCCACTCTAAGGAACTCTCCTGAGAGATAAGAGTTGGAATTGAGGGAAGAGATATCTTCTCCAATAGGTTTATTTCATAATCCAAAAGTCTCATTACAATAGAAAGGGATAACTCCCTGTTATAGTAGTTCTAAAGAAGGCGGGAAGCCTCTTATTTATCAGCTATAAAGACGTATATTTGATAGCTACTTAATTCAAGAGAAGGTAGACAACCCAATGACTTGATAACCACCACACTAGGAGTTCAAGGATCTTGAACTGAGAAGAACTGAGGAGTCTTTGATCAAATGCTGTCATTAACCACTTCGCCATTATGGTCAGTGTCATACGCTTCCGCTTCGCGTGAACTCGTCTCTGAGTTCTCTTCGCCGTCATTGCCATGAAATGGGGAAAGATCTGCGACATTGAAGGTTGCAGATACTCCATACTTCCCTGGTAATTCTACCTTGTAAGCATTATCTCCAATACGCTGCAAAACTTTGAAAGGACCATCTGCACGTGGTTTGAGCTTGCCATGTTTTCCACGAGGAAACCTTTCTTTGCGAAGATGAATCCATACCAAATCGCCTTCTTTGAATGCAGCTGGCTTCCTATGTTTATTGGCTTGCTTCTGATATCTCTTATTTTGCTTCACAATGTGCTCTCGTACCTGTTCATGCATCTTCTTGATGTTTTCAGCTTGCTTAGCTGCATCCCCACTGAACTGACAGTTCGTAGCAAATGGAGCCAAATCTAAAGGACTTATAGGATTCCTCCCATAGACTATGAAGAATGGACTTGCACCAGTAGTTTGACTCACAAACCTGTTGTAAGCAAATTCTGCTTGAGCTAAAATCAAATCCCATTGACGAATGTTCTTACCCACTAAACTTCTCAGTAGATTTCCAAGGCTGCGGTTGACAACTTCAGTTTGTCCATCGGTCTGTGGATGATGTGAAGAACTAAATTGTAGTTTAGTTCCCAGCTTCCGCCACAAGGTCCGCCAAAAATGCCCAACGAATTTAGAGTCCCGATCTGAAGTAATTGTCTTTGGGATGCCATGAAGTTTGACTATTTCTCGGAAGTACAGTTCAGCAACATGTGAAGCATCTAGAGTTTTGTTGCAAGGCACGAAGTGAGCCATTTTGGAGAACTGATCAACTACCACCATGATAGAATCCTTGCTTCGCTGTGTCCGAGGTAAACCCACCACAAAATCAATGCTGACATCTTCCCAAGGAGCTGTTGAAACTGGGAGAGGGGTGTATAAACCCGTGTTTTGACCATGAGTCTTGGCCAACCGGCAAGTTTTGCACCTGTTTACATGTCGCGAAATATCTCGCACCATTCGTGGCCAATAGAATTGCTCTCTTATTTGCGAAAGAGTTTTATCTCTTCCAAAATGTCCAGCTAATCCTCCACCATGAGCTTCAGTAACAATGAACTCTCTCAAGGAACTCTCTGGAATACAAAGTTGAGTCCCTTTGAACAGATAGCCTTCTTGTATAACATAAGAACCACAAGTTCCAGTAGAGCATTCAGTCCATATTTTCCCAAAGAAGGGATCATTTTGGTACAACTCCTTTAGAACTTCAAACCCCAAGACTTTCACTTACATCGTATTCAAAAAAGAATGTCTTCTGCTCAAAGCATCTGCAACATGATTCATCTTACCAGACTTGTGCTTGATGTGAAAAGTATAGGCTTGCAAAAATTCTACCCACCGAGCATGCCTATTGTTTAACTTATGTTGTCCATTGATGAACCTTAACGCCTCATGGTCAGAGAAGAGAATAAACTCCTTGTAAATGAGATAATGCCTCCAATGATTCAACGCTCGAACAATAGCATAAAATTCTTTGTCATAAGTTGAAAATCTTGTGCGAGCATGATTTAACTTTTCACTGAAAAAGGCAACAGGTTTACCTTCTTGACTGAGCACAGCACCAATTCCAACATTTGAAGCGTCACAATCAACTTCGAACACTTTGTTGAAATCTGGAAGTACCAGAATAGGAGCTTCTGTCATTTTTTTTTTATTAGCTCAAAACTAGCTTGTGCTTGTGAACTCCACTGGAAACTCCCTTGCTTTAGGCACTCTGTAATTGGGGCTATGACAGTGCTAAACCCTCTAATGAATCGACGGTAGAAAGAAGCTAAGCCATGGAAACTGCGAATGTCATGCAATGAAGTGGGAATTGGCCAACTTGTAATAGCTTCCACCTTGCTAGGGTCCATCATAATTCCTTTTCCTGAGACAACATAGCCTAAAAAGACTAACTTGTCAGTTAGAAACTCGCACTTCTTCAAGTTTGCAAACAATCTTTGTTCTCGTAGTGCTTGAAACACTTGACGTAAATGCTCTACATGGGATCCTTGATCTCTGCTGTATATGAGGATATCGTCGAAATACACGACCACAAAATGCCCAATAAAAGCCTTGAAAATATGATTCATAAGTCTCATAAACGTACTTGGAGCATTAGACAATCCAAAAGGCATTACCTTCCATTCATATAGACCATCTCTGGTTTTGAAGGCAGTCTTCCATTCGTCGCCAGGCCTCATGCGGATTTGGTGGTAACCACTTTGCAGGTCAATTTTTGAAAATATTGTCGCCCCATGCAATTGATCAAGAAGGTCATCTAGGCGAGGAATGGGAAACCGGTATTTGACGGTGATTTTGTTCACTGCTCGGCTATGAACACACATACGCCATGAACCATCCTTTTTAGGAACAAGTAAAGCGGGAACAGCACAAGGACTCAAGCTTTCCCTGATAAATCCTTTATTAAGCAGCTCATCTACCTGCCTCTGCAATTCCTCAAACTCTTTGGGACTCATTCTATAAGCTGCCTTGTTAGGGATAACAGCACCTGGAACAAAATCAATGTGATGTTGAATACCTCTCATTGGAGGTAATCCTTCAGGAATTTCCTCTGTAAGGACATCTTGGAATTCTTCAAACAGCTTTCGCAGTGTTGGAGGAGCTTCAAATTTGTTTGTAGAGGCTTCCATCACTACCAACATAAAAACTGTACTCTGATCTTGTACTTCCACAAGGAATTCAGATTGAGATAATAAGTTGTTTCCCTTTCCCTTGGACGAGTTTTCAATTTTATTTACTTCTGCAGGTCCTAGAATGACCTTTTCACCATCCTTTTCAAAAGAATAGGTGTTTCTGAACCCATCATGAATGGTTTTTCTGTCATACTGCCATGGTCTTCCCAACAGTAGATGACATGCATCCATCGGAACAACGTCGCACCATATTTCATCTTTATACACTTTTCCAATAGAGAATTGGACGAGGCTCCTCTTGTCTACACGCACCTCATTCCCTTTTCGCAGCCAAGAAAGCTTATACGGTTGGGGATGCTTCTCAGTTGTAAGATTCAATTTCTCCACCATAGTTGTAGCAACAACGTTTTCGCAGCTACCCCCATCAATGATAACATCACACACTCTGCAGAGCAGTACACCTTGTGTGAAAAATGTTGTTTCGCTGAGAAAGATCTTCCTTCGCAAGGGACGTGCTTAAGCTGCGACGAACAACTAAACTAGCACCTTGATCAGGATAAGTGATTTCCTCATCAAACTTTGGTCCTTCATCTTCCATTGCGAAATCTCCTTCTTCAGGTTCCTCTGCCATCTCCTCAACAAGCGAGATAATCCTTCGGTTAGGACATTTTGAAGCAATATGTCCCAGACCCTGGCACTTGAAACATCGGATGGTGGTTGAACGACTGGAACTAGCTGTCGCATCTGGTTTACGAAACGTTCTGGGCACCACTTCCAACTTCGAACTGGATTTCGCAGCTGGTGCGTCCTTCTCTGCACTTGTAGTATTAGAAGAAACATTCTTCGCATTATTCTCTTTGAACCACGATTTAGTTCCGCCGCTTCTGTTCTCCTTCAGCTGCTTCTCTACCTTTAATGAAAGCTTAACTACGTCATTAAATGACCAGTATTGCTGTAGTTGAACGGTGAAGGAAATCTCTTTTCGCAGGCCCCCAAGATAGCGAGCAATGGTTTGCTCCTCTGGCTCATCAAGGTCACAAAGCATTCTGAGATTATCAAACTCTGCAGTGAACTCCTCGACTGATAAGTTTTTTTGTCTGAGTTCATGAAACTCCAAGAAAGAATCTTGAAGGTAATGTTGAGGCAAGAACTTTTTCTTCAATTCCCTCTTCATTTTGGCCCACGTCTGTATGCGTCGTTTTCCTTCGCGTGCTCTCTGTTTCTTCAAATGTTCCCACCAATTGGAAGCATGTTTCGTTAATTTGATGGCCACCAATTTAACTTTTCGATCATCAGGAATTTCTTTATACTCAAAAACTCGCTCCACAGTATGTAGCCAACCGATAAATTCTTCTGTTTGCATCTTACCGGCGAACTCTGGAACGTCCACTTTGACATCTGAACCCCGTTGTTGGTAATCATGGTTTCGGCCACGACGTCTTGGTCGTTCTTCTTGGCTGGATTCATGACCGTTTGCTTGATAGAATGGATTTGTATGACTGTCATCTGAGGATTCTTTCTCAGAATCATGTTGAGACTCATCACGTTCCCGTGTGTTAAGACGTGCAAGTTGTTCTTGTAGTTGCTGGACTTGTCTTCGCAGTTCATCCATCTCAATGTCGCGAAGATCTTTTTCGCGCTCTTGGAATCTTTCACCACGACGACCACGTCCACGACCCGCCATTAAAACGAGCACTTGGTTTCCGCTCTGATACCAAAATTGATACCGGAAGTATAAGGACCAAACTCGCCACTCTAAGGAACTCTCCTGAGAGATAAGAGTTGGAATTGAGGGAAGAGATATCTTCTCCAATAGGTTTATTTCATAATCCAAAAGTCTCATTACAATAGAAAGGGATAACTCCCTGTTATAGTAGTTCTAAAGAAGGCGGGAAGCCTCTTATTTATCAGCTATAAAGACGTATATTTGATAGCTACTTAATTCAAGAGAAGGTAGACAACCCAATGACTTGATAACCACCATACTAGGAGTTCAAGGATCTTGAACTGAGAAGAACTGAGGAGTCTTTGATCAAATGTTGTCATTAACCACTTCGCCATTATGGTCAGTGTCAGCTTCCCCCATATCCTTCATATCAAACTGTTCCATCAAAAACTTCTTTGTAGCTTTCAATAATCCCACATCACTGCTAGCTAGTAATATTTTTTTTTTAGAAAAAGAGAGACCTTAACCAAAAAGATAACAGAACATGGGAGTGACAAGCTGTGATATCTCCCATGCCCAGTTGCCCACAACTCGAGTAGTGGGAGAACCACGCACAACCCTAGAAATAATATTGGTTACATGGAGATTGTTAAAAACAATCCAAATGAGCCAAAAAGGCCCAACCTTGAACCACAAGAATCGCCCACGCAGGCTATTGATGAAGAACAATCCCGAAAGTTCCGATAACACCATATAGACAACAGCCATAATGACAACGCCCTTTTATACACCGTGCCCCAAAACGTACCAGACCACGTGCAGGGATCGTATATCAGCATGTTGACAACAAAAGCATACCGAAGTTGAAACAATTAGTCCCCAAGAAAAACACCATAACCATGGCACCACAAAAGAACCAAACCCTAGCTTAACAGAGTAGGGACTTATTTGACCTAACCAAAACCCAAAAACTAAAAACCTAATATACCAAAAACATGAACCGCTACAATCCGCCTTCCTCCCCCATGACGTCGACTCCAACCATCCGGAAACCACCACAGTTTGATCAGAGATTGCAGAATTGGTAACCTCAACCCCAAAACGTATGAAACCAGGCTAGAGACAAAGTCGCCATTGGAGTATGATCCAGCATTCGCATCCATGATGGAGCAAAGCCAAACCAAAAACACGCAAAACCCAACACTGTGAACCTGCCAGTCCCCAAAACATACCCACATATAATACTAGAAAAATAAAATTACTCCCACTGATCTTGCAATACACACATTCATCCAATTTATTTTCTTCAAAACCAAAACTAGTAATCACAGCATCAAACTTTAAATACCACTGCCTAGATGCTTGTTTTAAACCATAAATTGACTTTTTAAGCTTGCATACCTTCTCTGCATCTTCAATAAATCCTTCAGGCTGGAGCATGTAAATGTCTTCTAGCAAATCTCCATTTAAGAAAGCTATTTTTCATCCATCTGGTGCAATTCAAGATCAAAATGTGCAACTAAAGCCATCATCACTCTAAATGCATCCTTAGTTGAAACAGGTGAGAATGTTTCATTGTAGTCTATGCCTTCTTTCTGATTATATCCCTTTGCCACAAGCCTTGCTTTGTATCTCTCTGTCTTGCCATCTGCATTTCTCTTAGTTTTAAAAACCCACTTGCATCCAATTGGTTTCACATTTTCAGTTTTATCCACCAAATCCCAGACTTCATTTTGTGACATACTTAAAAGCTCATCTTCCATTGCAAGTTTCCACTTGTGACTGTTTACAGATTGCATAGCCTCCTTCACTGTTAATGGATCATTTTCTTCCCCCAAATCAAATTCAACAGCAGTAAGATATAAATGGTAATCATCAGGGATAGCAGACTTCCTTGTTCTATCTGATCTTCTTAGTGCCACGGGTTCATTAACAACTGCTCCTTGAATTACTTCATTTTGCTGAACTTCATTAGCTTCAGCTATGGGATCTTGTTCAACAGCATCTTCATTAATTACTGCTGGAATTTGATTTTCTACTATGGGTACATATACTGCTTCTTCAATCATGGGTGTTTCACTTGTCTGCACAATTTCTGGAAATACAAACCATTCCTCCATGCATGTTGAAATATTGACTTTCCACATAGCTATATTTCATTATTTCCTCACTTTGATCGAAAACTTCATCAAAGAATGTAGCCCTGTGAGTTTTGAAAATTCTATTGTGCCTTTCATGACAATAGAATTTGTAGCCCTTTGATTTTTCTGAGTATCCAACAAAATAGGCACTGATTGATCTAGACTCCAGTTTATTATTTTCATTGTTGTAAACCCTTGCTTCAGCTTTGCATCCCCAAACATGCATGTGATTAATACTTGGCTTTCTTCCACACCAATTTTCAAATGGAGTGTTACTGATCACCTTGCTTGGAGTTCTATTGCATATATAATTGGTTGTCTTCAATGCTTCCCCCCACAAAAACCTTGGTAGCCCTGACCTGCAAAACATGCTTCTAACCATGTTCATGAGAGTTCGATTTCTTCTCTCACAAACACCATTTTGTTGTGGTGTATGTGGAGTGGTATACTGATCAACAATACCACATTGTTCTAAATATATGGCAAAAGGCCCTTTATGTTGCCCTTTTTCTGAGTATTTTCCATAATATTCACCCCCTCGATCTGACCTAATGACTTTAATAAGTCTTTATGTTTGTCTCTCTACCTCAGTTTTAAAGATTTTAAAAATGTCTAACACTTGAGATTTTTCAAAGATCAAATATATGAAACAATACCTTGAATAGTCATCTATGAAAGTAACAAAATAAGTGTTTCCACAAATAGTTTCGACAGCAAAAGGTCCACACACATCAGTATGAATTAAATCAAGCAAACCAAATGCATTTTGATGAAATTTTTCTTTGATTTGCATTTTCCCTTTCATGCAATCTATACAAGTTTCAAAATCTTCAAAATTTAATGCAGGCAGTATCTCTTGTTTCACAAGATCATGCAGCCTTGATTTTGAAATGTGTCCTAATCGTTTATGCCATAAAAATGATGAAGTATGTTGTGAAAATTTTCTCTTAGTACCAACAGAATGAGTAACATGGAAAATCTGATGATGTTTCACAGAATTATTGATGCAGTTCACATGCCAATAACCATCAATTAAATTTGCATCACCAAAACATACAGAATTTTTATAAAAACACATAACTTTATTATCACTTGAAAAACTAAAATCATTATCCAATACAAATTGAGAACCAGATATTAGGTTTCTCTTTATTTCTGGAATACAGTACACATTTAATAATACTAACACAAACTTATTCTTAAACAATAACTTGACAACTCCTACAGCTTGAACTTCTACTTGTTCTCCACTTGCAGTACATACTTTAGTTTCATTCTTTCTTGGGATTGTTATTCTTGATAATCCTTGCAATGAATTCACATTGTGAATAGCTAGGAGAACCAGTATCAAACCACCAAGAATTATCAATAATAAAATCATTTGACTCAACTGAAAACACAGATTTAAAAACAAAATTACCTTTCTTATTCAGCCAGTTTTTGAAACCCTCACAATCTTTCCTAAAGTGGCCAGTCTTCTTGCAAAAGAAGCATTTCATTGGACCATGATTCTTGAGAGACTTTCTCTTATATCATTCCTTACACCAGAGCTGGAAGCACCATTCTTGTTACCAAAGTGCTTGTTTCCAAGATATTTCTTTGGCTTGTTAATGTAGTTAATGCTCACAGCTTTTCCCCTTTTGATTTTATCTTCCTCTTCCTGCACACAAATGAAGATTAATTTATTAAGACTTTGTTTTCCTCTTGTGTGTTGTAGAGGCTCTTAAGGTGGCTATATTCATCGGGGAATGAATTCAGAAGCATGTGCACCAGAAAAGGTTCATCCACACTAATTTTTAGGCCCTTTAGTTTTTCAGCAAGGTTAGCACCCTTCATAATATACTCCCGTATACTTCTAGTCCCATTGTACTTCATTCCAGTCAATTGGTTCATCAGCCTCCCTATCTCAACCTTGTTAGAAGTCTTGTACTTCTCAGCATTTGAATTATAGTACTCCTTTGCAAGCTCAGAATCTGGTATTCCCCCTTTGACAGCATCATTCATACTCTTCTTGATACAAATCAAAGCCATTTTGTTATGTTTCTGCCATTTCAGATACTTGTCCTTCTTTTTCTTGGTTGCATTTTCAGGAGGTTCAGTTGGTGGGTCTTGTTTCAGCACTTGATCAATATCCAACATTGCCAGATTGAGTTCAATATCTGCCTTCCACTTCTGATAATTCAGTCCATTGAGCAATTGGTATTGATTGATGTTCAGAGGGAAATTCATGGCTGAAATGAATTTTGAACCTTAAATTAGTCTACTTGATAACTTTAGTGCATATAGACATATATATGTATATCTAGCAGTTACCATATAGCAGAAAATTTATATGTTATGCATATCCCTAATGTTAAATCAAGATAGAAGAAACATTTAATTTAATCCATTTAATCAGACAAAATGTATATCATTTCCAAGAAGTTGGTATCATTTGTGATACACTCATCTCTAATGAAAAGCAAAATATAGGTTATTTGATATAAACTTAAAATCATGGTTTATAAAATTTTAACGTCTTTGGAAGTTAAAATTAATTCCAGTTTTAAGTTTCTTCATTTATTCCTTTCCAGTTGAAATTCTATATGTGTATATTCGACTAATTTGTTAGTACTGAATATATACATTTAAAGAACACAGTTTTAAGGAAATTGTATTTGCCTTATGCACATCGATCTCTATGTAAAACTTGGCTACTGTGATAGCATCTAGCAATTGCATAGAAAAAATGCAGCATCATATAATCGCATACAAGAACATATATGAGTCATCAATTTGATTATAGTTGCTTTTATTTCATATCAGTAACAGAAGCTTATGTTTTAATTGGAAACATGTAATCATTGCATCTTTTGTAAAATAGATGTATGAAAGGTCCCAGATCAAGAAACAAGTCTAATTCATGCATTTTACTAATCTAAATTTGAGCATAGTAGCTCTGATACCAATTGTTAGAATTGAAACATGCTAAAAAAATAAATAGCATTAACTATATCAAATTTAGACTAAGTAATAAAGAAAACATGAATTGATCGACTTGATTGGTTTGTCATCGATTCCATCTTGATCTTCTCCTAGTTCCACTCTTTATTCTCTTTTGATTGATGGGACAAAATGAATGAGATATGTGATAAGTGTACTAGCAGGGATCAAATCGAACTGCTTTTATAAACTAGTACACAAAAGCAGTTAAGTGGCAGTTCCTTCCATCAAGGAAACTCATACAAATAACCACCTTTGTCCTAATCCGATTTCTCTTGATAACCATTACTTTGAATTCAAAATTCTAATAGATATAACTCCCACACATCATTATCGTTTAATGTAAATATATATATATATATATGTGTGTGTATGTGTGTTAGTTAATTAAGTATACAAGTATTAAGTTCATAGGTTATTTACTGATATGCTTTATAATCCTAGTTCTAAATGCAGCAGTGCTGCTTACAGAACCTCCCTACAACAGACCAAACTCGATCTAAATATTCCAATGTACGTTGACATTTTCATGTCTTCGTAATTAATTATATATATAACTTAAAGTTCATATAAAGATTCTAATTATGTAGTAGGTTAATTACCTGCCAAGTCTTGATTCTCACTCCATTTGTGGTTCCCATTAGCCTAGCTCCATTGACGGTAACTTCGGAAACATGAGCTTCTGAATTTCCAGATCCCAAGCTTCCGATACTGAGGTCAAATCCAAGCACTATTTGTAAATTTAACTACATGATCTCTTACAGTCTTACTAGTCAGCTTGGCATGTTATATTTTGAGATAGACTGTAAATTTGGTCATGAATGGTGTCGAACAAATTCAAGTTTTAGTTCAAAATTAACCTGATTCCATGACCTGGTCCACGCTTGCACCTTTTTGGATCCACTTACAATTGAAATGCAATCGTCACCTTAAGAAATGTAAGGATATGGTAAAGATATATGTTAGGATTCATGAATATTAATTGTATGCTCCCATTGAAAGTGGTTTTTTGTTTGGTTTAATTTGAAGTAGAGAGTAATTAGTTAATTAATATGTATCGAATTTAATAAAATTTAAGTCATAATATAATTTTCAAAAAAAATTAAAGGTTAAATATTATGTGCATAATAAGTTTTGATCATGTATTTTTTCGGATTAATTTTAGTTTACTACTTTGTATTTTACACTCAAAATTAGTTCAGTCCCTATACTTTTAATTTCATTAGTTATACCCTTATACTCTATAGATTTGATTAATGTCATCCAACCGTTAGATTTTGAATTCAAGCAATCTTTGGCCAATCTTCACCAATGTCACGCTTGCATTTTCTCTCCAGCTGACAACAACCTTCTATCTGCAAGTCTCTTGAGGCAGTGAGACGCTCCACCCCTTTAGGAAGTGAGAACAATTTGGGACATGTATCAAGGACAAGTGATTTTAGATTTGTGAGCCACCCCGGTAACAAACCGAAATTGGAACAATTATTAATATACAAGTACTGTAGGCCTGTAGGGTGTTAGCAGTTCCATGTCAGCACGGGTCTACTAAAAAAAAGAGAAGGAATTTAATAATTAGTCATTTTAAATCTTTTACATGAGTCCACTTAAAATTTTTATGGCCAATTACCCATAAAGCCATTTACATAACCTAGTTTATTAAGAAAAAACCACCTAATATCTTTATTCCTCATAAAGCCACCAAAATATTATAAATTTTCATATTTACAAAAATACCACCGCATTTTTTTCTTATTATTTACAAAAATGTACTACATTGTTCTTTAACAGTAGCTTTATTGCTCTTTGACAGTATCTTTATTGCTCTTCGACAATAGTTTTATTGCTCTTCGACAGTAGCTTTATTATTCTTTGAGAATACATTTCTTGTTCCTCGCCAGTAGCTTTATTGTTATTTGACAGTAGCTTTATTGTCATTTGACAGTAGCTTTATTGTCATTTGACAGTAGCTTTATTGTTCTCTGACAGTAACTTTATTATTTTTTGAATATAGCTTTATTATTTATTAGGAGTACATTTTTTGTCGTTGACAGTAGCTTTATTGTCCTTTGACAGTACTTTTATTGTCCTTTGACATTAGCTTTATTGTCCTTCGACAGTAGCTTTATTATTCTTTGACAGTAGTTTTCTTGTCTCTAGTAATAGTTTTTTGTATCCAGTGGCATTTTTGTAAATAATGAGAAAAAAAATACGGTGGCATTTTTGTAAATATTGGTGGTCTTATGAGGGATAAAAATATTGGGTGGCTTAAAAAAGAACAATTATTAATATACAAGTATTGTAGGCCTGTAGGGTGTTAGCAGTTTCATGTCAGCACGGGTCTACTAAAAAAAAAAGGAGGATTTAATAATTAGTCATTTTAAATCTTTTACATAAGTCTACTTAAAATTTTTATTGATGATCGTATGTATCATCTTTTGCCTTTGCACGTTGTTGATCTCAATCGTGATACAATAGTTTACATTACTAATACAATGGTGATGCAATAGTGATACATAAGTGATAAAATGGAGGGAAACAATGTTTTGGTGATATAGTGATGTGTGGTGGGCCCTGATCGCAAGTGTGATTTCGAAGCAAAATGGAGTGAACCAATATTTTAGTGATTCAATGGGGATATAGTGTGACGTGGTGGGCTCGATCCCAAGGTTCATTTTGGGGTAAAATGAAGTGAAACAATATTTTGGTGATATAGTGTGATGTGGTGTATTCGTGTCCCAAAAGTAATTTGGATAAAATTAAGTGAAACCTATAGTGTAACGTGGCGGGTTCATGTTTTAAGTGAGTAGACATATTTTATAGGGTCAATTCCCAAAAACCCAGTATTCCACGTATTTTGGCCAATAAGGTCGTACTTTGACCTGATCTTCCTATACAGGACAATTGTTTAAACTAAAGA
Organism: Rubus idaeus; assembly: GCA_030142095.1. Taxonomy (NCBI): domain Eukaryota; kingdom Viridiplantae; phylum Streptophyta; class Magnoliopsida; order Rosales; family Rosaceae; genus Rubus; species Rubus idaeus. The sequence goes on along the minus strand of CM057970.1, from coordinate 15,241,340 downwards.
CTTCTATGTCCCTGCTGACGTCATCATGAATAGTCACATGCAACAAGCCTTAAACAATTCTAACAGTAAACTAGCCTTCATCATGCCAATTTCACCTAACGGCTAACTGCCTAAATGGTTACTTCAAGGGCGGACTCACGGCTGCTACAACAAAATTGTTTAAAACTTAAGGCCTGTAAAAACCATTTTAACGATAGTAACAACACAGTTTCAGAAATCTAAACAGTAAAATTTTCTGGGCAAAAGTTTTAACAAACAGTACGTGGAGAGGAAGAACTCGGAGTGCAAGTGATCTTAGAGATCTTCCCGAGGTAATCTTTTATCCGATATACTGATAATTATGAACAGATAAACAAAGCTATAATATTTTTGCGGCGGTGTTCTGAGCACAAACTGAATTTATTTATTCAAACATAAATACAAACTAAGAACCCAGAGCCTCACTCTTGGGTAAACAACTATAAGTTGTTTAGCTACTCATAACTAAATACAAACTTACTTGTAAAATAAGAACTTTGAAGCTAACCAGGATGCTCCGACTCACACACTTGGCTTTCTACTTTTCAGCTATCAGTGTGATAGTTCTGATTTTCGATGCCTTACAAAAAGAAAGAAGGGCTCCTTATATAGGGAGCGGAACTCAAAACGGAATTCAAAACTTGAAAATAAAAGATAAGATCCAGCTCATGCGGACCCTTAAAATATTATGTTTGGTGGAATTCTTGGTGGATTCTCCTGTTGCTGATGTAGCTTGTCTGCTGTCGGCAGAAAAAGCCAGATTCCTTCTTGATAAGGTTTGGTGCGCTTCAGCTTTCCATCATATTTTCAATGTTTGCTAGCGCCTTGTCATCGAAAGGATAATTGGGGGACCCTGGGGACCCGATTCCACTCGCTGCTCCTTTGTCGTAATCTTCGACACGAAAATCTTCCACGTCTGAATCCGGAAAGATTTTATAAGGATTTTCTTTTGCTAGATTCTCTAGCCAGGTGTACGTAGCCATAGAACAATCCACTTCTCCTCTGATAAGTGAGGAAAAACAGTCACATGCTGTGGGTGAAGGATGATCATAGCTAGTAATTAGAATCTTTTCTCCATTTGCTAGGAGATTCGCCTCTCTATCTTGAGGGATAAATTTCTTGATGAAATCAATAGTCATTGCCTTTATCCAGGGAATGCTTTGATTTGGTGTTCCATTAAAACCTGCAATTGCTGGTTTTTCGTCCACTGTTGGACCATTGATCAATCGAACATAATGATATGGCCCTATATATTTTGTAGTGCCATCTTTCCTTTTTATCCACTCTGGTGGAATTGAGATGAACTTGATTCTGAGGATGCAACCATCTGGTCTTATGTTCTTGACCGTATTGACTATGATTGCAGGGAGACCTCTTAGGTCGTCGTTGGTTTTTGACCACAAATTATGGACAAAACCATTTTCAACAAGCCATAGCTTGTGATTTTGGTGATGATCGGCTTCGACATTTACTACATATATGCCGAAGAAAGGTCCTGGAACAGGAAAAAGAGTATTTGGTAATCCATCAATTCCTGCTGATCCAAGAACATTATTGAACTCGAACCATTCTGGTTCTGTTAGTGCTTTAAGTGGAACCTTAGCACTTTCTGGTGATATGATCATCTCCAGTCTTTGTTCTTTCTGAACGTTTCTTCCTCCATCATAGAGTTCTTCTGCCAAAGCAAATAATGTGTGGAACATTTGCCTTGAATTCTTCTCTTGGTAGTTGTACAAGAGATTGTCAAGCAACATCTTTTGCTCTGAAGTTAGGCGCCCGCCTGTTCTGTAGACATCTCTGTCGAAGATCATGAGTTGGTAGCCATGAACTACCTTTGTTCCAGTAGGAACATGTCTGCTTTTGGCAAAGCAGCAGCCATCAACGGGTTTGATGTGCCTTTACCATCTACCGTTTGAGACGGGCTAGCCAGTCCTTTCCCCTGGGACTGATCAGTTGTTAAGGTTCTTTTTGGAACCTTAGTGTATGTCTCTAGGACATCTTTTAGCGATGATTCTTCATCATCACTCATTCAGCCTTTGCCTCTGTCAGTTCTTCTGAACATTGCCATTTCTCTGGTGAGGGCGTCTGGAAGATAGTTCTTGTTACCTGCAATTAATTCAACATTATAATCATATTGGTTAAGAAATAATTGCCAATTAGCTAATCTTCCTCTATCAGCAGCTTTATCGAGCTTAAAGTTTTTGAAATTTTTTACTCTAGCACAATCAGTTCTAACCGTAAACGGTTTTCCTAAAAAGGCTGGAGAGTTTTAAATAGTCTTTTTAACTGCTAAAATTTCTTTTTCCCCTGTGGGATAGTTTTGTTCTGCAGGGTTGAATTTTCCGCTGCAAAATTTGCAAATCTTTTCGATGTTAGTGCCTGGGGTTTTAGCTAAAACTATTCCCGACCAGTAATTATCACTAGCATCGGTTTGAAGAATGATTTCATCATTCTCTTCAGGTTGTTGTAGTGGGGGTAAGTTTTTACACAGATTTTTTATCTGTCCCACTATCTTCTCATCGTCTTCTGAGAATTTCCAAGTTCTCTTAGAACTCGTTTTAGGAGATAACATTGCTGTTAACCCTCATATTTTGGGAATAAAATCTCTTCCATAGTTTATGGCACCTAAAAACCTCTGTAGGCTTTTAGCATCAGGAATCTTATCTGGAAACTTCCAGAGTTTTTCAAGGATATGGGGTTGGAGTTTTATTTCTCCATTCTTAATATTGATTCCAAGACAATCAACTTCATCTAAGATAAAGAAAATTTTCTTTTCTCCTAGAATGATTCCATGCTGAACTATCAGCTTGACCACCTCATGTAGGTGTTTCATATGTTCTTCTCTGTTTTTAGAGAAAACTAAGATATCATCTATGTATACTACACAGAATTCTGCTATGTGCTTGAAAATATTATCCATCTTTCTTTGAAAGATTGATGGAGCTTGTTTCAAGCTGAAAGGCATAACTAACCATTCGTAATGACCCTGTGGCGTTCTGAAGGCTGTTAAAGGGATACTATCAGGATGCATCTTGACTTGCCAAAATCCTGATTTAGCATCAAATTTTGAGAAAACCTTTGCTCCTTTGAGCTGGTTAATTAATACTCTTGCTTGAGCAATTTGATAACCGTCTTTAACGGTCTTCTTATTGACATCTCTGTAGTCAATAACCATTCTACTTCTTCTGCATGGTTTCTGACATAGAATGCAGGAGCATGATGAGGACTAGTAGATGGCCTTATCAATTTCTTTTCTAAGAGATCAGCAATGTCTTTTCTGAACTCTTTTTGATCTTCTTCCGTATACTGAGGAATGGCTTTCACATGACATATCGCATTCATATCATGTAGCTTTAATTCACAGACAACTGGGTCTTTTTCCCACAATTTCTGAGGATCTATGTCGATGTTTTGCTTTAACATTCTCTTTATCTCTTCTAGAGTGATCACCTTCTGATTTTTTATTTAATTTTGAAGGTGTTTTATATTATGTTCATGAATGAAGCTTGCTTCTTCATCATCTTCATTTTCTTCCTCTGAAGATTCTTCTATAAGAAATTCTTCTTGCTTTTTGTATTGCAACACTGTTTCAAATCTTGGTTTATAATCACCACGATTTTGCTGCGACTTCTGATATTGCGTGGTAAAATTTGGACCTACTATGCTTCTTGCATTTTTAATTCTTTCTGTCCAAAATATTTTATCACCTTTTTCGAAGCCTAAAACTTCTTTGTTTTGTGTGACAGTTTGTTCTAGTAGGAAATCATTTCCTAACAAAATGTCAGAGCCCTGGCCTTCTGATTGCCAGATGGCTTTAATTGTAAAGTTTCCACCACCTATGGTGATCTTTCACTAGGCCAAAAAATTGATCAGACGACAGTTTTTACCCGTTGTTTGATCAATGTTTTTGCTGTTGTTAATCCGCCTGCCGTCTGATTTTACTCAGACAACGGACACTTTTTCGTCTCATTAACTTTCATACAACCCAGTTCTAACGAAATGATGTTGTCTAAGTATGTTACATACAACCGGCACTAATTAATATCATGTTGTCTAAGAAAGGTTAGAAAATGATAAATTCAAAAACTATTGTTTGATGTTATTTTCTACATCACCAGATTATTTGCTCATGTGGTTAGATTACCATTTGAGATAGATTGTGTTCTAAAAATTGTGGAGTAGAATTCCATGAGACAAGTAGTAAAGGAAAATGGCATTGCCTATCCATGTATGATATTATGGAATTTTCAAAGAAACTGTTGTTTGAGTTTCATTGAAATAGTTTCCTGGAATCTAATGTGGTCCTCTCACGCTTCAAACAACAGAAGTTCTTATTTTTAGTTATGTTTTTGTAGTTAGGCAACTTACAAAGTATGAAAAATATTATAGTTGAATAGATCAAACAACAGTTTTTGCTTTTCATTTAATTGTATTCAATTCTCTTGGACAATAGTTTTTAGTTAGTAGAGTGGTATGAGAGTGATTGTTATGACCATCAAATTTCTAGATATTGCATAACTTGAGCATATACAACCAAATCAACCACATCTCCAAAACACATTCATTCATAATATATACTAGTGCTCCTTAACGGAAGAAAATTTACCTTTAATAAAGAACAAAATACAAAGAGGAAGGAGAAGGGGACATAAAGCCTAAACTTCTCACAATAGAAAAAAAAAAGAACTTGGAGAATGTAATCTCCTAAATACACCAAGTTGTTGCAATGCTACCACATTTAGAAACACATGGAAAAGAAAAATATAATAAATGAATCGACTTATCCACTTGCTCTTAGTTGTCCTTCTATTACCTGCACATGTGACCAAAACTCTCTCCTCTCTATTATTGAAGTACCAAAGCATTATAAGCATCATATCTCTTGCTTCAAAAGTTCTGTTTGATTGATGGGAAGGATGAGACAAGTACTATTTTCAATATTTTGCATATACTCTCAAGAATGGAAATCGTAAACCAAGCAACTGAACTCAAGATATCAATAACAAATAAAGGGATGAAAATTAGACCACATACAAATTTTCCAACTCTAGCTTGCCCAATGATAACAAGAGCATGATTACTAGATTCACCCTGTAAATTTTAAGAAAATATATAAGAGATTCAAAACAATGAATTGTAAACAAATACAAAAAAAACACTTTATTTTCAATTAGACTTGATCCTGTTTTTCAGCACAAAATGATTCATGTTTCCACTTCCATTCGGTTCTAATTAAGAAACCATAGAAGAATTAAATGCAAAAAAATAAATAAAAAAAGAAGAGTAAAATGATAATTGATCTTTGTATTCAAACCAAACTTGTTGGCTGCCCATATCATCGTATCAATTGTAACCATGCACAAGATGAAGTAAACACCAATTCACCAAGTTATGGTTTCACCTCAACCCTCAAAGTAGAAAAGAGGATCATGACAATTACACAACCATAGTAAATCAACATTGCTCAGAATCATAAAAATTATAGAAAGCAAATGAAATCAAGGAAACCAAGCACAAAGAGAAAATAATGAAGCAGCAGCAGCAGCAGCAGGAAAAAAAAATGCAGCAGCTAATCATCATAAATAGATATTGATAAGGATATTTGACTTTATAAATTGAAGTATCCAATCTTTTACAATAACACAAAATCAATTTGAATAAACTGAGGCGCTTCAAATAAATAGAATATATATAAAGAGTACCTGATTTCAGAAATTTCTGTGACAAACTCGAAACTTTGGAAATTCATAACTAATTCCAGAAAATTCCGTTTTGGGGGATTCCTTTTGGGGGATTCCAGTTCTAAATGACTCCTTAAGATGTCTGCTGAAACTCTTTAGAAGAAACCAACATCAAATTCCCAGTACATCAGTACAGTTTTGCAAAAGTAAGTGACTAGGTCAAAAAACCAGAAAATCTGAAATGGCTAAAATCCGTTCTTTGGCCAAAAGCTTTCTCATAACCCAAGTTGTCAACCAAGACAAGCATTGTGATTCCTAAGCAATATTCTTAAGCTGCTTTGTTTCAAACTTTGGTCAAAATAAAAACATGACCATTTAGAATAAAATATGTAATTAAACCAAAACTAATTCCTTTAAGGCTATGTTTGTAAGCAAGGGAAACACATCAGAGTCCATCATTCAAGACTCAAGTAATCATGCAATAACTATATCACAACAGATCACTCTTAATCACTAACTATCAACATACATAGAATAGTCTGATCACCAAAACAAATAATGTAAAATTATACACACAAGGTCAGAGTTTCACAATCACAAAAACTCAGCATATACTAATATAGAAATGGAAAAAAAAAAACTCATCATGCAAAACCAATTCATGAAATCAAACCTGAAGAAGGCTGAAGCTGAAGCATTGTTATCATATATCCACCTCACTCACATCGATATAACCAGACAAAACCTAGCCAATTCATCCAAGGTCAGTGACTCATTCAAACTACTTTGAACACAAAGCATAATATAGAATTTGTATCATGTTTTAAGAGAGTGCTCAATTATGCATAAACATTCACCAAAATAAGTTTATATTCCAGCCAAACAGAAACCAAGGACGAAGCTACAACTTTATTTTTCTTTCAAACCCATCAAATTAACATTCCCAAATATCCCCAAAATCCACAATTGCATTTTATAAATACAGTTGCATACCCAAAACTTAATGAAACGAAATTTATCCAAAAGAATGAAAACAAAAAAACACAACCTTGAATTTCACAATCATGTATCCAATTAAGACGCCTGTGATTCAATGGGAAGCTCTGCACCCCAAAAGACCTTTAGCTCCGAAGCTCTCACATTTGGACTAACGAGCTCCCTCATCCTCCTCCTACAGCAGAATGAAAAACAGCAAAATTAACAAAAGCATAGTAGTAATATTGCAATGATGCTATCAACAAACCGGCAACAACAATAGCCCACTATTCATGGAAAGAAAACAAATCGAGTCAAGTGAGAGGCAAATTAAATCAAACATTTAACAAGAAATGGGTAGGATAGAGAGAAATCTGACATTTTTTTGGAAAAGAAAACCGATGGGAAACCATTGAAGCTTTCGAGCTTCGTTCTTCTTTCATGGTTGATCGATTGAAGAAACTAAGACTAGAGAGAGGTGGGCGACGTCAAGACGAAGCTAACGCCACCGATGCAACGCCAAGTCGTGGCCGGAATTGGAAAGTCGATCGAAACAACCATGATCTTTCGAGCTTCTTTTCTCTCTCATCGGAGCTAATTTTCGAAAACCCAGACCGCAAGATGGATCGGTTCATCAATTTACATCTTTTGCAACCTTTTTCATGGATAATCTACTTCCATCCATTTGTATTCCAGTAGCAATCTTATTTTTATCTTCAATTCAGAGTTCTTCTGGAATAGCAAAAATGTGAATCATGATCCGCTATCTACAAAGGCATGTAGATGATATTTTTTATGATCAGAGAACTTTAATCCGATCTCTATGTAGTTGCTGAACCTACTAGTAGAGATTATTTTTGATTGTTGGAGATCTGACTGTGGTTCTTTAGTCAAAGGTTTACATTCTTCTGTTGGACATTTTTCCATGTCAACCTTTTCTTCGATCTTTTTATCAACTTCTTGTTGAGCTTCTTTCTTTTCAACCTTTGGTTTTGGTTGAATTACTAAGTTTGGTGAGACTAAGTTGACAAAGTCTTCTTTGTTGTCAGCAAACTTAGTTCTTTCCATTTCTCTAGCATATAATTCATTTCTTTCAGCTAGATCATCAAAGTACTCTTCGTACTCTTGTTCGACTAATTGGCTTATTGAGCTGTTTTGTAAAACCCCGAAATTTTCATAAATAATTTCTCTAATTGAGAAATAAATGTTTTGTGAAATTTTACCATTTTACTATTTGTCGTAATTTTTATATTTTATTTTACGTAGTTGTATTTTGTCTCGTATTTACTTAATTGTATTTATACTAGTATAAATACATGACAAGTTTTAATTGGACCACTTGGCAAGCTCCAATTGGTTCAAGGTTTGACAAAAAATATCAGAATCAAATCAGAATCAAATCAGATTCAAATCAAATTTTGATTTGGATCATTGTCGCCACGTGTCGCGACGCGATTGGTTCGCGGTTTGACTTTTTTGGCGTTCCGTTTTTGAGGAAACTTCCTTCGTGAAAGTTGTAGTGCTCGTCGACACGAGTCAGTAGACATGAAGTACGTCGAAATCGGAGTTCGTATGAAGAAGTTATGAATTTTTGAAGACGAAGGTTACTATTTATATTTTTCCCTATAAATAGAATTGTTTTCTTTTCAGATTTTTTTTGAAAAACAAAAAAAAACCAGAAAACCCGACCACCCCCGACCGGCCTCAACCCAGCCTCCATTCCCGACCCCCAGCGGTCACCGGACCACCTCGGACGCCGCCGACCGCGGCCGTCCTCCCCGCCCACCGACGGCCATCGATTCTCGCGGAAACCGACGATCGAAGCACCTCAAAATCCGGCCAAAACTCTCCAAAACCAACTTCCGATTCCAGCCTCCTTATTTGAGAAAGGGTTTCGGACCCTGTGGTATGAATTTGGGTTATCGTCCCAATCAATTAGAGCTCTAGTCTGTCTGCCAATTGAGATTCTAAGTTACATGCTTTCGTGGGTACTTGTGACTTGATGAATGTTGTTTTTGAAAAGATGTCTCAAGCGTATTCTATCTTTTATTGTCCGTTTGGACTTGATGAAATTATTATTGTGTTGATTATAATTTTATTGGATTATTGAAATTTAATCTCTTAAATTTCTTAATATGATATTAATTTGAGAAATTTTTATCTGTGAAATATGTGATTATTTGTTTACTCATACAAGCTTTAAAAGCTTACCGGGTTTGTTATTTCAATCCCGGTACACTATTCAACGGTGTAGGGATTAATCCTGCAGGTCAGAATAACTAGAGTTGAAGCTGAGGCTCCATCTATCTATAAGCTGTTGGATTATTTTGTTGTTTGTGAGTGTTAAACTTTCCGCTGTGTAATAAGCTCTGCTGGGCATTTACTTATTACTTTGATATTTCAATTTAATATGTAAATTTGGTAATGTAATATATGACTCTAAAGAACGAGTCTGTATTGACATTTGACGGGCTCGGTAAGTTAGTGTGGTTTGCAATAAAAGGAAAAAAATTTCCTTGTGTTTTGTTAAAGATTATCGAGCCTTCGCGCCCTTATATATTTTCTTATTCAATAACTATATGTTATTTGTATTCGAAAATCGGGGCGTGACACGTTTTTTGTCTTCCTTCTAGCTTCAGCTATGAAGCATTCTTTATGATAGGTAAATCCTGTACTTTAACAGAACATTGGGAGGCCATTTGTCTCTTGACATTGACAGTAGTCACAGACGAATGAACCAGGTTTAACACGATAAGAAGACATTATTTCTTCTGTTGTGCTTTCTTCCCAATTTTTTACCCTGAGAACATATACTTCTCTTTGGTATTCATCTTCTGATGTATCAGATTCTGAAGAGCTATCTTCTTCTTCGTAGGCTGAATAGATAGACTGATCATCATCATCATAATATGCTATTTCATATCCTTTAATATTAGCTTCTTCTATGATTTCTTCATATTCTTCTAGAAGAACTTTCGAAATTCTTTTATCCTTTTCGGAATTCATTTGCATAATGCCCTTCTGCCTTGCAGAGCCAGCATCTGCATTTCTTCTTCTCTGGTTTTTCTGGAGAAGAGGATTTTTTCTTGAAGAATCTTTTCTTCTTGTAACTTTTAGAATCTTTATTTCTAAAATTGTTTTTAAAATTGGAACTTTTCTTGAATCTCCAATTTTTGCTCTGGTTTTTCTTAAACCTGTTTCTTGAAAAGAGTTTATCTTTTCTTTTCTTTTTGGGGTATTGTGAGTTATGACATCCCCAATTGGTAGGAATATCGAGAATTTTATAGCAGAAATTCTCATTTCCCTTTAACTGTTTTCTTGCCATCTTGGACTTATTATTTTCTATACACTGTTTTCTTAACAGTTCTTGTATTCTTTCAGCAACTCCTCCTACAGTAAATCTGTCTATAGGATTTTTAGCTATATTTTCTGCTACTGCAATATTCCAAGGAGCTGGTAACTTCCTATGAAGTAGGTTTACCGGGTTGGGATCATCAAATTTTTTGATGGTACAGTAGTATTGCTGAAATTCATTCAGATATTCCTCAAAATATCCTATGTCACATATGGACAATTTTTCAATATTTATTCTGGCTACCTTTTTAGCCTGTTCGTGATGGCTGGTTACACTGCCACAGAATTGTTCATACAATGGGACAGCAAACTCGTAAGGATTTTTTGAATTTGCTATATGTTCAAGCCAATTTTTTCCTCTTTCTGTTTCTTTAAACACGAGGTAAAATTTCTTGGCAATTCCTGTGAGAGTTGCTTCATAAGCGACTTGTATATCTCGAGGCTCTAGTTTTCCTAGAGTTAAAGCTCCCATCAGATAGAGGCTTTCAACCCATCTGTCTAGAGTCTTTCTTTTATCTAGAGACTTCTCTAGTTCTAACCACGTTCCTTGAGTGGTAATTGGAATTCTTGGTATATTATTTTCTGGAATATACCTTTCAGAGTTTCTTTCTCCTTTTTTGCCCGTAGGCCCTTCCCTTATTGGAAGTTTTATCTTTCCATCTCTAGTGATGGTTGCAGTATTTGTTCCTGAACTCTCTCCCATTATCATGTTTTGGAAAGGTTGAGTTTTTCGTTCCTTTTTCTTTATATTGAAATTTTCTATTTCTTTTAGAAGTTGTTCTAACCTCTCTAGATTTTCGCAATTTTCTGCTTCTTCATAAAGCTCATAAAGCCTTTCTGACCTTAGCATTTTTACTTCTTCTAAGATTTTGAAGTCTAAGGTTTGGCAGACTTCTATTTAATTCTTCAAGGTTCACATCACTTTTTCTGTGACCTTCGAATCTTAAACTGATATTACCAGTTTTCTTGTCTTGATAGGACTTTGCTTTAGTATTTTCTGGTTGTAACTTCGGACCAGAAAGTTTCCATTCTATTGGAAATGTTACTTCATTCCAAGTAACTTTCTTTATCTGCTCTGAGCAGTTTCTTGGATTTGTGATGAAACCAGTAGTAATACCAGGGATGTTTGAAATTTTTGTCCTTGGTTCTACTGTTGTACCCATCAATTTATAGTATACTCTATATACTATTGCAAGTTCTTGCATACCTTCTTTCATGGCAATGCCATCTGTTGTTACTCTTAATCTTAGAGCATGAGTAGCATCTTTTAAGTTGGTTGAGAAGTTCGGAAAACAATTGAAGTATGCAATTTGATTGCATAAAGAAGCTTCAAGTGCTCCTAACAGACTGTTTTGGAAGTCTGCTATTCTATTGTCTTGTAGGACACATAGAGCCAAACAATTTATGCCTTCTCTGGCTAGTAATTTTATGCCTACTTGGACTGCTCCAATATGCATAAATTCATAGTTTCTTTCTCTTGCTCTAGCTACTTCACTAGGCATTATCATTAGGAGATCTGTTTCTCCTGTATTTGCTGGAGTAGTGAACTCAAGCATTTTGAATTGATGGCTATCTAGCAATTCTAAACTTCCTCGCTTATATATTTGTCTGAATTCAAACTTTGGGATCTTAGAGTCTTTTACTCTGTTTTCTATCTCGTTGAATTCAACTTCTTCAGCATTTACTAGCTGTACTTCTTTCTTTTTCTTAAAGATGCTTAACATTCTGGCATCTCTAATAACTTCTTTAGTTCCTTTTAGAACTTTGGAAGTTTCAAAAGATATTTTAGTCAAGCTTGTTGACTGTTCCATATCTGGCATGCTAAATTTAGCATATATGGGTTTTTCTAACGGTTTGAAAATGTTAGTTTTTACAGACTTTTATGTATTCTTTGGTAAGAGAACTTGTTTCTCTTTATCTTTTGATGGAGCTTCTACTAACTCTTTTAGATTTCCTTCCTTCTTTTCAGGAAGGGTTTTGATATAATCTATTTTTTCTTCCAATTTGGTTAATTGGCTGATTATACCTTGAATAATTTCTAGGCTTATGTTACCTCTAGAAATTTCATTTATAATTTCTTGATGACTTTCATCAATCTTTTCTAGTAGAGAATCTAGTTTCTCTATTATCTTTTCAGATGTAGTCTTTTCAGACTTAGTTCCCATTTTGGGAATTCTTGAGCTAAAACAAGCTCTGATACCAGTTGGACGCGGATCTAACCAATGCTCAAAAAGTCAAGTTGTTCCTTATAAACAGCAAGAGATTCTTTAGCTTCTTGTACTCTTTCTTGAGTATTTCTAATTCTGGCAAGAATAGACCGGAAATTTGGAGACCAAACTTCAGTATGGTCACGAAGCCACTCGAGCTCTTTTAATTTCTTTCTTTCTCTTTGTAGTTCTTCTACAGAATCTTTGCAATAAGACAATAAATTTTCTCTAGTAAGTATAGGACCAATTCGATTCATTAGGCTAAAAGCCTTTCTAAGAGAATCTCTACTTCTCTTTTTTCTTTTTGAAAATTTTCTATAACCTTTTCTAATACTAGGATTTCTTTTTCAAGAGCTAACTTTTGTTTAGCTATTTTCTCCGGACTACTAGTCCTGATATTCTTTATCATAAACTGCTTGCTTTCAATATCCTTTTGGGCTTTTTCAATAAACTGTCTTATTTGCTTTATCTTTCTTCTTTCAGAAATTGTAAGAATATAGTAAAATGATATTGTGAGAATATGAGGGAAATAACTGTTTACCTTCGAGTATTGAGTATAGATCTTAGCTGTACCTGTTTATAACAAACAAATTCATAATATGGGCCCATAACGCTCCGCCAAATTTTTGAAAATAAGTTTTTTTTTTTTATAAGGGGTAGGACTGGTATTTAGGAAATAAAAAACCTTAATGGGAAGTATTTCTGTGTTTCGACCCTAGTGGTAATTTGCCTTATTTTATAAAGAAAAAGATACTTCTTTGATCCCAGATCTTCCAACAAATTGTTATAACTTTTTCTTTGTTTAAATGATGACCAAAATTCCAATGTTGCACAATCCATTAATGAATATGTATGTTATTTGGTGGTACCAAAGACAAAGTTTTATATAAAGCATTGCATATTTCAATTGCACAAGGACACAAGTCCTGAATATTTGTGAATCTAGCCAGTCTATTTTTAGTGGAAAGTCATGAAATCAAGTTTTATTGAAGAAAGAAAAAAGGTCTAGACTCTGTACCAGCGTAATACATCAAATTTATTGAAAAAAAACAAAATTAAATAAATTTAAAAGGAAAAAAAAACAATACCGGGACAATATACAATACACGAACATCTACTGTTCAACTTCAGCAATGATAGCGGTCATTCTTCAGAGTCGGAAATAGAAAGATTTGGAATATGAGCAATCTTTGGCCAATCTTCACCAGTGTCACGCTTGCATCTTCTCTCCAACTCAGAACAATCTTGTATCTTCAGGTCTCTTAAGGTAGTGAGGCAATCCATCCCTTCAGGAAGTGACAACAATTTGGGACATCCAACAAGGACAAGCTTTCTAAGTGATGTTAGATTTGTGAGCCACGCTGGTAACGAACCCAAATTGGAACAACTTTCAATAAACAAGGATTGTAGGGTGTTAGCAGCTCCTTGAAGCCATTCAGGCAATTCTGTGATCCGTGGTAGTCCACCAATTACCAACTTTTCGAGCCTCAATGCAATTCCTTGATAATGTTGGTTCACCAGAACGAGTTGCTTGCAATCAACTATAATCAAAAGACGTAATGCAGCAAGATAACTCGTCTGGTGGGGCAGAGAGATTAGATTACTACACCTTCCAATTGAAAGAACCCGAAGTGATTTCAAACATCCCACTCCATTGTCTTGAAAGCATGCTTGTTTCGTCATCAATACAAGGATTCTGAGGTTAATCAAGTTGCTCATAACTATTGGCAACTCTTGAAGATTTTGATGAGGCAAAATTAGAATTTGCAAGCTCTGCAACTTGCAAATGGCATTGGGGAGTTTTGTGATTTTACAATTTATCCCAAAATTCAGATATCTCAAATGCTTTAGAGTACCAATGGAACTTGGCAACTCCTTTAATGGTAGATTAACAAAGCGAAGCACCCTCAAATACTTAAATTTTGAAAAGCAAGTATCAAGGAAGGATTCATCCAGAGGCGCCTCATCCTCACCATACGTTGTTATACTCCGCACTTTTTTACACTTTTGCAACATGGTTGAAACCATTAATTTGTTGTCAAATTTCAAAAATGACAAATGTTTAACATTTTCAGCCATGTCTTTAGTGCTAGAATCTACCACACACCACTCACCTTGTTCAATTGATTGTACGAGATCATAGATAAGATCATGCATAGAAAAAGCATACCCGATTTCAAATAGATCTTCGTCAATTAATTGCACATTTTCAAAGAAAGATCTGGCCCATAACTCTTTGAAATATTGCTGGCCAACATCTTCCACCTCCAGATTTTCATTATCACGAGATTGAAGGATTCCATGAGCCATCCAACAATAGATCAAGTCCCTGCTAGTAAATGTATATTCGCCCTTTGAAAGATATGCACAATAAGCAAGGCATGGTTTCAAGTAGGAAGGCAATTGAGAATAACTCAATCTCAAAGCAGGTAAGATGTGGCCCCCACCCTCTCTCTCTAATTCCCATAACTTAGAATCTCTCACTAGTTTCCAGTCACGTTCATCGGTCTTTGAGTAAAGTTGACTCCCTAAAGTTTTCACAGCCAAGGGAGCCCCTCCGCACTTTTTCACAATATCTTTTCCAATTTCAAAGAGATGTGAATGTTGTTTCTCATCACCTTCCTTGAATGCACATTTTGTAAACAATGACAGACAATGATCATACGAGAGACGATCTAAATTGTATGGTGGTACAGTGCCCATGATTGAAGCAACTGAGAGATTACGGGTTGTCACTAAGATTTTACTTCCTAATTTGGCACCTTCTAACAACAAATCTCTCAAGTCACTCCATTTCATACGATCCTCATTCCACACATCATCCAAGACAAGCAAAAACTTGTTATCCTTTAAAGCTTCCCGTAGCTTTGCTTGTAATTGATCCATAGACAACTCATCACTGATTTTTGTACCTAATGCAGAACTAAGAATCTCTTTGGTCAATCTACAAATATCAAAATCCACTGCTGACACATACGCCCACATCCTCATTTCGAAATGCCTAACGACTCTTTCATCATTGTACACATACTTGGCAAGTGTGGTCTTACCCAAACCTCCTATTCCAACAATAGGAATAACAGAAAGAGTATCATTCAAAGTCTCACTTAGATCATCATCACCATCTTGCATCAGAAGATCTGCAATCACTTGTTTGTCAGAGTCTCTACCAATGACCTCTGAAGTACGAACATAGGAGTGGTCATGTCGGAGGGTGGCGGGCCTTGGGGGGAGAGGGGTGGGGGGGGGGGGGGGGGGTACGAACAAGTCATATTCTCCCTTTTGATCACGTAATTTACATGATTAGCTCGATGATCGGTCAGAAGATCAAATATAGCCCTGTTAGCTTTAAGCTCTTCTATCCTTGCCCTTATGCTCTTGATTTCATGACTTATTCTCAAACGGAATGCAATTGGATTAGAACTTGAAAAGAAGCGGCGTACCTTTCTACTTGTGCCGTGAAAATTTTCCACGACCTGCCTTCGCAAAGCTTCACACTCAACCTCATCCAACACATCTTCAGTGTCACGAAACAAATGTTTGAGCTGCAGTAGCCAACTGCGAACCTCCTGATTATGTGCTTGCTTCTCTTCGGCATCCAAGAGCACGCCTTTGATGGTGGACATGGTGGCCTCAAGCTTTTGAAGATCGCTTTTGACTCCCCAGGCCGAGCTGATCTCATCATAAGCAAGTGATCCTAGCTTCTGAGTGAGTTCGCTGGCCAAATCAAACACAAGCTCAACCATGCATGCTAACTCTTCTCTTCTTGATGATCCAGGTCAATCTGAGTGAAGAAGGAATTCGGATTGCTATTGACTGGTGGATGATCAAAGGAGCTTTCCCGACTGGTTGTATATCATATTCATACATTTACGAGTCATTGCACTGTGATTCTGTGAATTTGCTGTATGAACAACCAGTCAACCAGCTCCAATAGGTCAAAAGCCAAACCTTTTTTTTTTCTTCTTCTTTTTTGGATCGTTAATAGAAACAGATCAATGCATAGAACAGATTCGGCCTAAGACCACACTTCGGCACCATTCCAATCTGTTATGTTTGTAGGTACTTTCTAAATTTATTGGGAAATTTTTCTTCGGTTTTGAACGTATTAATATCACTAAAAAACAGCATTGATACATAAGTTGGTCTACGATTACTTAAAATTGATCTACATGCACTACTATCATACTATGTTGCTGCATTAATGCACAGAAAAACCCTACATGCATCTCAATCAATATTCAGTCTAGTATTCGCTTCATACAACAACATTCATATATCTAACAAAAACTGCTTACTAACGCCCATTTTGATGGAATGCCCTTCTTCTGAATTAGGAGTACAAGATGGGGAAACAACTCCTATGACGGTAAAGTCAATATTGTTGCATAAAGCTTTAGCTGTTTTCCCTCCTTGATGCTCAAGTTTAATATCTTGCAGCACAATCCCCAGACAAGGAAAGCTCTTGCTGCAATCGAATTTGAGAGCGACATCTGAAGCGCTTGTTCCCTTGATGTTCTTGTACACTACATTTTCCACTTGAACTGCCGATCTCTGTGATTCAATCGGCAAGTACATAACTTTCAATTAATCAAGAAACTAATTATCCAATATTAACCAACATTATTCTATATGCATATATATTCTTTACCTGATGTTTACATTGTTTCTTTCTGTCACAGTAGTTCTGGTCTATTATGATGGGGTTGGCAACATTATGCATTTCAATGTTCTCAAATGTTATGTTGCTTGCACTTCCAGAACCTCCCTGCAACAGACCAAACTCGATCTAAATATCCAATGTACGTTGACATGTTCATGTCTTCCTAATTAATAAATTATATATAACTTAAAGTTCATATAAAGATTTTAATTAAGTAGTAGGTAAATTACCTGCCAAGTCTTGATTCTAACTCCATTTGTGGTTCCCATTAGCTTAGCTCCATTGACAGTAACTTCGGAAACATGATCTTCTGAATTTCCAGATCCCAAGCTTCCGATACTGAGGTCACAATGAAAAATCCAAGCACTATTGTAAATTTAACAACATGATCTCTTACCAGTCAGCTTGGCATGTTATATTTTGAGATAGACTATAAATTTGGTCATGAATGGTATCGAACAAATTCAAGTTTTACAAAGTTCAAAATTAACCTGATTCCATGACCTGGTCCACAGGTTATGTTTGAGGCTAGCACCTTTTCGGATCCACTTACAATAGAAATGCAATCGTCACCTTAAGAAATGTATGGATATGGTAAAGATATATGTTAGGATTCATGAATATTAATTGTATGCTCCCTTTGAAAGTGGTTTTCTGTTTGGTTCTATTTGAAGCAGAGAGTTAATTACTATGTATCAAAGTTAATAATATAATTTTTAAAAAAATTAAAGGTTAAATTTTATTATTTTTTCAATATTATGTGACAGAATAATAGGTGACGCTTATGTGACAGAATAATAGCATGTATTTTTTTCATGTCTTTCGAAGTTTAGGGAAAAGGGAAGCAAATTTGAAAAAAAAAAAAAAGACTTACTTACAGACGCAATATGGGGTATCCAACGTACTTGTAATTATTAATGTGTGTGTGTGTATATACGTACCAGTGGCTATAACAGAGGTTGTGATGAATATGTTTTGAGTATTTGTAACATGAATTCCATCGGTGTTGGGGCTTTTCTCTGGTGCAGTTATTGAGAGATTGGAAGCTTGAACGTTCTTGCATTTCTGGAAAGACACATGAATCTGTTGTGCATCTTGTATCTTGAGGTTCTTCACTACCAAATCCTTGCATTTGTAGAACGTGAGTGCCTGTTGGTACAGTTCGTATATGAATATATTACTGTCAGTAAAAAAAAACTAGGGATATTTAGATAAACGTCTTTCTCACTTTTATTTTCTATGATATATTCTGTTGACTTTTCGGTTATTAGATTTAGTCTAATATTAAATGTCAGATGTTACATAAGATATCTTATTGCCATAATTGTTCAATTATTTACAAAGTATGCCATAATCAGAAATATTTAAATACAAACTCAACATTTAATTTAAATTCCTATAATTAAGCCTAGAATTTAAATTTCAGTTAATAGTAATTTATAATAAATGAGAATAAATTCGTATAATAAATATTTTATTCTTCAAATTTTCATTACCTTAATTAATTATTGGCAGAATAATCGCAAAAGTATAAGTAAATTACTAAGTTTAAAAATTGTTAATATATAAAAATATGTAACCAAAAAAATGTATAAAAATATATTATTATGCTTTTCATAAAGAGGTAAATTATTCATAAAAAATGTAGGCAAATATTTCATTCAAAAAGTAGGCAAATTGTTCATTCTAAACAAAAGTAGGTAAATTGTTCATAAAATAATAGGTACATTCTAAAAAATATATATATGTAAATTAGTCCAACAAAAACGACTGGGTAAATTATTAAAAAAAAGTAGGTAAATTGTTCATAAAAAAAGATAAATTAATAACAACTTATCTAAGAAAAACTATAAAAAGTAAGCCGATGTACGTGAATAATTGGTAGAGAACCATAGTAAGGAAAAACATGTTGTTTATGATCATTAACAAAATATCAACCAAATAACAATAGAAACAAAAAATAAATGAAATATATAATACCTTATGACTATTGAAACCAAAAGGAGGAAGACAAACAAAATCTTGAGACTCTAAACTCTGCGGTCACTGAACTGCATTTCCCTAATCCTCATTTCTTATAATGAATTATGATCTCCATTTTCTTAAGTTACAATGGTAAGAAAAATTGTTATGGTTGTTTATAAAAAAAATTTAAATAAAATGGTAATATAGTGACAAAGTATCAAAAAATCATTATTTGCATTAAAACATTTGTACAATATTGATTAGGTTAGAGGGAGAATCAAGATGCAAATGGAGGGAGGAAAAAAAGTTGTTTACCATTGTGAGAAGTCAATGATGGTTTAAAGTTAAAGAATATTAGATTAAAAGGTATTGTTGTCATCTCAAAATATAGAACACTGACTCATTGTTCTCAAAATAGAAAAAAAATTTAGTTGACATATAATTAAGGGATTAAATCTATCAATCAAAATTTATTGAGATTTTAATTAAAATTTGAAAACTGACAATGAGTTTTTTTTTTAATTTCTCCAAAAAACTACCATCCAAAATTCCAAATAGCTTAAACTTGGGTTTAACAGCTGGGAGATAAGCATATATACCGTTGGTGCGTCCTTGCATGGCTGCAAATGATCAATTAATAGATATAATTAAGTCGAACAGATAATGAAAGAGCAAGTACAATTATTTGAAACATGCATTATCAATTATAATTATTGTGTTCTCGACCATACATATGAATTATGGTGATTTCGACCTTACATATGAATTATTATGTTCGACCATACAGACCATACGGCCCATACCAGTAGGCAGTAATTTATAAAAAAAATCTATATATATATATATATATCAATTATTGTCTTCACTATCTACCTTAGATTGATCGATTTTGCATGAGTTTTGCCACCATTGCTTCCCATTGCCATTGATTGCTCCACCGCCATCAACCAGTAAATTGCGAACACTGTCAAAAATAAGCCAGTGTCTACCATCCTTGCTGAAGTCAGATCGATCATCCGATGCTTCTAAGGTACCAAGAATCTAAAAGTTTTAATTGCAGGACAAAATTATTTATTTGAATCTATATAGACTATATATATTCTACGGGAACTTCTATAGTATTGGGATATTTGACATATATACATCCGTAATGTAATAACAAAATGTGTTGTTATTATGGTAACGAGAGTCTTTTTTTGTGTAATCTTAGTTATATTAGAGGTAATAACTTCATTTACGAACTTTTTACAAGTACTGGGATGTTTGACATGCATCCACTTACGGATATAACAACAAAATTTGTTGTCATTGTGGTAACGAGAGTTTCTTTTTGTGTAATCTTAGTTATATTAGATGTAATAACTTCATCAATAACTTGTTACAAGTACTGAGATATTTGACATACATCCACTTACGGATGTAACAACAAAATTTGTTGTCATTGTGGCAACGGAAGTCGTTTTTTGTGTAATCTTAATTATTTATATTAGATGTAATAACTTCATCGATCTATGAACTTGTTATAAGTTTGTGAATAATTTTTTGTCAATGTTGTAATTTTGGTTCAATTATATATAAAATAATGTGAAACAAATGTGGTAACTTTGTTGTCAATATAGTAACTTTGGTTTAATTAAATGTAAAATAAATGTATGACAAACATCACAGTACTATAGCCAACCCTCCTACATTACGTTGTAGACAACTAGTTGGTCTTCCTTCTCCTTATTGATAGTTAATATTTGAAAAATGAAGAAAATGATTGTTAACCTCAATTAAGGCCTCAATCTAAGTTGGCATGCCATGTCATCATTTGCCACCTCATGTTGGCTAAAAGACTGTCTTATTACCCAGCTATTCCAAATCTAATGGCTCTAAATCATCTCATTGATTTTATTTTCTAATTTCAGAATAATTTTAATAAAAAAAATTTCCAAAAAGATGAACAATCATCATCTACAACCAAAAAAAAATTCTTTATGTTCATCATGTTCTCAAATCTAGATCTCGAATTTTCGAGGAAACTACTTTAATTTGTCATAGTACTCTTTAATTTTCTAGATCTGTATGATTTCACTAAAACCCTAATTCATGCAAGATTCAAGGACTTTTTGGATCAATCATCTCACATTTAATAATCGTATATTCAATAAAACTCACCCCAAAAATTTAATTCCTAGAAAAAAGAATCATAAAAACACCAAAGAGATATCTTTTATTGATTCGCATAGGAACAGTGTGTAATCCAATCACAATTGAAATTCTGTATTTTGACTATTTTCAATATCAAGTCATGTTCACCTACGCAATAGATCTCTTACTCAGTTGTGCTCAACTGCCTTTGGATCTAAATATAATGGTGTAAAATAATTAAACAGTTGGAATGAATTTATTTGCTTCATTGTTCTCCACCATTGGATTTGGATCCAATGACAGTTGAGCATAACTGAATAAACACTTTATTGAGTAGGTGAACATGTCTTTTTCAATATCAGCCAAACTGTTCTCTCTTTTTGTCTTTTTTCTCCCTTTATAGGTCGAATCATATTTTCACGATATCAATGATATCAATTCCATTATTTGATATCTTCTTCTCAAAAAAAAAACCATTATTTGATATCAAAAGTAGCAATGATATCAATTCCATTATTTGACCATTCGTTATGGCTTCGGAGAATTAAATTCTTCTGGTTTTTTTTTCGTATTTTAAGTTTTTAAACATGAAAAAAAAGACTAAAATATCTAATTAGAAATCTAAAAAGGTAAATTAAATAGGTATTGTAAAATATAATGTGGCAAAAAATAACGACATGACTGTTGATATGGATCACCACATAGGATTAAAGCCTCAAATTTTAGGAAAATTCTAATATGCAGTGCTGCATACCATGTAGCTTTTTTTTCAAAAATACAATTGCATTTTTGAAATGTAATTGCCGTCCAAAATGTATAAACTAGACATTTCAAAAATGCAATTGTTATTCCGAAAATGCAATTGTCATTCCATAATGCAATTGCATTTCAAAATTATCAGTTTTACTTTTTTAAACGGCAATTGCATTTTCATTTTGAAAAATCAGGCTGCATGGTATGAAGCACTGTATATTAGACAGATCCCAAATTTTAGGCTTTAATTGAGACCCTCTAACATTGCCCTTTCGAAAAAGAAAAAAAAACCCACTCTGTCAACTAAGATTGAAAAGCTGGTTGGCCCTAAAATTTCATTATAAATTTAAATAATTTCAGCAAGTATGATGATTACGGGCAAGTTATATAAAAAGTGCTCCTCTTTTACATGCATGATATTTCTACTAGATATGTATGAGATAATCATTTACTCCATTGAACTATTGAAGGCCTTATTAACTTAACAAAAAAAAAATCTTCCTTACCGCTTCAATGTACACGTACACAAACAACACATGAGTTGTTGTTGAAGTGTAAGTTTTTTTTGTTTTTTTTTGTCAAACAAACAAAAAATCTGATCGAAAAAATATATTTATTGTATAGAAAACGTACATGTACTGAAGAAGCAGGCTCGTAAATCTATCCTCCATGTTAACACAACATTTTCTTTTAACCGTGCGCGCGCAAGTTACTAGTATATATTAATCAACTCACCTGCACCATCAGTTGAGATTCGCAAGGACCTGAAAATCTAATTGGTTTAAGCCAATAGATCTTCTGAGGCACCACCAAAACAGCTGCAGTATCAGACGAACAAGCTACCTTCCAAGCCTTCTCAAACGCCTGAAAAAAAAAACTCATATATACTTAAAGATTTATATATCTGAAATGTTGAACTATATTTATTAGATATATATGCCTGAAAAGAACATTTACAATTAGAAAATGACCAATATTATCATTTCAAATGTATTGTGGCCTTGTGGGTATTGATTAGCAAGGTACTTGAGCCACAAAACCACCACAAACCCTAAGAGAGAGAAATAATATTACCTCTGTGTCGTCAGTTTCTCCATCACCCTTAGCTCCAAAATCACTCACATTGACTGTGCTAACCGCCGCTTGATCAAAATCCTCTCTACTTTTCTTGATCAAGTCCTCGAAGATGTCGTTGCCGTCACCAATCATGCTCAAGTATGAAGGATACGCATGGGAATCATATCCAGTACCTGATGCTTCATCAACAAAATTCTCAACAGGATTCTCTGGAAAACTATAGTTTAACGAGATGATATTGATGATGATGATAAAGAACGGGATAAGATATTTTTGAAGAGCCATATATCTTTTTCTACTTTTGTATGAGGTATGGATGCAATATGGATATTGAGCTACGAGAATGGATTTGGTGAGTACAATGTTTCTGCATTAATAGACAGGCTGATGAAATATTTTCATAACTTTTTGGTACCCTATCAACTTCTCAATGTGAAATCACATAGCCTAGCTAGTTATGAACTGATTACTTAAAATCTTAAGAGGTATCCATAGGTGTGCATTTCGTATATTTATACGTACGTACTTGTGCATTTGGCAAATAGTTATATGGTTTTCTACTCATCACTAGATCGAGTCTTGCCTTTGGTTATGTATTTTTGGCAATATTCTCTCAATGTCATATGTGTACGTAACAGTCCCTTTAGCGTGTAAAACTGTATCTGTCTCTGGATTTTTACAGGATGAGCCTTTTTGATCAATTAGTGTTTCAATTTTTACAAAACCACAAGGGTACTACTTGATCTCCTAAGATTTTTCATTTCAGGGCCATACTATTAGCACGTACTATGTCACTTACTTGAGTCAACTCGAACATAAAATAACGACTAACCGAGCCTTCTAGTCTACAAGTGATAACCACAATTCGCAGCAAACCAGTCATTCTGTCATTGTTGCTCTTAGCTAGGGAGGCTTGCTTTTCTTAAAGTGCTTGATCTCCAAAGTAGCTAAAGAGCTAGATAGAGGCAATAGGGACAAATGTTCATCCCCACAGGCTATTTTTATAGTAGTGCTAGCAGGACAGGATGATACAAATCGCAAGTTAGATAGTCGTATACATTTAAGTGTTATGTACATTAATTCGTAGTTGCTTATTGTCATGGGATGGAATAAACATATTCTTCGATCTAAATACTCATCATGATGGCTACGTACTTAGATTAGTATGGTGAGAAAAGTATAAGATGATGATGATTAAAGATGGCTGTTGCACGCTACCAAATATGTCACCGATGACTATATATGCGATTTGATGGAATATATGTTCATCTAGCTTTTAGCTAACTTGTATAGATATCACATTATCTCAAGTGGAAAACATAACATATATAGCTCCCCTTTGTTGAAAGGGATCTCCCATGTCAAGTTTGCCACATCATATCATCTCTTAATTTAGTTTAATAATTTGAAACATAATTTCAAAATCCTCAAAAATAGACTCGATCTACTGCCTTTGAATAAAATTATACTAAACTTGGTGATGGCAAGAGAGATCTATAACACGAAATTTTGACTTGTTTTTAACTCTCTCTCTCTCTCTCTCTCTCTCTCTCTCTCTCTCTCTCTCTCTCTCTCTCTCATACCGTAAGATGTACAAAAGTAAAAAATACATACAGAGAGGTAAATATAATTCTTATTGTCAATAGAAATTACTCTTTTGGGCTCAAAACTTTAAAAGTTACCATATAAAACAATAGAAGATTGCACAAAGTTATACATTCTAATAGAAAAGAAGAAGAAGATGGAATAAATTATTATAATACGAATTTCGGGTGTCATGAAATAAAATAAGACTAAATTCGATTTACTATCCTGAATTTTAGACCAAAAATCATGTCAGTCATTGTTGCTTATGGAAGTTGTCTTCCACCTCTTGCTGTCGGGGAAGAGAACTTCCACAAACAACCTTAAATGTAAATACCATTAGCCCCATTGGAGCCAACCCTCCTTAATTATGAGCTTCATGCCCTTGGTACCCTTAACCTCCATCACTTCTATCCAAAAAAAAAATCCTCTCTATTTCAGGGGTGCATCTGCAGTGCTCAGGGTAGCAATATCCAAGGTGAGGGTAAGAGGCTTGCTTGTAATTGGCAAGGGCAAGATGGAGAATAGCCAAATTTTGTGGTTAATATTATAGTAAACTACAGAAAAGTCCATGACATCTTTTCATTTTTCTTTAAAGTCCATAACATTTCAATTCATGCATATAAGTAAATTTTTTCACTCATAAGGACAAGTTATTCATAAGCTGACATGTGGCATGTGATGAATTACATTTTTGTCCTCCTTTAAGCTTTGAGTTAAAAAAAAACCAAAGTATGTTCTGCCATATATTCATGCAGTAGCAGAAACATATATCAGTGCAGTAGCAGAAACAGTGCAGTAGCATAAATATATATCGATGCAGTAGCATAATCAACCATGACAAGTATGTAGTAGCAGCTGTCACCACAAGTACTCAGTAGCAGCTATTAAAATAAGTATGTAGTAGCATCGATCTAGACTAGTATGTAGTAGCATATCGATTTAAACTAGTATGGAGTAGAAGCTGTCAGCACAATTATATTCATGCAGTAGCAGAAACATATATCAGTGTAGTAGCAGAATTGGTGCAGTAGCAAAAACATATATCGATGCATTAGCAGAAACAACCATGGCAAGTATGCAGTAGCAGCTATCGCCACAAGTATGCAGTAGCAGCTATTAAAACAAGTATGCAGTAGCATCGATCTAAACTAGTATGCATTACCAGCTGTCAGGACAGATGCAGTAGCAACTGCCAGGACAGATGCAGTAGCAACTGCCAGGACAAATGCAGTAGTAGCTTCCAGCACAAATGCAGTAGCATTTTTCAGCACAAATGCAATAGTAGTTGTTCAACTAGCTATTCAAATATCTAATGCAAGAAAAGATAATTTTGATGCAATAGCAATTATTCAACATGAACTACATAAACATATACAACCTATTGGCTTTCTCCGGATCAGTATACAAATTTTATGGATAACCAATTTGATTTTCCAAAAAGAAGAGTAAGATTAAAAAATTCCCAGAGATACTCGATGGTTATATCAAAACTTTACAAAAGATGAAAAGTCCAAACTAAAAAACAAACAAAGAAAGAGAGATTCTCCAAAGTTTAACCAATGGGTCAAGAGATCGAGAACAAAACCAATGGGTCAGCAAAGATAATTTTGCTGGAAACCTATTGCAAAAGAACACTAAAATAGAAGCCGCACAGCCACGCCCAATCGAAGGTGCATTTCGATTTCAATCTCAGTGATCATATTGTTGTTGTTGATGTGCTCACAATAACAAGCAACAAACAAAAAAGAAAGAAACAAGGCAAACAATGAAACCAGATCTGAATTCGATCAAGCTCCGATGACGACATCGTTTCCAGATGCGAGTCTGAGCCTCACCTTACCTTTTGAGTCTCCTACCACCGTCGTGCACAATCGAAGGTACATTTCCGGATCCATGACGACTTGGATCTACTCCAGGATCTGTTCAAAGGCCCATCCTCCAGCTTCGATGAGCTTGACTTCGAGGACGACCTCTTCTACACCTATATGGACATTGAGATGCTCAAATCCAAGCTCGTAGATAGACCTCTAAGCCAAAACTTGAGGATGTATGCAGTTCCTCGTAGACGGAGAGGGGCGGAGAGGTAAACGCGAAGCTGAGGCACCGGTATAGCAGTCGTTGGGTAAGTAAGCCTATAATGGCAAATTTGTAAATAAAACAAAAAATAGTCTGACTATGTAATTGCACTTATATAATTCAGGTCTGGGTTTGTGCGGTAGCACATGGGCATGTGATGTATGTCCTTATGTGTATAACTTTAATCTTAGTTGGTTTATTAGTGTTTTATAGTGTTGTCATGGATGTGTATGTCAAATTCTATTTATATTAATCCTAACGTTCCCAAACATTTGTATTCGGAGCATTGTAATAGACCTCAAATCAATTCCGGTCATTTCTTGAGAGGACTAATATTCTTTTGTAAGTGGCTGTAAATTATGCAGGAAGCTCTCTGGATAGTAAAGAGAATGAGCAAAAAAGAGCAAAAGCTTTTGGGTTGGGTCTTCTGTCCGATCATGCATGTCATTCTTTTGTAAGGGAAGAAAATCTGGTCACATGAACTGCTCACCCTCGAGGTGGAGTACAAGTCATTATCTGAACAAAAGTTTGTTAAATTCAGAATAATATGACACCATGTCTTCTTCATCTCAAACCCTCCTTGGGTAGTTGAGTTAGTGGTCTTGCTAACTAGTGAGAAAAGGATTGCATTTTCGCCTCTTCGCCAAGACATATTTCGGACCTAATTTTGATGCAGATCGAAAAAGATGGGGCGCATTTATTCCAGAGAAATCAGAACAACAGCAATGGTTACTCTACTTATCTCCCAGCAGGGTCTCGATCTCCTCTATTTTACAAACTAACCACATTATTCTTCAAATACATAAAACTCCAACTGATCCCATGGAAACGTCCTAACAACTAAATTCTTAATAGCAGATTACTTAAACTTGGATTTCTATTAGCCATCTGTGCATCTCCTCTTTCGGGATGGGGATGGTAAAGGTCATCAATCCAGTTGCAGAGTCGTAATTAAAGTCTGTCTCAGCTTTGTCAATGGTACACTTCAGTGGACGCTGAGAAGAGTAAGCTCCAAACCTTCCGCATCCCCTGGTTTTGATGGCGATTGTGGCAGTTGAAGATCGGTTCTCACTGAGAGAAGCGGTAAGTTCTGACGGAACTTCACCATCAAAAAGCTCCGGTTTCATGTCGGAAGCCAGATGGATTACAACTTGCTCCACAGCACCACTGGAGTTGAACATGTCCAGCAGGCCTATTGGTGCAAATGAGATGTTGGGTGTGACCTCCTACGGCACAGAAAACCATATGATTCAGTAAACCCCTTGCAACTATTGACACTGCCGCATGAAATTAATTAGAATGACTCTAGAAATACTAACCTTGAGAGGACAGAAATGGAAGAGCTCATAATCGAGAACTTTAAGTGTCACTGGCACTGAAACATCTTTTGGTAAACGAACTACCTCTCCTGCCGGGTCAAAAACAATTTCAAATTGTTAGAAAGCTCAAGATCATGATGTACCGTGACAATAATGCTACAATTTTACACAAATGTAAGTAGAATCTTTCAAATATCATACTGAAATGCTACTAGAGAATTATATGCATGGTCCTCTCAAATCAATCTTCCGTAAAACCTATTATGATCAAAAAAGTATCTGTACCTGACTTATGGGCATAAACTACTGTTTCTCCATTCCAATCAGCACCGGCAATTTCAGCCAGGACTTCAACATCAACAGCACGAACAGAACAAGTGAGGGTACCAGGAGATTCATCATGGATGCGGGTCTTTTTTATAACCTTGCACCAACCAGCACCTTGACAGTTGAATACACCAACAACACCAGAGCACTTGTTCACATTCCATATTTTGAGCAAGCTGCACACAATTATTCCCATCAGACCTGCTTGCATTTTGGGATGCACATAAATTGAGAAGCAGAGAAAAGCGACAGAACAAACCTGGTTCCATCTCTTGCTGGATCAACAAAGAGACAATCACGGGTTGGTCTACCAGGTAAATGGGCACGGAGGACAGATCCATCAGGCAAGACCAGCTTCCTCAAAAGATCAAAGTTGTGGTTTCCCGGTTTATCACTGTAAAATCAACACCCAGAATATGCATTAAAACTCGTACCTCCATCAAGCACCAATAGAAATACAAAGTACAGCCCGTGCATAGCTTACCTGACATAGATTGCACATCCACCAATAGCGCGAGCTGCACCGTGGTAATCTGCCGCTGGATGTAAACTCTGCAAAGTCAACATTCTTTCATCAATGTCACATGTAAATTTTGAACAAAATAATTATTAGCAATGACCTCACCAAATGTAATGGATTAACAGACACAAGCTAAATTGTTTTACACCATCATAAAACCAGTGTAAATTTGGTGAGCATGTACAAGAGCCCAAACTAATTTTGGGAACTTTGAGAAAATGGATTTTCACAAGGTTTCCATACATCAACATCCAGCAAAATCAAACAATATCGAAGCACAATTAACTACCAAAATAGGACATCAAAATGCTTCATATTTTACTTACGTGAAACATATCCCAGTCTGGTTGCATAAACTCTCCGAGGAACAGGGTGTTATAAGCCACCGAAGAGATATGAATCGTGTGAGAAGCAGGATCCCGTGGGTAGAAGTCATCAGAAGCTCTAACAACAGCAGTCTGCTTGGCACTGTATAGCCCATCAGTGTTATGACACATGCAAGCTATGCATCCATTGTCAGGAAAGTTCCGAGCAACTGAAGCCTCAAGTGCCTGGTGATAGCTTCGGGTCAGAGAAACTCTTCCACCATGACCAGACCCGAGAGTCTCAATGATGTTCTGCACATCAACCTTAACCCCATCCACTCCACAGGAAGCCAAGTATGCATGAAGCTCATTATAGAAATTGAAGACTTTCTTTGGATGCACAAGACCAAGACCGTGAACAGATAAGCTGTCCATAACAATGTCAGGTTGGTTGCCCATCACACCAGGAGATGAGACTGGATATGCCAAAGAAGTTTCATAATGCTCCATGCCAGCAGCAGCTGGTTTCACTCCACCCCAGTAACCAGCTAGGGCATGCCATACATACACAAACCTGTGGCAGAAAGGAACATAAAATAGAACTGATGAGTAACAGTGGTAGTTCCTACCGAATTCTTATCTTTAAAAACTTTCTAACAGAGAAAACATTAGAAAATGTCTAGCAGAGTCCATAGTCTAGCATCCTAAAACATACAATCGTTTACTTAGTGATCGAAGTGTGATGTTATCCAAACTAAACCCATCACTTCATCTGAGAAACAAAAAGGTCATCCAACATTTGATCTGACCATTTACTCTTCACCATGAAAAGCATCTTTCAATAATTTCAAATATGTAATTAGTTACATGTTATAAATGCGGGGTCCAGAGTAAATATGTTTTAACATAACATGTATATTATGAATTGGAATTCAGAAGGCCAAGAGCTCATGGGTTTCTTACAAATACTTGATATGCATGTAAACAAATCTACATAAAACAATCAATAGAAGCACAACTGATAGTTCTTCATCACTCATCACTAGTCTGATAAGATACAATAAATTGGGAGGAAAAAAAAATAGGGAAAGTAACCAATCAACTATGACCACTTACTTCACATTGTGATGCTGCTTCGCTTCATCAACGACATGTTTGAGGCCCGAGACTTGCTCACTGTCCTGGCCATTCTTTTGGAATTTTTCATTCTCTTTTATTCCTGTAAGCATACTTGCAAACCTGCAAATAACAAACTCGCAATCACTAACCAACTCCTATAATAAATGAGAGCAAACGGCCTAGTGTTAAAAAAAAATTGCTTGCGAACAAGGCAACAAAAGGAGATTTTCCAAATTACCATACGCCAGTCATGCACATGGAAAGATTTAAAGCTAGCAAATGTGATGAAAAAAAGGATCTCATCTAAGATGGAGAAAGAAGAGAGTCCTTACTGTGCTCCTTCTTGTACATTAGTATTAGTATCCTTGTCTTTTTTTTCAATCTGTTGCCAACCATCATCTACAATTAGAAATCGCGGAGGCGTCCCTCCCTCTTTTAAACTGCAAGTATCCATAACAGGGAACACAGTGATTAGATAAATGTGATTATGAATTGGGGTTCATTCCATGATATCATTTCTGACTACCTTTTAAGGCCATCATCAACACCCTCAGCTGTGACATCGGTATAGAAAGCATCCCATGTACACCAGCCAAACCAGTCAAGGAAAGAAGGCAACTACACAAAACCAACAAAGCAGAAATTAGAGTCCTTCAAGCAACACTAGCACTGTGCCATTCAACTTTATGACACTGATTATAAAGAAAACTTGCCTTTTTCTTCTCGCG
Source organism: Rubus idaeus (assembly GCA_030142095.1). Lineage (NCBI taxonomy): Eukaryota > Viridiplantae > Streptophyta > Magnoliopsida > Rosales > Rosaceae > Rubus > Rubus idaeus. Next base: position 15,210,533 of record CM057970.1, on the reverse strand, counting down.
ATGGACAAAGGTTTGCATGTGTTTTTCTACAGCCCTGTTTCATGAAATTCACAAGAGGAAATCATATACCAAAATAAACAAATACATAATCCTAATCAAAATCGACTATTTACCTTTTCTAACAATGCGAATAACAATATCGACAACAAAAATTTGAAATCTAATAGCAGATTCACAAAGAGAGAAGCAAAATTATAAAAAGGAAAAAAAAATGAAACACTTACTTTACAGCCTGGGTGATGACTTCAAATGGATTGGGTCCAGCATGCATGTAAACAAGGCAAAGGCCTTGATTGGTCTGAACATCAGAATCTCCTGCAAAACCAATCACACACCACAAAAAACAAGTCGTTTCGGTTCTTTCGAACTCGATTTCTGTTCTTTTTTTGTTCTTTCCCAAATCCTATAAACTCCATTTATTTGATTTATTTGCTTCAGCCCGACTGTGTTCGCATTAATGACAGCTCCACCCCACATTTTTCAGATGTAATATCTCCTTCATTATTGGCGGGCGGGATGGGACTGATTAACGGGAAGACATGGCCTTATATAATGGAATGAAAGCCATTGAAGGAAGGTGCATATAGCCTACACCAGATAGATACTTTGTTTTATGGCCATAATCTACTCACCACTCTCGAGACAAATCTCGACTTCATTCCTCTCGTTCCCTTGGAGAACCGAACGGAACTGGCCCTCCAATAGAGGAAGGAAGACGGTGTAGATGGTAGACGATTCATCACCATCCTTGGTCTCTACAAGCATGAACTGGGTCTCCAGAGGAACTTCTTTGCCACATGACCCCATCCTCTGAGTCATCCACCATAGCTTAAACCGGAAACAGCACATGAAACGGTGACCCCTACCATCATATTAATGGAATCATCATTAATTTACCGCAATCGAAATTCAAAACGTACCAAAAAAAAAAGTCAATAAGAAATTCAAAGCACAGCAATCATTACACTATTAACTCAATCTCAAACTTGGGCCAAAGTTATAAAGATTGAAGGGAACTTTGATTATGAAATTACTCACTCTAAAACACCGACGGGGAAGACATGGAGGCTCTTGCTGTGAGAAGCCGTGGCACCGATGAAAGCACCAGCAACACCGCCTCCTGGAGTGAGCACAATGTTTTCAGGCACTCCGGTCAATATGGTCTTTCCGTGAACCACCAGGTTACCATCGTTAATGGAAATGTTTGGAGTGACAGTCATGGTTGACACTTGAGAGTTGAGAGCACCCAACTAATACCGAGTCACAACATAAGACACCATAACTGATTAGAACAAATTCAACAAAATTCGCCTTGATAAAGAATTCCAGATCATGCTTGAGATTTTCATCAATAATATTTATGGTAACAAAAAGATACCACCATGGAAAATTTAAGAACCCAGGTAAGCACAAGGTGGCCTTTGCATGCTGGCACAGGGGGGTTTATTTGGTAATAATGAAAATTTCAGGCGGTTTGCGGAAAACAGATGGAGGAAAACAAAACCCCAAAAGGCAAATAGGGAAAATCCTCCAGGATATTGAATCAACATCAAGTTTGGGCCACAAAGTTGGGACCTTTGCAGATTTGAACTTTTTTGTCAAAGCCTGAACCTTTTTTTGTCTAAAAAACCCAAAAACAGAGAATCATACAATGATGCCGACTAAATAGTACAACAAACAATAAGTTTGATGATTTTGAACAAACATCAAGCATGAAATTCCCAGCGACTGAGCTAAATTGAAGCTCAACGGAGGCAGGTAAGTAATTTCTAACCAATTTGAGGGTGAATTTATCATTTAGCGGCCATTGAAGACCAAACCCAAAAAGAGATTCATCATGAATTAGATAGGCTGTGCTTGTAAGCAGCTCAGACCAGCAGCTCAAATATTTTCCAAGGACTCACCAGAAGACAGCGGAGGTACCAAGTACCAAATTCGACCGCTGAGCTTTTTCTCGAGCCTCTGGAGAGAGAGAGAGAGAGCTCAATTAAGCTTTTGGTAAAACGAAAAACCCACTCGGAAAAACAAGCGCACACAAACGAGGAATGCGCTTGTTATCTAATGCACGGTGAGATGGCCTTTAATTTGATTAGATATTTACGAACAAGGACGTGTGATGCAAATGAAGAGGTTGGTGGGTTTATATACTCCCCAACCGCGTTAAACTTCGAGCAAGTTCCGCCCTCGAGTCTCCCAGATATTGCCACGTTAGATTCTATCATTACATTTTTCATTTTTGTTTTCTCCTCTCTGATTGATTGTTTTGTTGTCTTTTATAGATTTTATCAAAAACCAAAAAAAAAAAAAAATAGATCTTATTTTTGTTTCTTTAAAAAAAATATTAATAGTTTCATTAAAAAAAATATTGTTTGTGTATGATACCAACAAATATTTACTAACCCGGAAAAAGTAAATATTTACTAAGCCGGAAAACAACGACAACATAACAAGCAAAACAATACCGACATCAAAAGATACATCATAGCAAAACCTAATGCCAAAAGATACATTACGAAAAAAAAAACTAAACTCGCTATAAATTGATTCCTATAAATATTATGAGTGGAAGTGTCTAGTTGTCTACTTCATCGACAACGGTTTTTTTCTCTTTTGCTCTCGAGAACATTGGTGGTGGCGAGACCTTCGTCGACACACACATAGCGTTTGGTTCTCGTTGGCACTATGCCCATAGCGGTTAGTTCTCGCTGGTGCTCTACACCTTGCTTTGCTTTGAGATTTTGGTGGTCTCTTGGCCTCTTCGATATGGAGAGGACTCTTGTTTGTTTTGTAGCAAGATAGAGGATTTTCTTTGGTTGTCGCCAGTCGCTAAGATGTTCTTCTCAACAATATTTGGTGGCTTTTAGATCCGCTCTAAATCTATTTTAGTTTCTAAGTGATGGTTGGTGCATCGTCTATGTCCGCATAATGGGATATTTTTTAGTGGTGGTTTTGTAGATCGATTTGTTGAATAACACTGGGGATAATTCTAGTGCTATTGCAGTTAAGACACTTGGTCAGCACAAGTAGCGGTGGCACGGTTGGTCACTTTTAATTTTGTGACTTAACCACCACCGGTGGTCGAGTTGGTAAGAGCCTCCAGGTGTGGTACCCCCCCCCCCCCCACCCCACCCCATCCACCCGGGTTCGAATCATGTCGACTGCGGATTGAAGTTAAATCTCAATTCATTCTGTGATGGCCGGGGGAGGAAGCGTTCTGACAAAATCTCCGACTGCGGATTAGTCTTTGGGCCTAGGAAGCGTTTGAGACATCGCGAGAGTTAACTAAAAAAAAATGTGACTCATGGTGGATTTATTAGTTGTTTCTGGATCCAAATCTATAATCCAGGTAGTTTATGAGTTTGGTTCGTGATTAGGGTTAGAATCGGACATGTTTCTAGGATTTGCTTTGTCTATTACACTAAGTCGTGGACTTCGGATTCTTGTTGCTGGCTAGCCAATGGTTGTGAATGCATATCGCCAAATTATGTTGTTGGTGACTTTTGATCATCGGTTTCAGTTGGTGGAGGGACAATCTTTGTCCTATGAGTCATTGTTTTGAATAGTTAACCATTGTGCTGAGACTATTTGGTCATTTGTGTCAACATTTGATTAGCTGTTGTTGCAAATCTAGTTTTGATTTTGGTTGTAATTAATGCAAAAAATGTTTACTCATTCCACTTTTGCTTCTTGCCTATTCAAATCTTATAATTTTGCTTCTCCCATTAACGAAGTATGTCATTTTTGGCTAAAAAAAAAATTTCTAAACTTCCAAACTTATTGTATCAAAAATATTTCATTACCTTCAACCTCATTTTGAGGTTGTCTTTCTTTTTTTGTTACAATTTTGAGGCTGTCTTTGATTATGGCAGAAGCTCCTCCTCCCTAACAAGTTAGGTTAATTCCCATCAAAATAACCATTTCTACATACAAAGAAATAAAATATTAAATAAAGACTGCATACTCACCCTCCATGATTGAAATAGATAATGATTGAGTGCCATTTGCTTTAGAATAATTTAAATATTTTTTGGGGTTGTGAGTAAGCATGCACATGGGCACCAGATAGGAAAAAGTTGTTTATTGTCAGAATTTGTATTTTAGGAAACCCAGATTTGGCTGTTGAGTCACTCTGCGCCTGGATTCGCTTCTGCACCACTAGAGTCTCAACTCTGAACATGGTTGCTGTCGATTTTTAGGAACCTTTATTGAATTATTGAATCGTCGCTGCCAACTTTTTAGTTTTTACTTACGACTGGGAATAATGGGATATTATAAAAGACGGAGAAAAAAAATTCCATGAAGTAATCTTTTGGCCACCTCATTTCCTCGATTTGAATGTGTGCAGTCCACTAGAGCTTCTGAATCGTGCATCATCAAAGATATGATTGCCAGCAGCTGAAATTCTATTCCTTTTCCTTTTCAATCCCAATCAACATAATAAGAGTAATGTTATAGGATGATAAAAAAATAAAAAAATAAGAGAATTGTTCTCAAATAAGATATATTTTATTAATGAATATGAATTTTTATTTTTGATTAGAGATTTTCACTCCAGAAAGAATCTCTCCAACTCGTTAGGAAGGTAAGCCGAGGAGACTAATCTCCTTTCGCAGAACGGGCTGTCACTGACCACTGGTGCTTGACAGGTGCACGAACCCAAAGGTCCCTCAAACATGCCCAAGTTGGCAAATTTGTATCATCTAAGTTGGGAAAAAACTGTTCCTGCATCCTGGTAATAGGAGATAAAAATATGAACTAATTTTAATAAAACTTTAATTAATACTCTACATTTCCCCTTAAATGAAATAATACTTTTTTTCCTTAAAATAAGCTTGAAATGACAATTATGTCCATACATTTAACGGAAAAATAAATGGAAGTATCAAATTCTAACGGATGATAGCTTCAAGTACCAAATTGTCATTTTTTATTAACAATTATGTCCAAATAACAATACGTCAAGTATCATACAAGAAATTTACCGTTTACAAAAATAAGAGTACAAGTTTATTTTAGTATTTTTAGAACAACAAACATCTATACAAAACAACATTGGTTGCAGTTAAATGCACCTCACTTAGAACTCACTACACTTTAAAATCAATTTTATTCTCATATTATTTTCTGTTTTATCCTCTTCTCTTTTCTTCACACCCCGGCCACCTCCAACTCCGTTCCTCACAAGTTTCATTAATTTAATGTTCAAATTTCGGGTATTTCATGTTTGAAAATCTATTGAAAAATTGAGCATTGTAGTTTGAATTAATATATTCGGGGACAACTTTGGTGTTAAATCACTGCATTAACCATCTTAATATAACAGCAAAGTATTAAAATCACTCTTAAGATAGAAGTTTGCACACAGTAATATGCGGCGGATCCAGTAGTTTAACAAATTAAACCTCAGGTTCTACAAATATTTTTTTTATTAAAAGTTATTTTCTGTATCTAAAAAAAAGTATTATTTTCTTCCTTGGATCAGAACCAGCCATTTGGTTGAGTCGTTTTCATCTAATAAAGGTTAACTTCCTTTTGACCATTGCTAACCATCGAATTAATGTATGTTTCTATATTGTTTAATCAGATAAGAAAGTCACTATGGTGACCTGTATGTTTGTAAAGAACATGATACCAACTAAATTGTAGACGCATGCACAATAAATGTCATAATTAAGACTATCAATAGGGCAAAGAATAGATGCTGCTTAGTGTTCCTAATCCCATCACATTATTTCTGCGGTGGGTCTAGTCCACTCATCAAATCATCAACAAACAAAATGGCACGATAAGAAGGCATCTACATGCATCAAAAAATTTAGGAAAATTTATTTTTGAATAATCAAAGAAATTATTTTGTGTTGAAATTAGCACTTCCGGCCTCTAGCTTCTCCATGAGTTTAAATCATAATACATATAATTCTAAAATATAATACGATGGCTCTCTCTCTCTCTCTATCTCTCTCTCTCTCGGCATTTCTTATGGCGATAGGCTGGTTTGTTGTTGTGGCAAGTCTCTCTCTCTCGGCATTTCTTATGGCGATAGGCTGGTTGTTGTTAGACAGCAACAAGTGTGGCAAGTGGCCTACTATTGCAGCGATACTGTCTCAACTTAACCACGTATTAGGTGTTGAATTTTATCCTAAAAGGTCTCAGTACAATTGAGAGTAAGTTACTCACTTATAAGTTATATTTTTTTAATTACTTTTCTGATGTGGGATCTTCCAATCTTCAACATCTCTGCTTGGTGGTCATTGTGGCATCAAATCGAGTTGGTGGTCCACTATTTAAGTCGGTCAGGTTGAGTTTGCCGACGTTAGGTGGCTTTTGCTAGCGGTGCTATCTTCATTTTTTGTCTCCAATCGAAGCTAAAGGAATGGAAGGGTGGTGATCCACCTTTGCAGGCGAGGGTACGTAGTTTCAAGATATGGCTAGCTGGAGGCATTTGATGGTGCGTACTCGATGATCAAAGTGATGGTCTAGGATGGGGTGGCCTCCTTGGAGGATTCGGCGGTTCGGTTGTTTGAGTTGGCATCTCTGATGATGCAACGTCTAGCTAAGGTTAGGAATTTATTGGGCCTACTTGGGCTTGACCTAGTGCATGTGGGTTGCATTTGTTTGGTGGAATTCTCCCCTGGTTAGTTTGGACAAATCTCTTCTTAGGCTCACTGTTGTTGTATCTATCTCTATTCATGTTGTCCTACTTCTAATTTTAGTAATTGAGGCAGGTTTCTTTCCCGGGTTGTGCCAACTTAGGTTTATAGGGTAAAAACTCAATATGGTACCTGAACTATTGTGAAATTTTTTTTTTGGTACCTACAATTTTTTCTTTTACCCAAAATGGTACCTCCGTAGTTAAGTTAGGTACCATTTTGGGTAATGGCCAATAGTTCAGGTACCATTTTGGATAATAGTACAATAGTTCAGGTACCATTTTGGGTAATTGTACAATTTGTATGTACCATTTTGAATTACGGAGGTACCATTTTGGGTAAATGCACAATAGTTTAGATACCATTTTGGGTAAAAAAAATTGTATGTACCAAAAAGTAACTTTGGCTATAGTTTATGTACCATTTTGGGTTTTTACCCTAGGTTTATATGCATATTGTATTAGATATAACTGGGGTACTTTATCTCCTACCCTTACATAATAGGAAGAAGGTGTGGTTTTGTCTGCTTTGAGGCATAACTTGGCCTTACTTTTGGGTTACTGGTCTTTTTTTTTTTAAAGGTGAAATGACACGAAAGTTTCGGAGAACTGTGTTTAAATTTTTTTTAATTATCGATTTCGGGGCCTACCCTTTCTATAATGGTTACATTAGAGAGCAGATGAAATTACTTAGGTGATGTTTAAATTGTCGTCTTTCCATCAAAAAAATATATACATGAATATATATATATATATATATATATATGTATATACAGCCCCTTCACATGCGCACGTCCGCACTGAAAGTAAAATGCGAACATCCTCATTGTGAGTGCAAACTAAAAATCAAACCCGTCTATATTTTAGATAATCATTCGAGGATCATTTTGATAAAAAAATAAAATAAAATCCGAAATTATTTAGCCATTTGATTATCACATCCATTGTTTCAACCTTATCTGACGGACTGTATTTGTTTGTAAACTATACAACGAACAGATGACCAAACAATCTCCAATTCGGCTGATTTTTTACAATGATAATTCTTGAAAATAAATCTAAACGATGAACGATTCTGATGATTGAGATATATTGTCAATTGGTCGGGATGAAGATGTTCGCATTTTACTTTCAGTGCGGACGTGCGCATGTGAAGGGAACTGTATATATATATATATACATGAATACACACACACACATTACATGAAAAAAAATTACACACGCGTGAGCATGTGTGAAAACACTAATAGCTGAAATCCTTTTTTGTGCACACTTGACCAATGTACAATCAATTATATTTGTAAAAGGAGTTGTTGTTGATGGAGTAAATAATTATTTTGTGCCATTGAACAGTGACATGTTGGTTAATGGTAAAACCAACACTGTGGTGGCCGGCCACAGGTTTGAATCTCACTGACATTTAGGGATGGGTGAGGTTGGGAAAAAATTGTAATTTCTTGTAAAAAAAAAGAATTATTCTGTTGTATGATGTTTTTTAGGGGATTGAATAAATTCATTGATTGAGAAATTATACGACTATACTAGGTCAATGTCACAGTGATACATATGTCAGAGCACTAACCTCCTACATAATGTCTAAACCACACACGGCTTGATTCAGAAATTACTCTAGTAAGTAAACACCCAATAGAACTTGGGTTACACACTTAATCAAAAAAATAAAATTAAGAAACTAAAAACCCTAAATCAACATTGATCGCATCACCTAAGTACTTCACAAGTGAGGTCACCTAAGCACTCCTAGTGGTTTGATAAGACAATAGAAACAAAAGGGGCGCCACATACATGATCAAAGAAACTTAGGGGTTTTAAACATGACAAGCGTGACATGTGGTCAACTACTGCACCGATATTGTCTGAACTTAACCGTCTATTAGGTGTTGAGTTTAATCATAAAAGGCCTGAGTACAATTGATAGTAAGCCACCCACTTATAAGTTATATTTTCTTTTGTCACTTTTGTGATGTGAGATCTCCACTTTCCAACATGCCCCATCACGTGCAACCTAACTGATTTAGGTATGCATATGCAACCAATTAAGAAACCAATTTGCACTTCGAAAACTGGGACAAATTTATATACCATGATGATTCCAGCTAATTCAACGACCCACTTGGGTCCAATGACAATGACAATGTGATTGGAGATGGACCCACTCTGATACCATGTTAAATAGTGACAAGTGTGACCCTTTATCCACTACTGTACCGAAAATGCCCTAATTTAACCACCTATTAGGTGTTGAATTTTATCACAAAAGATATTGGTACAATTCGGAGTAAGCGACCCACTTATAAGTTATATTTTCTTTTGTCACTTTTCTGATGTGACAATGTGAGATCTCCACTCTCCAACAAGGGGTACTGCACCTCCTTAGAACATAGAACTTGTGCCCTTCCCCGCTGGAATCAGGAAAAACATAGCTGTTGGGGAAAAAGCATCAAGGTCTACCCTTGGTTTGGGCTTATGACCCCGAGGAAACAACTCCGACAAGGGAGAATAGCAAAGGAACAACCCGCCCCAACAACTCGACAGACTGGAGGGAGGAACCGAGGCTTCACAAGAGAATCACTGAGACCATAAACACATAGCCTCCGGTGTGCCCAACCAAAAATGGCCTCCCTTAGAATCCCGAAAACGATCAAAAACAAGAAAACCCATCAAATGAGAACTAGTCCTTGATTTTGCAATATGATGTTAGTATATTACCATTCTTAAATATTTCAAAAATAAGAGAAATAACATAATAACACTAGCTAATAATGAAGTGACTCAAAACGAAATCCAGGATGATATTCGAAAATTTTTATAATGCTCTGAAACATCAATACTCCTCAATCTTCGACTTTAAAATATAAAAATCACAATCGATTTACAATTGTGTTGCAGAAGAAAAATATTGAATCTCTATAGCACTATAAGAAAATCATGGTAAAGATCCAAATTTGCAAACATAATGGGGATGAAGAGAATAACGCAGAAGAACTAAAGTTGCAGGACTTTTAATAAAGAGTGTAATTATTATTATGGATAGCAGACAAGACCCGACACGTATGAGATCCACGTTCGCATGGGCTGGATCTGGATTAGGATCTAAATTTGGTGGCCCCAAACTAAACCCGAATGTTTGTCTAAAGCTAAGCAAATCGGGCACGAAGGGCCCCAAACCACGTCGGATCTTACAAGACTGAAAGGGCAACGCAATAATAATATTGAAGAAGAAGAAGAAGACAACGGTCGCCGGCGGGTCGGTTGTCGCTGTGATCTGGGGACTCTCCCATTCAAGAATAATATCTTCTGGTCAGTGACGTGTAAAACACTGCCCACTTTTTTGTTTGGTTTTGTTTGGTTGGTTGGGTTGAATACTTGAATTGCTCTCCAGTCATAGCTTTGTCCTTTTTGATAATTGTTACCGAGGAGGAAAAGGACCGGTCCGGGGATTTAGGTGGGGGTCGGTTTTGAGCTCGATCTCCTGGCCAAGATGATGCCAGGCTTGAATGCTATTATTGGATGGTAGCTAGTCTTACCCAGGATCTGACTTCTTCTCCTAAATCCAATGCCTCTCCTAGAGTCCTAGTTAATTGATTCATTGATTGTCCAAAAAAAAAAGTTAATTGATTCATTGCGAAGAGTATGCAAGAATTTTTGGATTGATGGTGGTTATATACTTATATAGTTATATCAATCAATAATATTAGTATTTCTGTGATAGCTCTTTAGCAATGATTCCTTTTGAAAAAGGATTAAAAAGAGAATCATAATGCAACTTCACTGTCCATAATAAGGTTCAATGATTGATTTGTAACTTCACTGAATAAGAGTATGATTAAGAAAATCGGATATCATTTGGGTAATTGTGATCATTCAATGTTGAAAGAGAACAATACACTTAAAAAAAAACACTCATTCTAAATATTTTTTCGTTGTTTAACCGTCTTTGTTCTAACTATAGTATTGCTTTTAGGGCCGGCCCTAGAGCGAAACATGTGGTGGTTTAATTGGTAAAGGACAATGCTTTTATCCTTCGTTTTCATGGTTTGATTCTCTGCGGTGTAATTTTTTTCTTTTGGTCTATTGCAGAATCTTTCTTTTTACTATTTTGGTTGGCTGCATAATTGTTTTTGGATTTTTTTTTTGTTTTCTAGCCTTAACATGTACTAGAGTAAATGAATTTTTATCGTGTCACAAAAAAATTGCCAACATTTCGCTAGATTTTCGATGACCAATTTGATTCTTACACCTCATTTAAGAGCCCAAGACAGTTAACCAACAATGACAAATGAAAATCGTTTGACAAAACTAACCAAAACTAAAAATAAAAAAATATAAATCGTTTAACTGTAGTATTACTTTTAGGGCCGGCCCCCAAGCGAAACGGTTGGTGGTTTAATTGGTAAAGCACAATGCTTTTATCCTTCGTGTTCATGGTTCGATTCTCTGCAGTGTATTTTTTTTTTTTTGCAATTTTGTATCCTTTTTTCTTTTGGTCGGTTGCAAAATCTTTCTTTTAACTATTTTGGTCGGCTGCATAGTTGTTTTTGGATTTTTGTTTTGTTTTTTAGCCTTAACGTGTGCTATAGTAAAATATTTTTTTATCATTTCACAAAAAAAAACTGCCAAAATTTCGCTAGATTTTCGATGACCAATTTGATTCTTACACCTCATTTAAGAGCTTAAGACGGTCAACCAACAATGACAAATGAAAATCATTTGATAAAACTAACCAAAACTAAAAATAAAAATATATAAATCATTTAACTGTAGTATTACTTTTAGGGCCCGGCCCTCAAGTGAAACAGGTGGTGGTTTAATTGGTAAAGTACAATGCTTTTATCCTTCGTGTTCATGGTTCGATTCTTTGTAGTGTTGTTTTTTTATTGCAATTTTTTATCCTTTTTTCTATTGGTTGGCTGCATAATTGTTTTTGGATTTTTTTTGTTTTCTAGCCTTAACGTGCGTTATAGTAAAGGAATTTTTATCGTTTCACAAAAAAAAATGCCAAAATTTTGCTTACACCTCATTTAAGAGCCCAAGACGGTCAACCAACAATGGCAAATGAAAATTGTTTGATAAAACTAACCAAAACTAAAACTAAAAAAATATAAATTACAAATGCAACACTTTTCGCGACTCACATATCGTTGGCAACAGTCATGCCTAATTTTAGGAATATATTTTCATTTATTTTTACAGTAAAACCTCGATAAATGAATGTTCGATAAAATAATAACCTTGCTTAGATAATAAAAAAAACTCTAGTCTCGACTCGGGCCTGTGTATTAAAATAATAATTTCGCTTAATGCATAAGATGATAATTTTTTCTAACTTGCTTTAGGGCCCATCAAATATATAAATTACTAATTGATCAAAATATATAAAATATATAAAAAAATATTAAATAAAAATTCATAATGCATATAGACGAATAAGTTGACATGATTTTGGGTCTCAGAGATTGTTTATATAATGATAATGTTCTATGTATATATGGACATTAAGTTTTAAACAACTTTATCTTCTAGGCTTAGAACCATGTACATACATGTATCTTTAAAACTCTCATGTCTTCTTATTTTTAAAGTCTATTAGAAAGTTTCACAAGTACATGAATCTATGACTATGATTTTTTATAAGATACATGCACATATTTGCTTTGAAAACAGAAATTTCTTTATGAATTAATAAAATATTAATTTATCGATAATTAATAAATTATTCATTTATCGATAAATAAATAATCCCACTAAAATAATAATTTTTTCTGGTCTCGATAGTATTCATTTATCGAGGTTTTACTGTATTCTTCTTTAGGAGACTAAATTAAACCAAGCATTTTCGATCGAAAACTCTATTGATTAGTGATTTGTATGTGATTTATATAAAAATAAGGCTCTTAATCACCACAATGATGCTAATCTAATAGTTATTTAGTGTCTCTAATCCATATTTTTACATAATGTAGAAAATTTGAGCAAGAGATTGATATTAGGTGCAAAATAACACATTTTGAAGGCTTTTAGTGCATTTCTAACAAGAACACGAAATGTCAACCTATGGTCATCCGTGACTTTTGAGTGCCAAAATGTCAAATATCAAGTATTAGAAGTGAAACACAAGAAAATTCCGAAAGATTGACCGAGAAACTGAAAAGTCAAGATTTTCCCAAAAATTCAACTATGGTCAACTCCGAAGGTCAAGGTTAAAAGTCAACCTTGTGACTCACCACAAGAAGCTTCCAAAATCAGCAAGGAAGGTTCCAAATTTTCTTAGGTAATTAATGATTTCATCATTTGATTATTCTTTTATACAAAGGAAGAAAATGACAATTGTTCTCACAAAATTTTCCTTTGTATTTAATGAGTTGGAAATAAAAAGATTTTACCCCATTGTCCCTCATCAACCTTTCCTCCTTCACACCACCTAACTTTCTTCTTTGATAGTCTTGCCATTTTTCTTCACCCACTCCATCATTTTTAGCCATTAGTCCAATGTGATTGTGTGACAATCATGATTAATAAATTTCTTGTGATGAATGAAAACATGTGCTATATCTAATTCAATATGTGTTGGTTGCTTGTTTGGAAATTTACTACTTATTTGACATGTAATCCAATCTATTTTGATGTGATTGTGTGAGTTTAGTAACCTTGCACAATATAGGCAATTTGTAGCATATGTGATGAGCAAATTTAATTAACTCTTGATTTTGGTAACCTTGCACAATATACGCCTTCATGATGAAGAGTTCTTTTGACCCTAGCTCGGCTTAAGAATACCTTAGTAATATCTATTTCATACTATAGTCTAGGTACGGTGGAATGGAGAATTGTTCTTGAATTTGCTTGTTTGAGTTCCTAATTTTTGATGTTTTACGCCTCTTAAGCCCATTAGAGAATTGAGTATTAAGTAACATAGAGTCATTACTAAGATACCTAAAGAGTCATCATTACCATAACATGGGATAAAGATACATTGGAGAGATACGTTACTTTACCATAGCATGGGAAGATACGAGACTTGATTCATGATTCGCATATGTATGCATTCATTGTTGGAAAATCATTTGTCACATTAGACTTTGGCTTACTTGAAAATCTAACCATTTTTTAAAACTTACACACTTTACTTCATTTACTTGCATTTTCTTTGCTTGCACTTCTTGCTTGTCTAGTTGTTACATTTCAAACTCTTTCCAAAAATTGAACACACTACACTACACTCACTCATTTTTTATATATCACTCACTCTCTCTTTTCATTTCTCACATTTTTCACCATTTTCTAAATCCTTGGTTGCACTTACCATAAGTGGTTCTAGGGCCATCGATCTCATGGTACGAGATCCTCGGTTCATAATGTACACATTCACTTTTAAAATTCGTCAAACCGGAGATTGAGGTTAATCCTTGATCCCTTGGTAGTTGTTAGCCGGATATTTAGCATTTTTTTTTGTTTTAATTTAGCTCATTTTGTAGTTTTGTGAAGCATAGTAGGAAATTAGACTACTTTAAGCTGTGAAAGAATCTTTGTTCTCGTATTGTCTTGAATTAGCTCTAATCCTCTCTTGGGTTCACCCTTTGGGTGAACCTACATATTCACTCCCTTGCAATTAACACATTTTTCAATTTAAATTTTAATGATCCAACCGTTCATGTATTATAACCTAATATAAAGATCACTTATGTAAAAAAATCAATAAATTTAGAGACATTTTGGTCATTCATTCATATAAAATAAATAGATGGTTCATCATAATAGTAATAATTGTTTTCAGAACTGTTCATGTTTCATAAAGTTTGATAGTTGAACAATCTCCGATGCAATTTATTTTTTGCAGAGATGATTTATAAAAAATAAGTTAAAATATAAACGGTTGAATTATGAAATTATAAGGTGAAATTACGTTGATCACAATAGAGGGTGAATATGCAGATTCACCTAAGGGCTTCACCCAAGAATTATCTCATTGAAAATTCGAAAAAGATGTTTCCCTATAATTTTAGACTTTATAAGGATTTTTTTTTGTACTCTCTCCTTACAATCTCTAAAATAGTGAAGTCGTTTAAGAAAACAGATACCCATTTTTTCCTAAACTAGAAAAACAAAATAAAAAATTATAACGAAGTTGGAGATGCTCGTAAGTGCTGAAAGCTATGAAGATCGATAAACATGAAAAGCTAAAGAGAAATGAGCTGGATTGTATTGATCTCGATTCAGTTACAACAAAGTAGCTAGCTGAGGATATTATACTAACAAACTATTAACATAATTCTCATATGTAGGGCATTACAAGCAGATAAGCCTAACTAACCAAGTCATTTTACCTATTCGAACTAACTTTCTCTCAGTCATGGCCTTTCGGTTCCTATTTCTTGTGTTGTATGTTGGTATGCTCTAGAGATAGTGTCTAGGGCTGACCTTGGTTCGGTACTAAGGCTTTTCAGCTCAAACCGTCTACCAAACTGACTTGGGAACTGTGGACATTGGTAAACCAACTCCTTGGTAAGTTTTGGTCGGTTCCAGCTACAAACCGATTAACTGTAAGATTTAAGAAGAAGAAGAATGGACGGTTGTTTAGTGATGATTCAAATGAATGAGGTGATCGAGTTTTTTTTCTTCAATTTTTTTGGTTTGTCAGTTGATAAAAGAATAAATTTAATATTTTGTACTAATATAACTACTTGGTCTTGGGCACTGTGTGTAGTCCAGTTGGACTAAGATAGTGGTTTACAAAGTTCAAATCCAAGTTTGAGTCCCACTCTTCCTCTATTTTTTTAACTTTGTGCTCGCTGCACCTTCTTTATGCCAAGAAAAAGACTAAATTCACTAAATTCATACTTTTAAGTAGTATCAAGTTCAAACTCTCACATTATAAGTAAGTACAGTACTTGAAACTTATTACCCTTAATTTATTTTGATCTTTGAATTGAACGGCTTTCAATTTAAAAATGAGTTATGCATATTAAGTTTTTTATGTGATCATTTAAACTATGTGTTTAATCGTCAAGTTCAGCCATTGCTTTCAGGGCATACCCCAATTTCAAATTGCCTAGTCTTGTGTGCATGTTACCTTTGTCATTCACATAGTCACAATCAAAACAATCATGATTCATGCATATACGATTATACGCCAACTTTAACTTGTAGCTCTGAAGTGGACAGTAACCAACCATCTGTATGGTAATGTGAAAGAGATTATCAATTGGTATCCAAATCCACCAAGGAACTCATCCATGTCCACACATGTATATATATATATATATATATATATATATATATATATATTACCTACGTTGTACAATCATGCATGTTTGCATCTAATTCCATTTGGAATGTGTCATAACCACAAGTTCATTACAACGTAATGGAACAACAATCAACATCTCCATTCAAGAGATCAAGATTAGTCTGGCTTAGTTTTGGCACTTATCCATGTTCCGGCCACTAGATTACCAAAATGAAATACTAGAGTGTGGAGAATATTAAACCCTTCTTTACATCGATCAAGTCTTCATTTTTCGTCCATTAGTTTTGAATTGTATGATTTATTCCTTGTCTCTGACTATTGTTCAATATTGGTTGCTACTGCGGATTCGAGAGAATTGTTGAACAACACTCCAGAATTCGGCACCAAGCTAACTATTGAGCAGCTACATTTTGCCATGCTAGGTTGTTTATATATTGTTCAATAAATGACACAGCCGAAGTAAACCGGGTTTACAAGCCATAAACTCTAAAAATATAATTATGGAGTCCACCGGAGAATTGAGAAGAACTTCTTGATTTTATTGATAATTGATAACATGAAAGATGAGTTTTGCAACCGTTTAAGGATGTTTAAATAAAGAAATAAAACCTTATGGGACTAACAAAATGCCTAATTAAGCTCACAAGTGAAATAAAAGAAACTTAAAAATAATTCGAAAATAAATTGAAATAGTTCTTTTTTTGGACTGAAATAGTAAATTGCTGTTTTGAAAGCCCTAAACAACCTTGGATACCTGGAAAAGCCCATACATCATGGCAAAGCTCATTCTCAAAAATGTATTATAATAGTTAATCAGAGTTCGAAACCGAAATTTGTATAGTGTAGATTTTTTCTTTGTGCCGATCTATATGCTCTTCGATCAACTTCGACATCCACTAGCTAGCATTCTACACCTTACATCTCAAAGTCCCTAGTTTACGGTGGTGCGGCAAATGACATTTTCCTCGATCTAGTTTCATCATGTGCTTAGCAACACAAACTTTGTGGCGTATGGCTTTTGAGAGCATAATCTACTTATATGAGAAAATTTGGATCTGTTGGTTCCCTTTGCTCCTGGTTGAAGTTGCTTCTGCTTTTAGTTATGATTACTTAATTAACTTCACTGAAAAACAAGTCCATTAGTCCAACTCTAGCTGCAGAGAAATGCAAAAAGTCTTATACTACCTTGCCTGGTGTAGTATTCAAGCCCACAACGAGAAAGACCTCAATTTCTTTATTAGAATAAGAAGTTTTTATACACCCAAAAAAAATGAACTGTACACCAAAATTTTAATTATGAACAGATTATTCACATTAAGTTGATAGGAACCCTAGCCTTCACTTAATCTTCTATGTTGAGACTACAGTACAGAACTTCGTCAAAATAAAACTGAATAGTCAAGAAATAAATGGAAATTGGTCAAAAATAATAAATATAATAAGACTAAATTTAATTTAGAAACCACTAAATTAATATAGATAATATTCACCATTCATGTCTTTGTATAATTAATCCTTGCATATTTATAAAATGGTGTGGACTGCATTTTCTATCAACCAAGACCTTTCTCTATAGCTTCTATTTCTATCTCAAGAATATTCAAATCCTTTTTAGGTGCTTCCAACAATGAGAAAACTAGTTGTAAGCTTTTTTATAATTTACATTGTTACTTCATCAAAATTCAGTGTTGGGTGTCAAGAAATTTTTAATGTGCTTGATTATGGTGCGGTTGGAGATGGCCAACATGATGATTCTGAAGTAAGTTACTTGTTTCTTTGCATATATATATATATAAATTTTTTTTTTATGATTTTCTTATTATTCATTATTAACAATTTTATATTTTGCATGAAAGGCTTTCTTGAAGGCATGGAATGCTTTATGTGTAGCAAAGGGGACACCAACACTAGTAGTACCAAAGGAGAAAACATTTCTTTTGCAGCCAACAAAATTCTCAGGTCCTTGCAAATCCAATGACTCTATCCATGTTGAGGTAAGAAACTAAGTAAGCAGCTGAACCAATTTCATAATGTATGACTGATTAAGCCAAAACATTTCAGTTAATTATGATATTTTTTAATTTCAATCAGCATATATTAATAATGTGTTAAGCTTTGACATTGTTGAATTGGGTGACAGATTTTGGGGAAAATTGTGGCACCCAACACTCCTCAAGAATGGAAAGAGTGTGAAAAAGAATCCTGGCTGCTCTTTTCAGAGGTGAACAACCTCATCATCAATGGAAATGAAACAGGAGTAATTAATGGGAATGGTTCACCTTGGTGGAGGAAGGTTAATTAGCCAACTTTATTAACCTGTTATAAATTCAATTATTCAAATTTGTGCACATTAATTGGCATTCAATCATATATCATATATTCATTTGTGAGAGCTCTCAATTCTCTAATTTATTAATTAAATAATTTACTTATTTTTCAGGTGAAGAAGTCGAAATGTTATCGACCAAAGGTTAACTTTATATTCATTAATGAACGTGTCATTAATTCACGATCACGCGCGCACACACACACTCACATATTTGACGATAAATTCTGAAAATGTTTGATAACCATTGCATTATATTGCAGGCCCTACGCTTCTTCAAATGTAATGATCTTCAGTTAAGTGGACTTACACATGTTGATAGTCCAAAAGGACATGTTAGTATAGTTAACTGCACCAATGTTATTGTATCCAATCTTCATGTTATTGCACCAGATGACAGTAAAAACACAGATGGAATTGACATCATTATGTCAAGACATGTCAATATTCATGACTGCATAATTGGAACAGGTAATCCATATATATATATTTTTTTTCTGTTTGACTACTTATTACCAATGATATTGCAATTAATTAGTTTTTATTTTTGGATTTGTATGTATTACAACAGGAGATGATTGTATTGCTATTAATAATGGCTCAGTCCATGTCAATGTGACCAACATTGTGTGCGGACCAGGTCATGGACTTAGGTACAATAATACTAAACCCTAATCCCCAAATGCATACTTACAAGTGCTACATTTGAAACAACTCCATCCATATGTGTAGTGTGGGAAGCATAGGTGAAGAAGGAGCTTATGAGACAGTAGCAGAGGTTCATGTACGAAATTGTACCTTCAATGGTACCATGAATGGAGCTAGAATCAAGACATGGCCTGTATGTAATAACACTTGAAAAAAAAAAATTGTTTCATTTTGTATGGTGGAATGGTAAAATGGTTAGGCATTCGTTCTTGTGCGCCAAATTTTTCTAAAAATATTCTCTATTTACTTCTTTTTTTTTCTCAGGGTGGTTCTGGTTATGCCAGGAATATATCATTTGAGAACATCACACTAATAGGAGCTAAAAACCCTATTATCATTGACCAAAACTACTGCAATGGTAAACGCCATTGTGGAGATTCAGTAAGTTTTGAAGTTTATGTAGTTATTTAAACTTTTCCTAATGAACAGGATAGGATTCTTTTGTTGTTTGTGTTCTGTTTTTATTATTAATAAAATGGAGGGACGAGCAATAGATCTTGAAAGTTGTTGGTGCCTTCGTTTTGGATTACAGGTATGGTGTGCCGCAATTGTTCAACACTGACGAGCTAATCTCGCATAATCCTTTATATATTTTCTAATTCATAACAGTTTAACATGGTTATTTTACAATATTGATTGATCCCTTCAAGTGTTATGCATCCATTACTATCTTTCTACATCCAACAGTCGGGTTTGTTCTAATAGTTTTGGGTTGTGATCTGTTTTGAAAAATGACAGACATCGTCGAGTTCTGCAGTGGAGGTGAGTAATGTGACTTACTATGATATTCAAGGAACTATGGCAGATGATCAAGCGATTACATTTGATTGCTCAAAGAATGCAGATGACACTCTAGCTTGTCTCAACATTGATATGAAGCAAATCAACATCACTTCCATAGATCCTGAAACCGAGATTTCCGTTCTTTGCAAGAATGTAAATGGAACTATTGATGCAACCAGTCCCAATGTTCATTGCCTGCAAGCTAGAACTTCAACCATTGTTGCAGATAGTCCTGATGCATATAGTCCTGATCCCTACGCCTTTTCTTTTTAAAACCATGTATTGTACGTCTTAGTTTCCTCTAGCAAGGGGGCTAGCTTTAGTATTTGTTTTGCTTTTGGTATGTTATGTTATGGGACTTCAACTAAAAGGGGATGGATGTAATTTGCAGGGGACACTTTTTCTCTTTGAAAATTTAGAAACTAGCTCATAGTGTTTTAACATTGCAAGGGTGAACTCCAAACTAGTTCATAGTTTTTATGTTTTAAAGAAGCCAAAGAAAATAATAACATTAAATCTTCAAGGCTGAGCTTCAGAATATTATCAAGTTTAGTATTTTTAAAGTCCAAGTATAAGTGTTACGAGTGTTCTGATTAAATTGTTTGGTGCATACAGAATTTCCCTCACTAGAATCCAAGTGAGCTAGAAGAGTGCCTCACACCATTGCTGGTTCATGAAATCTGCACTATGGGATCAATTCCCTATGTTCATTTCATACTGTAAATCACTAAAACAAGTTGAGCATTTCACAATAATTCTCTAACTATATGTTTGACTTGTATTGGATCTCTTCCTCATCTGGATCTTTTCGAGTTCACAATGGCGTTTGTGTTTGTGTTGTGAAATGTGGACAGATTGACATTTGCCAAGTCACATGATGGGAAGGCCAGAAGATTTGAACTACTTACTCCTGGTTCATATAATTCTCGATCATCCTTTGCTGCAAGGCACCCCAAGTCAACTATATTATTGGACACCTCAGGATGATCCATTAATTTTAAAGCATGCGATGTCAAAAAGACAAAAAGTTTGGTATACCCAGCCAACTTTGACAAATGGAACCAAAGGTGGGTGGTGGTTCTTTCACACAGGCTCACAGCTATATCCCAACTCAAATCCACATGAAAATCATAATTTCTGCCAAAGACAGATGTAACAATAGCTACATGATCACTTTGATGAAAATATATGCCAATTTCTTTAACATATTTACAATCACAATGAATTTCTTTGCCAGCTCACTCTACATCAAGACATGAGAACCCTTGGCTCATATCCTCATAATCACAAAAGGGTCTACAAAAGGATGTCAAATTAACAGAGAAAACTTACAGAAGAAAGAATTACAAAAACACAAACAAAAAATGAAAAATTCTTTCATTAATATGCACCACCTTCCCACTTGAGTCAATCTCCTGGTCATTTAACTCTCGGTTTTACCGTCCAACGATCCATCCTTCATCAATCTCAAACTGAGACTATTGAACCGATCTCGTGAATACTGCCTTGACGCTTTTCTCCAATCTGTGCCAGCCTTCATCATTGTGGCAAACTCCTCGTAACTGATTTTTCCATCCTGCAATCATAGAATGGGATTCGAGTGTAAATTCCTAGTTTTGCTTCATGTATGTAAATTTGCACACAGGCCGACATTAAGACGAACAGATAAGGGAGGTTATAGTTTTAACAAGTATGAAATGCGACCAACCTTGTCTGTATCCACGTCATTGATAATAGCACTGATAACATCTTCAACGTTATCATCAACTTCACAAGCCAAGGCAGTTCGCAACTCCTCTACTTCAATATACCCACTTTTGTTTTGATCAAAGAAGTCAAATGCTTTGCGAAGGTGCTCATCGTCATTGCCCATCTTTCTTATGTGAACAGAAATGGCTACAAACTCTCCATAGTCAAGATACCCATCATTATCTACATCACCCTGTAAATCAATATCTGGTTACTATGTGTAACATTACAGAACTTTACAACTATGTAATATATAAAGTCAACCAAGGAGATGATACAGATATTTGTGAATTTGAAGTACATATGTATGATATTTCAGTATTTCAGAACAGTCACTTCTTTCCTTCCCCACTTCACCCAAATGTCACAACGGATTAGAAAAAATGTCACTTCTCTAAATTCTTTTTGCTCAGATATATTAAAAATCTAAAATTTTGGACACTTCAGAGAAATGTTTCAATTTGTTTTCCTTTTTCTTCTCATGATAAAAATTGGGGGATACTCAAGAAGTCGGGAGAAGTTGGTCATTAAATGTGGTTTCTTTCTAAATGTAAAGGATGAAGATAATAATTGATAGATTTCAATGCCAACATCATGCCACTTTCTATTTACTTTCAAAGAATTCAAAATACTATTTCAAGATCGCCTTAAAGGCACTATAACTATAACTACTATGGACACGTAAGTCCAAAGTTCCACACCCATCAAGCCAAAGGAACAAAAAAACAACTGCAGTGACTTACTAGAGCTAAAGCATGCCAAGAGTTCATAACACAGGATAGTACTTACAGCTTCCATTAGGATATGAAGATCCGTATCAGGAATTTGATGGCCAAGTTTGTGCAACCCAATTTTTAGCTCATCAATGTTAATCTTGCCCTTGTTGCTAGTATCCATGAGCTTAAATCCCTCTTGTATGCCAGCAACTTCCTCCATTGACAAATGCTCAGCTATAACCTGTAAATTTAAAATTCCAAAAGAAAAAAAGAATATTAAGGAATCATATATATAAACAGTAGAGCATCCAAAGCAAATGGAGGAGCCTGGCAAACTTATCAAACAAAAAGATTTGAGGCATTACCTTGAGTGCGCTTTTCTTGAGCTTGTTCATTACAGAGAATTGCTTGAGCCTTGCTCTCACAGTTTCACCTAAAGAAACATTTGGAGCTTTCTTTGCATTTTGCAACCAAGTATGATCTGCATTTAAAGAAGTAAGAACAAGATTCATGTTTGTTATAATTCCAGTAGATTCCAAAACTGGTGAACCGCGAAGCAAGAAAAACTACTGAGTAAAAAATATAACATTCATCAGAACTTATAATTACCTAGAACTTGCTGAGCTGTAAGCCTCCGCTTCGGATCAGGATCAAGCATCTTCTTCACAAGGTCTTTTGCATTATCAGAAACCTTAGGCCAGGGGTCCCTCTTAAAATCTACAACAGAACGTATAATTGCTTGTGCAACTCCCTGTTCAGTTTCTGCAGAGCAAGATAACAGATTTAAAGTCAGAAAATATCGAAGATTACAAGTCAGCACATTATCAAAACTGTTATTGGTCTCCAGCGGGAGTTGCACCTCAAACAAAGTGAAAATATTAAACACGAATGTGCAAAACTGCAAACACACACAGACAACACACCTGCCCAGAAAGGTGGAACACCACAAAGTAAGATGTAAAGTATAACTCCAGCACTCCACACATCAACTTCAGGACCGTAATTGCGCCTTAGCACCTCAGGAGCCATGTAGTACGGACTTCCGACAATTTCACTAAATCTTTCACCTGGTAATGTACACAAAAAAGATTTAACACATCAGTAATACTGAACAAAACCAGATAATCAAATGCGACAGTTTTGCCAAGACTTACCAGGTGTAAAGAAGACTGACAACCCAAAGTCAATTGCCTTTAAAGCCGCTGTTTCCTTCTTGTTTGCAAATAAAAAGTTCTCAGGTTTGAGATCCCGATGCATCACGCCATGCTTGTGGCACATCTGCAATAGAATCAAACACATTAAAAACTATCAAAGGACCCCGATTACTCAAAGAATAAATCTCGTAAATGGGGAATCTTTACAGAGAAAAAAAGGCAAAAGAATCAATTCAGCAAAACTGCAACCATCACAATTTGATCTCCTAATGCTATATACAATGGATATAGTAATATACTGATCATCATCAAAGAATTAAAACCCAACAAAAAAATTAAATCAGAGTTACTTCTTCCCAAGTACTTCTGGGTAATAATAAACTGATTCTATCGATCCTACAAAAGTACTTACCTGAATGATCGGAATTTTGTCAAACTAGAGACCTTAACAGTTCTAAACAAAGTATTCAAATTAAAATCCATACTGAAAACATAAATTCAACAAAGAAACACAAAAAACTCACAGGAAGATCCAATAGTCTCAAAAGCACAGAAATTCTGACCTGAACAACTTCGACAATAGTCTTGGTGACTGCAGCAGCTGCACGCTCTGTGTAATGGCCTCTGGAGACGATTCGATCGAATAACTCACCACCCTCACAGAGCTCCATAACAAGATGGACGGCATGATCATCCTCATAAGTGTCTTTCAAGCTCACTATGTTGGGGTGGTTAGGCAAATGCTTCATGATCTCAACTTCTCTCCTTACATCTTCAATATCCACAGCCGTCCTCAATTTCTGCTTCGATATCGATTTGCAGGCGAACTTTTCATTGGTGACCTTGTCGGTGCAAAGGTACGTGATTCCAAACTCTCCACGGCCGAGCTCGCGACCCAGTTCGTATGTTTGCTCGATTTCAACGCCAGTTGGGTCCTTCAACACGGAGAGCTTGTCGCCGCCATTGTTGACGGCGTAGTCTATTGCAAATGGGTTTTGCTTCTTGTTCTTCTTGTTCTTGTTCTTCACCGGCGAACCAGTTTGAGGAGGGGTGACACAACAATTACCCATTTATGAACAGAACGCGAATTTGAGTAGGATCAAAGTTTGAGCTGTTTGGACAAAGAGCAGAGAGAAAGATGGCCGGAATTTAAATTGAGAGAGGTGATTTAAGAGAGAGGGGTTTGGGTTTAGAATGGGGAAGAAGGTGAGAAGGGGAATTTTAGCGTGTGAAAGCAACCATTTGATCAAAGACAGAGAAAGGGTCCGATCTCCTTCGACGAGACTTCCCTCCTACTCCCTCTTTCTCTCTCTCTCTAGACTCTCTCTCTCTCTCTAGGGAAAAAGTCCATGTTCCAGAAGGGAGAGCTCTGCAGCTTCCTAAAATATTCAATTAATTCATTTCATTTTTCATTTCTCGTAAACAATGCCCCTTATCAGTTGTCATAATTACAAAATGCCTATTTAGTTTTCTTTCCTCTTTTCTACTCTATGTTGTCTTTATTACTCGATCTACATAGTCTATGTATTTTCACCATTCAATCAACTGATATATCGGCCGGATCGGCCCTAAGGTGGTGACGGTGGTGCGGCTGCACCAAGCATCCGACTTTTTAGAGGCTGATGTTTCGATATTTATATAAATAATACCCAAATAATGAACAAATTAAGATACATCAAGTTTGATTTGATTTAATTAATAAAGATGTGTGTTTTTCTTTTTCGATTTCAATTTGAATTCTTTTCATGCACTTTTGCTTTTTTATGTTTTTTTTTCTTTGCAAATTTTCTTCCTTCATGTTCTTTTGATTATTGATCTTCTTTAGTTGTTTGTGAATTTTCTTCTTTAATTTTTAGAGCCTCAATGTCTATATCTACACCTTTTTATTTTTTTTGGAACAAGCTATATCTACACTCTTCTATTTGTTTATTTTTTTGGGTAAAAGTTATAAATGGTCCATGTGGTTTGGGGTGATGTTCAACATTAACCTTGTGGTTTCAAAATGTTTAATGTAACCCTTGTGGTTTGCAAAATTAATCAATATTGGTCCATATGCTAATTTCGGCAAAAAATTCAACAATTAAAATTCATGTGTAGGTGATTCATAAGGATAAATTTATCATTTTAATTAGAAAACAAACTTTTTTCAAGTATTTCTTATTTAATTTAATTTTTGATACTATTTTAATTGATGAAAATTTTGCTATAAATAACATTTTGGACCAATATTGATCATTATTGCAAACCACAAGGGTGATATTAAACATTTTCAAACCCCAAGGTTAATGTTGAACATCACCTCAAACCACAAGGACCATTTGTAACATTTACCCTATTTTTTTAAGTGAAAGAATATTACAATGACAAAACTCTACAACAACCACTTCCCAACTATATCTACGCTCCTTTTTTTGTCACTCAAATATCGATGATGTGAATTTGGAAAATTTTCGAACGAAAAAGTCTGAACCTTTGACTTTAGGTAACACTGCTCCTTTTTTTTTTTTTTTTTCGCAGGTGGTCCCCACCCCTAAGGATGAGACTAATCCTGCGCTCGGGGTTCGGCTCCCCTTCCCATGAATGTTTTTTTCCAAGTTAGGATTCGAACACATGACCTAAGGCAATTCGCCAACTTGGAGGCCTAAGGCTTGCCAACCCGACCACACCAGATTGGTTAACACTGCTAGTTGTGCAAGTTGACTACAACAAGTAATACACGTGGCTAAATCCTCTTGGCTGGCTTGCTTCACATAGAAATTCTAGAAGCCAACCAAACACTAGGGGTGAACAACTAAAGGTCTAAAGCATGTATTATATTCCCCAATTTATTTAGGATATACCTTTTATCCAAAAGGGCAATTTGGTCGTATCAGGAAATCTAGTGGTGGCGTTTAGAGACCGCCAACTACTATCTTAAATCGGACCCCAAAAAAACACGCTCGAACTGTAGAACCCACAGAACTTGTAAATGACACTCTTACCCTTGGAGGCATATAGCTAATCTGACGGAGCAAAAAAGCTCAGATAAAAATAGGAAAAGTCATTTTCTGTCTTCTCTCCAGCCGTCCGGGGGATTCGTCAAAAAGGGTAGATTCGTTATTTGAGAATGGAAAAAATTAAAAATAAGCATCAAAAGCGTCGCCCAGTCAGTCAAATACGACGATTTTGACTTTTTAGGAAACAACAATATTTGGAATTATTTTTTATTTTATTGTTTTTTTGCTCTAAGTAGGGCTTTTGTTGCTTTTTTCGTGGCATTTAATTTTTGTGCTCTGTTTGACTTGTTCTTCTCTTCACGAGTTGGTTAAAGCACGAACTTTTATATTGATTTTAGTTGTCAGAACAAGAAAAAGAAATTAAAAAAAATCGAAAAGAAAATTATTGATGCTTAAAATTGGAGTCAGCACAAGTGATCGTTTGGAGTCTTTTAGGGGATACTAAGAATAGCCGGCCAAGTGAACTAGACATCTTCTGTTAGAGTGACATTGGTATGAATGTATGATGTCGACCGAAGGATCTCTAAAACAGTCAAGCTCGAGTCGGTGGATGATGGTATTGCACTTAGTTATGTTTTTATGCGGATGATACTCGATGTAAATTTTATGAAAAATGGACGAAAATTATTTTGTTTAGCTCAATCTCATAATTAGCAAGCCAAACAAGTTATAACTTGAACTCATCAAAAGCTAAATTGACCATATATGTTTTTGAAAGGTCGGTTTGTTATGTTCATTTGAGTTTCGCTAAGCATTCGGCAAAAAGGGAAAACAAGTTTAGCTTAGCATAAAATAGAAAATATTGTAAGAACTTGCAATCTAGTGATACTGTGATCATTAACATTTACGAAATATTTCCATTTCTTTTCTGTCACATTTATATAATAGCAAGGGATAATATTTGTGGCTTGCTACAAAACCAAAACATGTTTGTGTTATTGTTTTTTTCATTTTCTATTTTTCTTTTTGACAAGTTTGTTTTGTTTTGTTTTATTTTTTTTCCTTTCTTTTTAAACCCATATAATGGTTGTTATATATCAAAGGGACAAGTGTTAACTTTGTAGGCTGCCACACGGGCAGGTGTGCAAACTTGGCTGCTCATGAATGTGCATCTAAGTAGTATCGTTGATTCGCTTTTAATTCTTGCATTTCAATTGTGTTGAATAATCCATCTTAACTATCCAATGTATTTATATCTGTTTGTAAATCTCTCTTTTTTTTTAAATAAATTTTTATTTGACAAAAAAAAAGTAGTATCATTGTATAAAAACAAGATTATGCCATTTTTAATTTCAAGTAAGGTATTTAATCTTTGATACTTTTACCATAGGAGCCTTACAGTGTGGAGAAATTATTACATAATTTTGGATTTCTGGGTAACTTCCTATTCATGGTTTGGGATAATATTATTGGTTACATGGAAAATGTTTGTTTTTTATTAAAATAATTTTGTTGGTTTTTTCTCATGTATACCTAATCAAAGTGTCGCTAAATTAATACACTGAACCACCACTTAGCATGACAGTCTCTGATATTTTCAAGTGTGTATCTTGAAATTCAAATTTTTGCTATATATGAAAATTAATTAACTCCAACCCAACCACGTATGTTACCAAACAACGTTTACTTTTGATATGTGCTAATGCTTTGTTTTTTTTCATTTTGTCAACATTTCATTTTGTATCACGTCACTTCTTGAATTGAATGGGCCCTTCAAATGTTTATATATATAGGATTTTTCTTTATTACTAGAGTTCTGCACTTTTAAAAGTTGTGGAGTTCTAATGCGAGCTGTTAGATTAAATCATTTAAACAGATTTAACGGTTGACATTAGAGCTTCGTAACTTTTTAAAATGTGAAGTTCCATAGCGGAGAAGACATGTATATTATATATTGGATTTTTATTCACTACGAAACTCCGCAAAATTTTAAAATTTCGGAGTTCTAATGTCAGCTGTCAGATTTATTTAAATGATTTGATCTGATGGTTGACACCAACTTTTAAAAGTGAGGAGCTCTGTAGTGGAAAAAAATATATATATTAGAGTTTCTCCAAAAATGAGATCCTTACTTGTTAAGGTGCGGAGTTTTGATCTCAGTCGTCAGATCCGTTTTAAATTATATGACCAAACAATCTCCAATTCGGCTGATTTTTTGCAAGGATAATTCTTGAAAATAAATCTAAACAATAAGCGGTTCCGATGATACGTTGTGAATTGGTTGAGATGACGATATTCGCATTTTAATTCACGTGTGAACATCCACACGTGAAGAAGACTGTATATATATATATAACTATCTTGTAAAAAAAATAAAAACTTTAAAAAATTGTTTGTAGAGTGAGACAACCTTTCACTCGAAATGAAACAAAAAATGCGCACCATGTTTCTTGCATATGGAGAGACAACTTTTACGACCACAAACCGAGTAGATCATCCCCATGAGAGGTTTGCTTGAGATTTTCTTGCATGTGAGATGACATCCCACCGCATAGTGGTGTTTCGCCCCCAAAGTGACACCACCAAGTGTGCCAAAGTCGACAATTGATCTCATTGTTCGAAAGTGTTAGGGACTGCAGACATCTCTTCGACCACTCCCCTTTTTGTGCGCGCTAAGGTGCAACCCTAACACTAGGAGATTGGGAAACCGTAGCCCTATAGTAACCCTATATACTAGAGAAGATGGTTGACAGTCTTAAAAAAAAATCTTTATAAAATATATAATATGTTTCTAACCATAAAGCCCCTGTTATGATCGCATCTTTGTTCACAGTTGAAGAAAATTTCATTTTTTGTCAAGTCCACCATAGAAGGAGGTTGCAGTTGGCTGATGCAATTAAACATGCACATACATGGCAAGAAAACTGCCACAAATATTTTACGAACTTAACCACCAAAGTTTAGCTGAAAACTACCACCCCTTACACATCAATCTGATAGTTAATTTCTTTCTCCGTCATATCAAGTCTATGACGACTAAACTGATAATGGTGATTTTATTTCTACTTTTTTCAATAACCCTGATCTCAATTCTTATGGTAACTAATTTTTGGATTTCTATTCTTAAAACAAAGATCTCTGTATCTTCAGAAAAGAAAAAGATCCATATTCTTAACCCTAAAAGAACTTCCCAGTTCCTAATCATGTGAAACAAAGAACTTTGTTAAAGTTTAAATATAAACAATAATTGCAATAGATTTTATGCATTGCTAATGGTTACTCAAAATCTAGCTACCTAAAGGTTGACTTATGTAATTCTGGTTATTGAGTTATAAAGAATTATAAAGAAACAAGTAACCAATGAGTGTGGATCCAACCAAATCATGGAGCTTTGTTCGTTTCCACTCTTTCAGTGCGGAATAAACAAAGAGAATTCTCACCAGGACCGTCTAATACATTGATCTCCTAATTCGATCAACACGATAGATGGTCGTGATGAGAACTGAGAAGTCATTTTTTATGGGGTTTAGCAGAAGCTATTTTTTGCCATCTATACTTAACACTAAACTCAAAATGCTTAACTTCAAACCTCAAAGCCATGTTGGTCGACATTCGGAAATATAAAATGAGATTAGAAAATAGAAGCAGAGGATGAGAGACAATTCATGAATCACAGAGTCAGAACCTTCTCAGTTAAGTATTATACCAAAAAAGAAAAGTACATATAGTAGAAGACGAGGAAATAATTTCCGCAAGAGAAGACCAAGTATACCATGTTGACAAGTCATATGAAATTTCTATATTACAAAACGAGTCTCTTGTGTTGGTTGTATCAAACTAAATAGGTACCAGGTCAACAATGGACTGTGGTGAATCAGCCTCCATTGTGTTCAGGTCCTACCACCAATTTTTTGTTGGTCATCTACCATAATTGATCTTCTCTAAAATACCCAAAAGTCAACGGACTACTGGAGTTGAAACCACCATTTTTTTTCTTCTTTTTTCTATTATCTTATTCTTGGCTTTTATTAATATCCCACCAGTGTAATTTTTTTTTTGTTGGGTCTTAAATTTCTTCATAGCTCCTTCAATTTGTTCTCACCTGGTCAGTCTTATAGATATATAATGGAGCATCCTACTGCATCAAGAATATGGAATCAGAAACTTCTCTTTTATGCAGACCACGCTTCAAGTTCAAGGATATATAGATACTTGGGACTCATTCTAGAAACCTGAAAATTTCGTTACTGGGACCATTCTAGGTTCTTAGAGGAAGTCTCACACGCCCATCTAGATGCACACGTGCATAACATGGATGACATGTCACGCACCAAAAGAGTAAAAGACCAAGCAAGGCTGTATCACTTTCAAGACCTAGAAGTTAAAGAAAAACAGCCCCTTACTCCCTCAGAAGTTGGACCTTAATCTTCTAGACCATCATATTTTTCCTTTCTCATCTGAACAATAAGATTAAGACTTGAGAGAACAAATTCAGGGCAACATCTTTCCCTATCACTCCAGTGATATAAACTATTTAATATGATAGTGACAAAGCGTACCTGTGTAGCAACTGATGCAAGTCTCAGCTCCAACAAGCACAACACTGAGAACTCGCCAAATTATAAATACATTACTTGCTAACATTTCCTTTCCATTACCAAAATAGCAGATAAGGCTCTCAATAAAATGAAAACCACCATACTTTGGCCAGTCAAATATGTGATAACCATGGTCTCCATTACAATTCAATATCATGAATCTTTGTCAACCCAGTTTGTCGTTAACCAGTGAACATCTTGTTACTTGTAGTAGTTGTACAAATTTGATTCTTATTCTTTTATATACAACCAATACTGCAAAACTTTGATTCTCTTTGTCTTTGATGTCTAAACAACTTGAACTTATATCGTTGCTTACTCAGGTAGTCAGGTGACTCAACAAATCTGTGATGAGTTTTGCAAGGATACTCAGTCCACATGGTGTATATATTTACAAAACTGACTACCTTGATGATTTCTTTGAGAACTTGGGGTTTTTGCACATCCGGATGCTCGAGGGAGTGACCTCCACCAGTTCATCCTCCTGAATGTACTCAATGCAGTCATCCAGACTGTAATCCAATGGGGTATCAAGAATCACTGCACAAAGAGATAAAATTCTAGCTTATTAATTGCAATGACCCATGGCTTGCTGCTGCAAATGTACGAACTGAACAAATTGAAATGACTAAAAGAAGAAGAAAACTTGAGATCTTATTTATTTCGTAAGTAATCAATGACTAAGTAGAGTATTGAAGTAGGAGAACTGAGAGACCATTAAGGAAATATACTCTAATGAAAAGTCTACTCCAGCGACTCTGGCAACTATTAAACATAACACACCATTAAACCTCAGAAATTCCTACTATCTACAAACATGAAGATAATCCTTTGCTTAAAAACAAAAAGAGCAGACATTTGAAAAAATGAATATGAAGATATCTAAATCTATTTTGGTAGCTCAATGTAGAATGAAATCTTTATTGTGTCTATCTAGTAGTATTGACACATTTTAGTCTTTATAACGTTTTCTTATTAGCTTAAAACAGCTAAAACCTCATCCCTTATATTAATAGGTACTTATCAGAAAAGGGTTTAAAATTCATTCTTTTACAATAGACAAGAGAAAGCAACCAAATCAGAAAGGGGACTAAAATTCACTCTTTTACAATAGGCAGGAGATGGTAGAATAGAACTAGAGTTGCTTATCACCTGATTGTTCTTTGTTGGAACGAATGTTTGTTGCAGCCTTCTTTTTACATACGTTAAGAGATAAGTCCCCAGGCCGCTGATGGATGCCAACTATCTGACCTTTATAAACTTCCACCCCAGGACCAATAAACAACTGTCCTCTATCCTGTGAACTAGAAAGGGCATAAGAAGTACTCGTTCCACCCTCAAAGGCAACCTGAAAATTAGTTCATAAGATTTAATTTGGTAATCCAGAGTCCAGACATGGTGGGAGACAGTAACATGCAGTGTGTGCACATGCATACAGACATCACATATGACCTTTTCTTAAAAAAAAAATTAAATGATCTGGAATGCTCAAACTCAAATCATGATGTAGATGTTGCAAAAGGCTGACAATTACTATAAACTATTGGTCACTACTGTAACAGACATTGGCATGAAGACGAAGCCTCAAAATATTAAAAACTAACTCGGAAATTACCAGTGAACCCAAATCCCGGGTACTCATATCACCAGCCCAAGGTCCATAGCTATCAAATATGGTATTGAGAATAGCTGTGCCACGAGAAGCTGTTAAAATTGCATTTCGTAAACCGAGAAGGCCACGAGTTGGAATCTTATATTTGAGTAGGTTTGTGCCTTCCGACCTAGTGCACACATAAAGTACAGATAGTCAGATTATATGTTACATTCACCAAACAGCAAATTCAAGGAGTAACTGCCAATTTTCATACTCAGGTGAAATAGAGAACAGGGAGAGCAAGTATGACACTGAGCTCTCATGAGCTCTTCAATATGGGCTAAATGTTGAGGTGCAAGGGCAAATAATATGCATGGTTCATTATGTAAATTATGTATGCCTGTGAAAATGTGAGCATCCATGAATATGTTGGAACTACAATTTTAAACTGTGATTTATAGAAACACATGGGGAGAACACTGGACGGGACTGATTGTAGTTGACGAAATTTATTTGAGATTGTTAAAAATCACATACCGAACCTTATAGTCCACTTAGAAATTAGTGAGTCTCTTATGGACAGAAACATCTCCATTTCATGTAAAAAGCCCATTATCAATTAAATTGCATTTCTATTGTTGATCAAGTTCATTTAAAAGTAGGAGTTTAAATTGTTTTTTTATCAGGAGCACCATAATGGGCTCCTGCCATACAACTCCATATACACATATATTCATGAATAATGCTAGGAAAACCACCTTATAGATACCACATAGATACCATCTTATGTGACAGCTGATGTAGCATGGCCACATCATTTTAATGGAAGTTTCTGATTTGTCTGATTACATCAGCTGCCACATAAGGTGGTTTTCAGGTGGTTCATCTAGCATTACTGTACATTCATATAATTACTTATTTATCTTTCCCCCAATGTATTCTATCAATTACATGCCTTTATCTCTTTAGGAAATATTTATTTTCTTCTGCGTGCATATATACAATCGTATCATGTAATGTCAAAGCTATCAAAGATTTAACAGAATATTGCACCTGCAAATGGAAATACATACATGTGCAGATAAAAATCAATTTTGATTTTAGGAACTACTAAACATTCTGTTGCACCCTAACCAATGCACTGTGCAGGTTTATTGCTAGACTCATAAAAGACAATTATGCTCTAAATAAATATCATGCACTAGTTCGGTGCCTTTAATTCTATTTTTGCATTTACTTTGAAATTTATTCATAAGTAGATTAGTCAAAGATGAATAGCAAAGAATTACATACCCAAGCCCCTGCATATCAAACATCTGCCCCCGCCTTTTGCCAAGAAGTTCAACGACAGGACCCATGTGCTCTTCTGGCACCTCTACAGTGGCAATCTGCAAGCCAAGCACATCATAGAAATAACTTATATCAGAAGAGTGGTAGCATGATGTATCTTACAAGAATATTTTGCTCCAGAGAATGGGAAATAGTTGCCGGTTTCCTTACTATATTTGTTAAAAACATGGTAGCAAGTCATAACATATAAAAATACATGACATCACAATTCAAAAGAATTGAGGACTGCATTTATTATTATTTGTTATTTTTAACCCTTTAGGAGGTAACCAGATTGAATGGAGGTTGGACTGCGGACGTATGCTTGGACAGGACTATGGACCTATGCTTAGTATCCCAGTTTTAACTGAAGCAGAAACATTGACTATAACTGTAATGTCTAAGCATCAGAAACAAAATTCAGGAGAAATCACCTCATAAGGTTCCAGCAACTTGTCATTCACCCTTTTGTTAATAACTTTGGGAGGTCCCACCATAAATTCATATCCTTCTCTTCGCCTGAATTCAATAACCAATTAAAATGTGTATGTAGAAGAAATATATATATATATATAACTTCCTCAAACCCGCCTTATGCACTCACGCTCGAAATTGGGGTCTCCTGCCGAACCCTATATCCTTTAGGAGGTAGGAAACTCTAGCAAATAGCTATGTAGGAAGCTTGAGGGGTTCAAGCCCCAGACCACAGAGACCATTCCACTAACCCCTCTTGGTTATGTAGAAGAAAAATGATTTATGAAATAGCAACAAAAATAAATACTCACATGTTCTCAATCAATATGGTAATATGTAAAGTGCCTCGTCCACTAACAATGAAGGTATCTGCTGTTTCACCATCTTCAACTCTCATAGCCAAGTTACGCTCAAGCTCACGAGAAAGCCGATCTCGCAAGTTCCTACTGGTAACATACTTTCCCTGAAAACGAGAAAAATAAACTTCCAATCATTCAATGCTGCACAAGACAAGGAACGGATCACATAATATGCATCTAAAATTGATTACCACACAAAACATTAAAAAGAAATCAAACCACAAATGAGGTGGCAAGTCATGTTGCTGGACAATCTAATATGCTATGCTGCAAGACTGTCAATCTAGAACGCTAATTAGGTGGACTCTTGTTTGAATTTGTGGTGATTGATTGACAGCCTGATAACATATTCCATGACAGAATCTAGCAAGAGAACCCCATATACTGTATATATATTACATATTCATATCTGTGTGTGTGTGCATACACAGGTTGAAATTCGGGTACCAAACCCAAAACCAGTTGACTATGGACAGACAGACACACAGACCTAGCCCCTAGGATATCATACCTTAACACAAGGAATACCAGACGTGGAGTTTTTATAATCTCAACATGATATAAATATGTATACATACACACAATTATATAAACGATCCTTCCACTAAGGGATCCTTCAAGTTTTGCAATTTAGGAATCACATGTGGGCTCACTTTAGGGTTATACATATACATATGTAAATATTTAACACTCCCAAAAAGTCAATGTACACTCCTTTCCACTAATTTTGTGAGTGCAAAAACAATAAAATATGAACTTTGGAGTGTAGATTGACTTTTTGGGAGGGTTAATAACAACATCCTATGTACACGCACATGTATAAATATATGTATATGTATATGAGCCATTCACTTCTATAGAAAAAAATTTCACGAGTACATCAGAGCCATGATGCTTGAAAAGAGATTATGAGGTTGATAAAACATTCAGATTCATTTAATCACACAATTCATCAACATATGTCTGAAACTATTGGATAGACAAATATATATGTATATATATAATATGTAAATGAACATGGCTGTTCAGGTGCAGAAGTCCACACCTCAACAATATATGGTTGAAAAAAATGGATATTGTTGCTCCTAATTTCGTGTTTATATGTGGATACAATATATGGTTGGTGAAAATGTATTTTGGTGCTTATAATGTCATGTGCACTTTCACCTCTCGGTTTTCTCAGAGCAATCCCAAGGGGGAGCTTAACGAATTAGGCAAAATTTTCAAAGGAGAAGACATTTAATATCTGCAGATATCCATTTTATAGGCATACCTCGCGCCCAACAAACGGTGAGGTGTTTATAGCAAAAGCCATTTTCACTGTTGGTTCCTCCACCCTAATGGCAGGTAATGGCTTTCCATGTGCCTTATCAGCAATTGTCTCACCAATCTGAGCACGTACAATCAAAATTAAAATCAGCCCAGAATTATCTCTCAAATTTTACAACATGATATGCCATCCACATAAGAGTAACAATTGAGTTATGCAAAACAATTAAGTTGTCACCTGAATATCATTAATTCCACAGACAGCACATATATCACCAGCCTCCACACTGTCTACAGGAACCCTATTGAACTTCTCATACACAAAAAGCTCACTAACTTTAGCAAACCGACAGGAATCTTCTGAGGTACATACCTATAGAGATCAAGCCATGAGCAGAAATTAGAAAGCCTTTTTCTTTTCCTGCACAGTATCTCACGAATTTGATTGATCAGAACGCATCAACCTGAATTTAAATATACGCCAAAAGAAAAGACATATGTATGTGCAAGACACTAAGAACGAATTTTGTATCATTGATAAGAGATATTAGTTATAAACCTTGCATTGCATTCAGATTAGTAATTCTAAGAAACTTTCAACATGGAAAAAAGAAAAAGGAAGGACTCCTGTAAGACTTCCATTCTTTTTAGAAGAAATTAAATTGCTTTATCATGAGAAAAGGAAGTACAATTTTAAGACTTCCTATCAAACATGTAAACAGTATCAGTGGCGAAGGTTAACATTCACAACAACCAAATATGTAAGTAACCACATATGATGTGTAACCATATGCCAGATTTGGCTCAAACTCACCCTCACATCCATTCCTTTCCGAAGAGCCCCAGCATGCAAACGTCCAATAGCTATCCGTCCTTTATGCTCATCATACTCAATATTTGTAGCCTGCGATATTGTGATAAACAGTTGAATACAGCATAAACTATAGCATGCCTATATTGAATAATAATAATAATAATAATAATAATAATAATAATAATAATAAAAAGGAAAATAAACAGAGAAGTAAAAGTACAACAAATGCAGAGCTAAGTTCCATATTGACAATTTACAGCTCTACAATATCATGGGACAAGTTAAGAATTTGTGGCGCAGATCTTTTTAACCTCCTACTGCATCCCTTTAATATGGACCATAAATTTAGTCAAGCGTGCTCTTATTTTTTTCTTTTCTTTTTCTTGTTTTCTTTGAGAAGAAAGATACTTCATTGAACAAACTGGAAAAACAAAAAAGAATACAATGTGTGAACCAGCAGTCCACACAAGAAGAATAGTTGTAAAGGAATGAAAAGAACAAAGCAGACAAACTCAGAAGATGACTAACTAATGGCTGCCTTCCAATTCCACAGAATGGGAAGACAGACTTACACCCCTAAAAGACCCGGAAACAGAAGCCCAAAAAGAACGATAGACAAGTCCCACAATTCCTCCACCCCTGACTCTATAATCCTCAAAGATTTGATTCTTCTCTTCACTTAAATGTACAGTTATTACTAAAAGGACTGCTCTTGTGGCAAAGCGCATCAGAAACCTGATATGTAATACTCGAACTAAGAATTTGTAAGCAGGAACACACATTGCCCAAGATTGTGTGAAAAACAATTATTATTGTTATGACCAATCACTAGAAAACTTTCTAGACGTATTGTATGATAATTTTCCCACTCATATAGGGCTCATTTTTATCCTTTTCCTTCAGAAGCACATCAAGAAGGGAAAAAATATAGGATTAAAAAAAACACATGTTTTAATGGTATGAAAGAGCACGAAAGAGTAATACAAAACTAGACAATGAAAAAAGTCATGTTCATCTTCCACTTATCAATTTCAATTAGTCAATAAATTAAAGTATGAGCCTCCTTAGACTCTTCTCTATACTCAAAAACAGTGTACTGCATAGAGGTCTTTAATTTGCAAAACCTGTAGTCATTATAGCAATGAGCTTTTCTTGCATGATATTTTGTTTTATAGTTGTATATATATTTTAAAGCACTATCTCATCCAGATTGGACATGTCAAGAGGAGTGGTAGAACTTTATAAAACACAAAGAGAAAGAACGATGACATAAAGAACAACCACTAACAAGCATTTGCAGTGCACCATCTTCAATAGCTGGTCCAGGGATGCATCTCATTATGGCCTCAAAAAGGGGCCCAAGATCATCTGACAGATTATCAGCTGACAGCCCCGCCTTTCCTTTAATCCCACTAGCATATATTGCTTGGAAATCACACTGCATGTACAAAGAAAAGTGCAAAGAGATTAAACTTCCAATGTATATATGCATACAGTAACCACAAACTGGTTCCTACCATTCTAAGATACCTTGTTAATCCCCCAGATATATTGATTCAAAGGTATGAGAAGGTGCCAAAATTCAAGACTATGTTTGACAGACAACTAGCATTCCACAGGACCAAAATAAATTCTAGTGCAAACTATAAGTTCGGAACTCCTCAAAATATTTAGTTACCTGTTCATCAGTCGCATTTAGTTCAATAAAGAGTTCAAAAGTGGAATTGATGACAAAATCTGGACGGGCGGAAGGCCTATCAATTTTATTGACAACAACAACAACAGCATGTCCAAATTCTAGAGCCTTCTTCAAAACAAATCTTGTCTGTGGCATCGGGCCCTCAACAGAATCTACCTACAAAATGAGAAAGAGGAAAACATGATGATATCACAAGCACAATACAGAAAGAATTACAAGCAACAAAAGGTGCAGAAGGGTACCACTAGAAGAATCCCTTCCACCATATTGAGGATGCGCTCGACTTCGCCTCCAAAGTCAGAATGTCCAGGAGTATCAATTATATTAATTTTGGAGTCTTTATAAGTAATAGATGTATTTTTGCTCAAAATTGTAATTCCCCTTTCACGCTCTATATCATTAGAGTCCATAATCCTTTCTTGCACAAATTGATTATCACGAAACACCTGCAGAAAAACCCTTTCCAATATCATAAGGAATTTAGAAATGATAGTCATCTACATCATTATAGAGATAAATTATCAAGAGGTCCTATTCTACCTTTGCTTGCTTCAACATAGAATCAACCAGAGTTGTCTTTCCATGATCAACATGCGCTACAATGGCTATGTTCCTTATGTCACTTCTCCTCATCAACTTTTTCTTCTTCTCTAAGACAATAACCCACCAATTAGAGCAGCATACTCCAGAAATGAAATACTAATCGAAATCAATTTGCTCTAAATATCAGATAAGAGAACGAAAAAGGAAATGAAACATAGAAATGAAGGATTGCCAGAAAAGAAGAAGCTAAAGTACCGGCGGTGGCGGCTTCTGTGACTTCTGAAACGGAGCATTTGATTGGTTTATGAGTGTAGGGGGTTGGGTTTCGGGAGCGGAGTTTGAGTGTGGTGGTTTTGGCGGTTGAAGAAGAAGGTAAGGTGAAACCGAATAGCTGCTTGGAGAGTGGAAGAGGAGAGGAAAGGGTATTAGTTCTAGGGTTAGAGTTAGGGTTTGGGATAGAGAAGGAGGAGCTACGGAAGGTAGTTGCCATCTCCATGGCTCTCTGTATCTCACTCACTCTGGGCTCGCAGTGGCTCAGAGAGAGAGAGAGGGAGGGAGGGAGGGAGAAGGGATTTGGCAAATGAGGTTGATATTGGAGGGAGCTACCAAAGCACACAAATACCACGACTGGAGGAGGCCATCCTTACTCCACGTCCTCATTGGGGGCGCATACTCCATGTGGACAATTTTAAAATTTTGCTTCTTTTTGTTTTTGGACAATTAAAATTCTGCAATAGAAGTAGATATTTTTTTCCCATCTCACATAAGTATTCAAGGAAAGTCTGAAACAACTTTGGTATCAAAGTACTATACCAATTACTTTAGATAATTTATTAGAAGTAGATATTTTAGGTATGAGAAATATTAGCAAATTTTCCCTTCAACCTTGTTAGGGACCAAAATCACGTCAATTACATATTAGTATTTCCAATCAGTTGTTAAGGTCTAACTTACTTATAATTAAGGGTTAGTGTCGTTAACATGCATCCTAATCTGTTTAGGAGAGTCTCTTAGCTGACAGCCTAGGTGGCTATCTCTGATTGGTCATAGTGAGGTGTCGATCCTAAAATACCTGATGACTCATTTACCATGCAAACGGTGACATGTGTCCCTTAGCTGGTTTGTGAATGCAGTCATATAGTTGTACTGGCCGTTTGGCATAATGATTATTGAATATCAAATTGCTACTTCTCTTTGTAGTTTTCCTTAGCTTTCTTCTTTAGCATTTCTGGGTAGAGCTTAGTCTCTATCAAGTGGTATCAGAGCCCTCCATTCATTGAATGCCACGTGTACTCCGTTATTTATAAAAGTAAGATAATTAATACACTTAAAAAGACCAACTTTCACATTCCTTTTATACCCTCATTTATTATGTT
The DNA here is from genome assembly GCA_030142095.1 of Rubus idaeus. NCBI lineage: Eukaryota > Viridiplantae > Streptophyta > Magnoliopsida > Rosales > Rosaceae > Rubus > Rubus idaeus. Next base: position 15,170,189 of record CM057970.1, on the reverse strand, counting down.
TTGTATTTGTTTTTTAGGGGATATGTTTTGTATTTATTAAAATTCTTAATTTTTCAGTTTTTATTCTTGATGGGTCATTAATACAAGTTGACTTTACATTTATTACAATATTTATTTATTTTTTCTAAATAGAAAGAAAAACAATTAAAAATGAAAATATTAAAGTAAACAACAAAGCGTGAGAAAAATATGATCAATTAAAATTTAAAAATACTACAACTAAATATAATTAAGAAAGACTGAAAAAATAAAATTAAAATTAGTAATAAAAAAAATCAAAATCAAAACATATTCTTCAGTTCTCAAGAGGGTAAGTAAGAGGAGACCCACTTCATCTTAACAAATCTGAAACCATCATGAAAATTTTTAGTTTAAAAAAAAAATTGAAAACCTTTTAGACACATGGCGTTAGGTATTTCTTTAACAATATCATGCATATTTTTATCTTTTACAATATCATGGTATGAATATAGTTTTATTAAATATATCATGCATTAATGCATATCATGAATATAAAATTAATGCATATTCATACTTAAAATGCATTTTTTTTTGTTACAACAATGCATATTAAACGTAATATAATTAATAAAATTAAACAAGTGCATTAATTGTATATTCATAATTGTGAGAAGAGAGGGAAGTGATTAACAACTTTTTTTATTAAAATTAATAAATATAAAATATAATTAGGGTTAATACCCATAATAGTACATGAAGTATCATTAGGATTCAAGTTAAGAAAAGATTCAGAAAAGAAAAGAAAAAGAAAGAAAAAAAGAGAAAATTTATTTGAGGAGTTGAGAAACGTGAAAGTCTCAATTGAGAAAAAAAAATTAATGCAGGTGATAATAAATGAGGGTATAGAGGGAATGTGAAAGTTGGTCTTCAAGTTATTAATTAGCTGATTTTTATAGATAATATAGTACACGTGACATGTGATGAATGAGGAAGGTTGAAAGGGGAAGGTTGCTAGCATTCCTCTTTAGGTATAATAATTTTAAATTTTTTTTTAAAGACAACAATATATGAAGAATAAAAATTAGGAAACTACTCTTGTCCGACCAAAGTTTGACCTATGTGTCCGACCTCTCTCTTATTGACATACATTCAGAAGTGTAATCCATGATTTGAACCGTTGATCTTGTAAAACAATCTTTATAGATTAATTCTGCAAAAAATATTCAAATTAGGAGATGGTTAACTCATCCAATTATATCAAACAAATGAACGGTTTTGGTAAAAACTAGCATTCTCATGACGAACTGTCCATTTGTTTAATGTAATTGCATGAATAAACGATCTCAGTTTACATTGATTTTTTGCAGAGTGGATCTATAAAGATTGATTTACAAGATCAACGGTTCAAATTATGGATTACACTTCTGAATGTATGCCAATAAGAGAGAGTTCAGATAAAGAGGTCTAACTTGGGTCGGACAAGAGTATTTTCCTAAAAATTACACATGATATCACACTCTTTTTGGGGCAAGACGACATTACTCGAGTAACTTTAGCTATTCTCTAACGCAACAAGTACATAAAGTGCTCGCCTTATAACTAACAATAGGTTCTTCGTCAATAGACTGCATTTGGTGGGACTCATCTCTAGGTTTCATTAATCACTTTTGTATTAGAGATAAATTGGGTCTTCCTAATTTTCGTTTTAGATGATTTCTCTGGTTTTGTCATTGGAGCTTCTGCTCCCTAATGGTATTTTATTTGTATTGAGATTTGTGGATTATTATTTGTCCATCATTCTCCTCCGTTGGATTTATTGTTGGGGCAATGGTATGTCCTCCTCTTATATTTTTCTTTTCTTTTAATAAATTTTTCCTCGTTTTGAGGTTTGTTATTATAAAAAAAAAAAATAATAATAATAATAAAACTATGAACTTTGGGTCCGGAGCTTTCCACATTGTTTTGCCAATCAAAAAAGGGCAAGTAGTCCAAATCCAAGTCCTCATAGACTCTTGACATGCACCATCAACTTGTTATCTATTGGAATGGACAAAAGTTTCGTCACAGAACAACCATACTTCCTGTTGAGACTTATAAAGATCACAGCCACCAAGGAGGAACACTCTCGCTAGTGCCAGCGTAGACACCATGCATGGACCAAAATATGATGTTTAGCACTAGAAAGATTAGGGCCAAGTAGTCCTAAATGGGCCAACTAGGCTGAAACCCACCAAAGCCACCATGCCTTGCTTCGTCGACCCCACTATCTATCACAATCATTGTCATGGAAAGCAGTTGTTGTATTTGTACCAAACTACAACAACGCAAGAGTCGAAGCCCTAGGAACCGCCACCACCAAAATCGTCATCAAAGCACCATGTCAAGGTAACTTATTAGATGAAGTCGGCATACCCACACCGTCCAATCCATGCCCTACTAATCATGTTGAGCCCAGATAGCCATACCACCAAGGCACCAATCTTATCAAAAAGAGCGGAGGATGAAAGAGGACACCACCATCAACGCTCCATTATCATCGTACTTGAGAGCATAGATCAGGAACCATATTTGTGGTAAGAAGATTAGACCCTCAAAACCAACCAAGCCTATAACCTAGTCGCCAAAACCTAACTAAGAATCCAATCGAGATCCCACAATAGGAACCACCACCAATGGCACAACCAGTAGAGACAGACAAAATACCGACACTCGACTGCAGAAGGCCAAACCTAGAGAAGACCCCAGTAAGGCCAAACCAAATCAGAAGAAGCTCTCATATTAAAGAGACCATGAAAGAGAATAAATAGAAGAATGAGTGCTAAAACCTACCTGAGAATGCATAACCGGTAAGGATCTCTATATGCAGCCACCAACCCAAAGGATGGGTGTCGCCATTGTTCTTCTTATAGAAACTCTAGCATAGCTCTGCAAGACTTTTTTTTTCTTTAATGTTTGGTTTCAAATAGAGAGAATTAATTTTTATTTTTATTTTAATTTGATTGGTGGGTTAGATGTTCAATGTCTCACGATCGTACACTAATTTTCTTCAAAAGATATAGATATCCAAAATCATTAGATACAGTGCAGTCATGGAATGCTAAAAGGTACGTATTCTCTATTGTATGAGCATTAAATTCTACTTGGCATGTTTTTATTGGATAGTCACAAAATTGACATGGCGTGACCGTCACATGGAAAAATTTCTCCTATTGCAGGCTCCACTAACCAAAAGCCATGCTTAACTTATCAATGCATCCGTATTTATTTTCTATTTTTTATGTTATTACCATAATGTGAAATATTTTTTAGCCAAATACATATAAAGGGAAATTCTCTAGTGAGGACCAAACAATGAGGACTTGTTGAAGACTTTCAAACTCAACCGTTGGATGAGCTTTTAATGAGTTTTTTAAATATCAACTAACATTTAAAATACTCATATACCGGTTGAGTTTGAAAGTTCTCAACAAGTCATCATTGTTTGGTCCTCACTAGTCACTAGAGCCTCTCCCTACATATAAGGTCACCAAAAAGCTACCGAATATTTTTATTCCTCATAAAACCACCAAAATATTACAAATTTTAATATTTATAAAAATGTCACTGTCTACAAAAAACTAATGCCGATGAACCACAAATGTCGATGAACAAAAAAGCTACTGTCATTCTCCAAAAAAGTTACTACCAACAAACTGAAATGCTATTGTCCCAAATCCAAAAGCTACTATCGACGAACCAAAAACAAAAAGCTATTGCCGATAAACCAAAATAGCTTTTTACAATACTGGCCATGGCAGTCGCTTTTTTGTCCTTTGTAAGTAGATTTCTTGTTCGTTACCAGTAACTTTTTTATTCTTTGGTTGAGAAATAATTTTATATGTGCTCTGGACTAGACTTGGTAATATTATAATTGAGAGTAATTTTATTGTTCTTTGGCATAACTTTATTGTTCTTTTACATTAGCTTTTTTATTCTTTGACAATAAGTTTCTTGATCTTTGACAATAACTTTCTTGTTATTTTGACAGTAGCTTTTTCGTATGCAATGATATTTTTTTTGTAAATAATGAAAAATAAAAAATACGGTAATATGTTTGTAAATATTAAAGTTTCTAATATGTTGATGGCTTTTATGAGACAAAAAAATATATTTGGTGGCTTATAAAATAACAAGGTCATCAAAAGTGACTTTATTTATAATTTATTATAGTTTGAAAGCGATGAAGGGAGAGAAGGCTTGCTACATATGGATTAGCATATTACCTTTAATTTATGTACTAATATATTTATGGAGAGTGATTTCTACACTCCTTATCAACACGCTTCACACTTTTATTTCCGGTACACTAGCATTCCACGTTTAGATACATACAATTATAATAAACAATATACAAATGAGAGTGCAAGATTATTATTTTTTTAACGATCGATTATTTATTGTTAATAAGGTTAAATTAGCCAACAAAACCTCAAGGACAAACTTTGAAGAATTTGTTGACCACAAGCAAGAAGTAAAACTAGATTAAGCAAAATAAGAGGTAAGAAGCAAATGTGCAAATAGTAAACTTTCATTGCACAAGCCATAGTCTTGAGCGAAATTAGATGCCTAGAAGGAACTAATTGCACATTTGCTTCTTGTTAGTTCCTAAAATAGTCTTGACGATCAATTATCGACCTTCTAGGAACTAACAAGAAACATGATTGTCAGAATACACATGCAAAGTGTAGATGTGTTGAGGAGCGAACCTAAAAATGTGTCATCGAATTGCTCCGCCATTGTTGAGAGAGAGAGAGAATCTTCTCTAGCAATTTTAGAGTGCAAGCTTTTGAGAATGACTAGAAAATAAGTAAAAACCAAGTGCGAAAATCACCGCTTAATATTTTTGAAATACAATTGTATTTTTGAATTACAATTGATATTCAAAAAAGTGAAATTGATTATTTCATATGCAATTATAATTCAAGTGAATTGTCATCGGTTTGACTTTTTTGAACATAAATGATAATTCAAAAATGCTATTAAAATTTTCCTGTTATAAATATTATTATCTGTGTGGCTGTCCACGTAAATACTCATTAGTTTTGTCCTTATGATGTAAACATTTCCTCTATATAAAGAGACTAATGAGAATGAATAAGACACTTCCATTCCCTCATATGTTTTGTCTCTCTATTCTTTCTAGTTTATAACATGTTATCAGCACGCTTCGCTCAAATTTTTTTTCTTCTTTGAACTCCATGTTGATCTACGAGTCCTATGGTGCAACATCATTGTTTTTTACCATACTCATGATCTATGAGTTTCATATTTCTTTAAAAAAAATGCAATGTATATCATTGTTTATATTCATGTAATTTCTATATTTGTTATAATTCATAAAGTGAGCCTCTTGCTTCACTTTAGTTACTCGAATCCACTTTTTCTAGTATATTGTTTGAACCTTCTGTTCAACATTCGATGTTTAGAACCTCTGTTCTACAATCGATCTTTAGAATCTCATGTTCTAATTGTCAATATGAGCCATATGCTTCGTCTCTATCCATGAGATCCATCGTTCAAATTTATGAACATTTTGAACTTCATGTTCTAACATATTATGCATCATAATCTCTTTCATCTTGAAGGATCAACGAGTCATATGCGTTTCGATGATATGATTCTTAATCATGACATATTGATACTCAAATCTATCAATATTATATTTATTATGTCATCAATTTCACAATTATTCTTTGTGAAAGATCAAACTCACCACATGAGTTTTTGTAAATTATTTCAATTGAATTCTCTAATTCATTGTGCAATATTGCATACGGTGGTTACATTTCAATTTGATTACTTACTATTTATTTCAATGTAATAAATTGAAATATTAAACTCACATTTATATCTATATTTATAAGTGGTGATGAGTTTACAATCAAACGAGATCGAAACCGCATGTTTCTTGATCCGATTATATGAGGACATTAAATTCCTCAAAGGTTGCACAATAACCAAAAATGAAAGTTATGGAATCGAAACCACATGTTTCTTGATCCAATTATAAATAAGGACCTAAAGTTCCTACTTGCTCCTATTTATGATTACATGAGAACTTCACGTTCCATCCACTTTTAGGACATGATGTTCCTAATTGTGTAAACTCAAACTCAAGTTTTGAGTAATATTTGGCCACCAATTTTTCTTACTTTCATTAAAGTAAATGTTTTATTTTCATATGGACCGCTGTCCTCAACTCGAAATTCGAGTATATCATTTTGGCCAATTGAATTTGAATTATGGATATTTATTTTCAAGAGTAATGACAAATTAATTTATTTTATTGCATTAAGTGCAATTATAGCAATATCCGTTGCGATTGTTAATATCTTACAATTAATGCTTATTAAAGCTATGATTGATGACTCCGGCAGAGTTTTTATCATGTTACTTAATATGAAATATCAATTGCATCAATTACCTCCAATACAGGTGTATGGAGACAATTGCTATCACATATGGAATGTGTTAAATATCCATAAATAAATTGAATGTGTCTTGAACCACATATTCATCATGTGAAATACGTACATTATTTTGACATGATCAATTATGTCATTTTGGATCTACCATGTTTGTGTAAGATCATTAACAAACTCCAATGACGTCATTCATCGTTTGAGTATAAATATCATTTTGTCATACAATCGTGATTGCAAAATTTGCTCACAATTAATGACCATTATTTGTTGCACAATTTGCGCGTTGTCACTTTAATAAGACAATTCTCTCACCATTAGTGGGAGTAAAGATCGTTTCTGACGAATGATGAGACTTAGCATGGGATCTTTATCCACCATGTTTAATTTTAATTTTGAGGAAAAGTCTCCACCAATTACGATTAAATTGAGAAAGTAATATTTTATTTTTGACCTAAAATTGGTTTGGATTCGCCACCTACCAATAAATATCTTACATTCAAATAATGTAATATCTTTAAATGCATATTTTGCAAATGGTCAAATATGATAGTCTTCCCGTTGTTAGGGGGAGGAAAGACTAATGTCATTGAAATAACGGCGTGAATTCATGTGGAAAATATCTATTAGGTCCAAAATTTTAACTCCCTTAAGTGGAGATCATACAAGCCTTATAACACTCTACATGAGGTTGTGAGTACAAGATCCACATTCTCAAAATATTCATCCATGAGAGATGATTGTCCTAGAAGTGACAATAAATGCCCTAATGAGGCATGGGTACCCAATATCAATAAGCTTTTATAGCTAATGCATGCAAATTAGAATGTGTGGGATCTCTAATTGATGATCATCGATGATATATTACTTAGGGTAGCTACCAAATTTATCAAGGGTTGTATATTGACATTTCCACGTTTCAATATATTGACAAATTATATTATTGGCCAATATGGAAAGGGGCAATTCCATTGAAATTTAATATTGAAAACGTGATGAAACATTATGGACCAAGTTAACCCTAAGAGTATTAAAGGGTGTTTTATTAAAGTGAAGTGAAATCACTATGACACAATGTCTTTTATAGAAACATGATATTATGGATATCATTCATCTTTTATACAAGTGACAACTTTTCTATAAGTACAGTGTTATATATAGTTGTTATATTGACGTGAGACTTATGACACGGTGTCATATTGTGAAGACCTAAAAGGCACATAGCTAAAAGCAAATGCCCAAAGATAAGTGTCATTATAAGCATATTGCTTGATTAAATCCTTGAAGGATTCATATTGCCAAAGGCAAGTCCATGAATGATTAAAAGAGCCTCAGCTCATGACTCATGGAATCAAAGTGTCTAAAGTTCTTGTATACTCATTTTAGTATAGTCAAAGTGACTTATATTGCCTCAATGAGTACTATGACAAGACTTTGAAATCGAATTCGAATTATGATCATAACGTTGCAACGTATTCTAACTTTCGCGAAGTTATTTAAGCTCCAACTGAGCACTTATACAGATATTGATATTTGTGGCTAGATATGCCATAATAGTTTTACAAAGCTCTGAATATTGTTTAAAGTACATGTGTAAGTTGTTATTCCTTTATATTGTTATTCTTCATCTAATGTCTTAATGTATAAATTTGTGCATATGATGAAATTGTTTCTAACCTTTTTATGTAAGGTAAGACTCGATGAAAATTGCCTAGTTTTGTTGGCTTTACTTTTACATTGCAGGAATGAGAATAAATGATGAGACCCCTATATGTAAAGTACACGTGGTTTCTCTTTATGACAAACACACCAAACCATTGAGCATGGTACATGTACTTTACCAAATGCATGATTGAAGCTTGCAACAATCAGGGGGAGATTCTCACCAGGGGGAGCATCCAGATATACGTATGCTACCTAGGACATATGCGCGTTGTACTCTTTTCTCCTCCGACCAGGGTTGTTTTTATCCCATTGAGTTTTTGTTACCTGGCAAGGTTTTGATGAGGCAACAATAAAGCGCGTCCAACATCATATCATTAATTAGTGGACATCCAAAGGGGAGTGTTATAAATATTATTATCTGTGTGGCTGTCCACGTAAATACTCATTAATTTTGTCCTTATGATGTAAATATTTCCTCTATATAAAGAGACTAATGAGAATGAATAAAACACTTACATTCCATGATATGTTTTGTCTCTCTATTCTTTCTAGTTTATAACATTTCCAATATTTTATACCAATTTCTCCTTTTACTCGTCAGACGTCATCTACTCGTTACTCGCATTTGTTCACCAAGTCCCGTTCCCAACTTCTTCTGCTTCTTCTTCCCTCTACTGTCTTCATACGCAGGGCATCCATTTGAATAGGGATAACGTAAAATTCGTGGATTCAAATAAAGTCGCGCTTTTATAACACGAAGAAATCTACAATCGAGGACACAATCTCACAGATAAAATACCATGGATACCCTTCTCTCCAACGCCTTGCTTCCCGCTCTTTACGTACCCCAACGACCCTTCCCTCCATTGAAGAGCAGCTTCAGCAACTCCTCTTCTAACGGCATCATATATATCCGAAACCCAAAACCCAAGACGCTCCATTTTTCTACCAACTCAAATATTTCGGCTTCTCCACAACAACAACACACCCTTCTCTTCGATGACTGGCCTCAGCTCCTCCAACTCTCAATTGGGTCTAAAAATCTCATGCTGGGTCAGGCAATTCACGCATTCTTACTCAAATGTGGGTGCCAAAGTGACACATTTCAAGGCAACAATCTTGTCAACCTGTACTCCAAACTCAAAAGGTTGGAAGATGCACACCTGGTTTTCGATGAAATGCCTGAGAGAAACACAATCACTTGGACTTCTCTCATGAAGGGCTATTCTGAGGTTGGTGATTCTGGATCTCTTTTTCGAATTGCTCGGGAAATGTTTAGGGGAGAGGAGAAGTTTAATGAGCATACTTGCTCAGTGATTTTAGAGGCTTGTAGTACAGTAGAAGAGCGGAGACGTGGAGAACAGGTTCATGGTTTTGTTGTGAAAAGTGGGCTTCAGGACAATGTTTTTGTGGCCACTTCATTGGTGTCTATGTACTCTAAAAGTGACTGCTTGGGCAACGCCGAGAAAGTGTTCAATGACATGGATTACAAGGATGTTCAGTGTTTAAATTACATGATTTTAGAATATGGGAAGGCTGGGTGTGGAGAGAAAGCAATTGGGGTCTTTATTGATCTTTTGAGTTCTGGTTTAGATCCAAACGATTATACATTTACTAATTTAATTAGTGCATGCAGTGGAGATGTGGGTGTGCATGAAGGTCGGCAATTACATGGGCTTGCTGTGAAATATAGTATTATGGGTGAAACTTCTATTGGAAATGCAGTAATAACAATGTATGGAAAACATGGGATGATTGAAGAGGCTAAGACAATGTTCTATGCACTGGATGATAGGAACTTGATTTCTTGGACAGCACTTCTATCAATGTACGTCAAAAATGGCCATGTTGATATGGCTATGGATGTTTTCTTAGAAATGCTTGATCTAGGCATTTATTGTGATTCTAGTTGTTTATGTATTGTTCTTGATGCCTGTTCAGAGTGCAGAAATCTGGAATTGGGATGTCAAATCCATGCATGTGTCATAAAACTTGGTTATGACTCTGGTGTCCATGTTGGGACTGCTTTGATAGACATATATGCCAAATGTGGGAACCTTCAATCTGCAAGACTGGTTTTCGATGGTCTTTCTGGTAAAACTACAGCCTCATTCAATGCAGTTCTAGCTGGATTCATGGAATCACATATGCATGTTGAAGAGGATCCCATGGTCTCATTTAATCAGTCGAGATATGCTGGTATAAGTCCAGATTCCATAACTTTTTCACGGCTCCTTAGCTTATCTGCTGAGGAAGCCTGCTTAGTTAGGGGTAAGAGTCTTCATTCTTACTCTATCAAAGCTGGACTTGAAGCCAATTCCACTGTAGGTAATGCTTTAATTACCATGTATGCCAAATGTGGTAGCATTGAAGAAGCTTTTCAAATGTTCAACGGTATAAATGGTCGTGATTGTGTATCCTGGAATGCCATAATTTCGGCATACGCCCTTCATGGAGAAGGCAACAAAGCACTTTTGCTTTTTGAAAATATGAAGGAAGAAGGGTTTGCCCCTGATGGAATTACGTTATTGGCTATTCTTCAAGCTTGCAGTTACTCTGGATTATGGGAAACCGGGTTATGCTTATTCAATGAAATGGAGCCAAAATATGGGACTAGGTCAGTAATTGAGCACTTTGGTTGCATGGTTGATCTTTTGGGTCGGGCTGGGAAATTTTCAGAAGCCATTGATTTCATCAACAGAAGTCCATTTCCAGACTCACAGATGCTTTGGAGAACTTTAGTCAATGTTTGCATGCTATGTGGGAATTTGAATTTTGGCATTTTAGCTTCAAAGCGTTTGCTTGAGTTGGAACCTGATGAGGCTGGGTCATATATACTTGTTTCAAATATGTATGCTGGAGGAGGAATGTTTGATGAGGCTGCAAAAGTTAGAACTGTTATGAATGACTTGAAAGTAAACAAAGAAGCAGGTTGCAGCTGGATTGAAGTAGATAATAAGTTTCATTATTTTGTGGCAAGTGATATGGACCATCCAAAAAGTGATGAAATATATGAGAAGTTGAATCTCTTGAAGATCCAAATAAAACTGAACACTCATGATAGAAGTGATGTCTGTCTGATTTCAGATCCTTTATAAGTAATCATTTATCTTCTTCCTCGAAATTTTGCAGCTTCTTACACTTCATTCGCGCGGAGCATATGCAACTAGATCACTTCCCTAAGATGAAGAATACAATGGAGATGGATGGTATTGCCGTATGGAACAAGGTGCTTCCCTACTGTAAATGCTGTTTCTGATATCTTAAATGCTTGACGGATATGGATTATAAGTGGTACAATTTTTGGAATATTCTTGGAATACTTTTTGTTATGATTTTGTTCTACCACTTGAACACTAGAGTAGTGAGAACAGGCAAGCTGTACATATCACCCACTACTTGATTGTAAATTTTTAATTAATAGTGATGAAATTTGATCCAAGCATATTGAAATGCAAACTACCATGTGTACTTGTGTAGTTAGTTACATACACAATTGTATCTTTTGCCTGGATTAAAAATTTAAACCCTTATTTTGTCCTATGGATGCTACCTCAACCCAAATGGAGAGTCAGTTTGTGACGGTGTTCTGGCCTTCTCTATTCTTAATACAAAGTTGAAATGGAGTAGGTATTCTTCTTGATTTCTGAGTGTGAAAGAGATGATTTGCCCTATTGTAATCTACACAAATGAGAAGTAGCATTTTCCCTTTCAAAGTCCATTTCTCCCACCCTGTTGTCTGCAGCTAAAGTCCTGCTAGAACCTTGAACAGTAAAAAACCCATCATAAGAATGAAATACAATTGGATTGCAAACCTTGAATGGGAGATTTTTGACAGTCATTGTTGGTAGTTAGTATCTTGAAAAGATAGATCCAGCTAGAACCTTAAACAGTAAACAACCCATCATAAGAATGAGATACTCATTGGATTGCAATTTGCAAACCTTGAATGGGAGATTTTTGGCAGATAGTCTTTGTTGGTAGTATCTTAAAAAGATAGATCCTCCCTTTGGGCCTTTCGTTCTACTAAACAAAGAATACCCGTAATTGTAGTAAGCTGTTTGGGTGACAATATGTCCCGGGTCGGTGATAAATCATTTTCATAATTGCTAAGCTTTGGACATTGCTAGCACATTAGGGATCACTCAGTGGTCCAAGTTCTTTATCACAGACCGAAGACAGAATGCTTTATAGTGTTGTAGTCTTTTGTGTTGTTTCTAAAACTGGAGGTGCATTTTATTAACTGAAGTGCTTTCGTGCTAGCGCAAGTTGTAATCCAAGGCACTAAGCAAATCCACTTTAGAATGCTTTTCATTTGATAATTTCGACTCCATAGAGTAATTTGTGGGTGTCTAAAACTCTTTGTAACAAGGTTCTAGAGGAAAGAAGTGCTAAAAGGTCATAGTTCTGAGGTTACCTTGAACCATCAAAAAAATTTCAACACCACATTTATGGATCTGCCGTCTGGATTTAACGGACTCTTCGCTATTGAAAGTTGCTATAGCTAATCTCATGACCTTCTTAATCATTAGTAGGGGATCAACATTTCAATCAGGCATGCCTTTTAATCTGACACTCTTTCTTCATTGCCAGGCATACATTAGTCTGAGCTAGGTTGGCATACATTAGTCCGCACTAGGTTGATCCTCTCAAACATTAGATAGAGGTTTGGCTATTTTGGTATAGTTAGATGCGGGGCAAGTCATAACTCATTGGTCTTAACAGTGGTCATTGTTCAGATTCTGAGAAGTTTTCAGATTGCTTAACTCGTATGCCGCCAAATTATCAAATTCGTATACTTCGAGAAAAATGTTCTTGCATTGCATGTCTAATCATTTCAATGAAAACAGAGTATTAGGTAGTGAGTAGTGTATGTGGAACAGACAGTGTTCTCATAATAAGATGACAATCTACTCATAGTGATTGCTGTATCAAAGTAGCTGTATTATACAAGTATGTCACAGTTTGTTTTTCCAACATTTCCCCAATGCAGTGTTTGATTTTTGGGTGCCATATGAATATGAGTCTTCTGTTTAGCTGATAACATAAGGAAACAGTCTATATATTTAACTCAATGGGAAATAGTTCAAATTACCATTCCATTTCATAAATGGGAAGATATATACACAAAATTAGGCTTTGGACTAGTATAGGCATCACCTCATTAGGCACTAATTGTACAAGACCCAAGAGGTTGCTTCACCACTCTAACTTAACTAACAATCCAAAATTCCAAGACACTTAAAACACTCAGAAAAGACCAATCAACCAAAAACACTCAAAATACATAGTTGATGTTTTCCTTTGATGCCACTCTTCAGTCTTCACTGCTCCATTTCATATAGGGTGCCTTTTTTTCAAAAGGAAAAGGTCCTTGTATATGATTGTGGGCATGTATTTTCCTTGAATATGAAATATAGCAAGGCTTAAAAGAAGGACTTTTTGGCAGGTGCTCTTCCAACAGCTCTCATTAAATTGGCTATTTCAAGAATCCTTGCCGCTTTGGTTCCTCTCTTAGCCTCAGCTGATGCCTTCCTCTCCTCTGCTTTTCTGTGAGCTTTGGCTATATCATTTTGCATCTTCTCTAAGGCCTTTGCTCTTTTCTCCTCCAACTTCCTCTGAATAAGTCAAGTGATTTTGGGTACTCATGAGTATTCATTTTTCCCATATATAACTTCCCAAATTGAGAAAAAATCAGACCCAAAAAGAAAGAAAAATTGTTTTCACAGTGACAAAAATTAAAGTTATGGTTTAAATAAATTAATAGTTTCATTGAAACGAAGGATCGAAGTATATATATCGTAAGATTATGATGAAGATGATAGTGTGTATTACTGTTGTTATTAGGATTTGTTGATGATCATGAATAAACAAATAGTTGGATCTTGCCTAAAAAAAAAAATTGAAATAATTGGATGGCAAATAGTAACAAGTCACTAGCAAAGAATGTGGGAAATCTTCCTAATTCAACCAATCACAAAAACCATCATGATCTTGAGCTCTTTGTTTAACCATCATGCACAGTAAAAGAACTTTGAAGATTAGTTTTGCATACTTACCTCTATTTTCTTCATCCATGAAGAAGCTTTCTGAACCTGCTCACTTTCCCACCCATTAATAATAGCATCCTCCCTCTTGAATCTGTTGTTCAGCTTGGCAATCTTTGCATTCTGCCAGGCCGATATCTTCGATTCCACCTCTTCCTTCTTGATCATATGCACAGAAATCTCACCTTGATGTCCTTGATTTGTACCAATCATGCTCGAGGAAGAAGAGCCAACCGTGTTAGTATTATTATTTGCCCCAATACGTCTTGGAGAAGCAATTGGGTCCGAAGGATGATAATTATCTAGTACCAGAGCCAAAGGGTTGGTATCCACCTCAGGCATATTGTCCTCCTCTCCGATCCTACCCAATCCCGAGTTGTTGTTTCCAGGATTATTTACAGTACTATCATTCATATCATTGTGAATAGAAGTACTATTCCCAATTGTTGACCCTGCAACCACTAGAGCACTGAATTCTCTACTCATGGAAGTGAAATTCTCACTAGAAACAGCACCTTCAGTACTAGCCATGGACAGAGATGATGATCTCTGGCTACCAGTTTCCCAAGCCTCTCTTTGACGACCACGATTAGCAGCCTCTGGGGGCTGAGGCGGTGTCAAGGCGTGGATATCCCGGACTATCTCATCGTCACCGTGATCATCGTCTTCTTGTTCACGGCTGGTGCCAGCCCTTTGATCATTCAACATAGCAGTGGCCGGAGTGGGATTTGTGAGTTGTGACAGAGAAGTGGGATAGGTGACTTGATAAGAAAGAGTGATAGAGTTTAAGAGCTGTCTACGCTTATGAGTTTTATTGACAATGGTTTAGAGAGAAATTTGAGCCACACACATGGAAGGAGAACTGTACGTGGAATTGAACAAGGCTTGAAGTGAAATCCCATAACGTAAATAGACCGAGGGATACTAATTATGATTGCAGGATAAAAAAGAGCTTTGGGTTTTGAATTTCTTCCTGGCATGAATTTTGATTAGATCCTAAGTTTATGTCTTATTCTTTTTATTGCCTCACTTTATATAGATTTTTCTAATTTGACCCCTTACTTCACTCCCTCCTAAGTCTTACCTCTATTGTAGGGGCATTTACTAAATGTGAAGTTAGGAGGTAGTAGACTTTGTTTTTGTTTTGGGATCAAAAGTGGAGGAGAGATACGAAATTTGGGACCTCTAAGAACACTATGATGAAGGAAAATGTCTCAATTACTGGACCGCATGCTAGTTGGCTAGTTAAGCTAGGGGTAGTTACTTGCAGAATTATCATAGCTATGCTCCAATACATCGACACTCCAAAATGGTGCCGTATCACGTGTTCGACATGCTCCGACACTCCGACACTCCTCCAACACTCCTCCAACACGTGTCGGGGCTGTGTCGGTTGACTTTGACTTTCTGACACTTTGGTCGACACGACACCGACATAATCGACACTCTTCCGACACGTGCTCGGATATCTTTTTCTTTTAAAAATATTCATCCATACAAATCTTCGTCTTTTATTGAGGAAGAAGTACCCAAGCTACGATGAAGGTGTGTCTCAAATGTGGGATGTTGGAGCAGATGTATTTGATAATATGGATGGGGGTAGTGTTGGCATGCTTGAAATTGCTAATCTTTCTCTTGATGAGCTAACATTGGATGCTCACATACTTTATACTGGTGATAAAAATGAAGGCAGAAGTAATGCTACTGAGTGATGAATGAAGTGAATTAGATATGGGAGTAATTTTTCTATGGCTATTTTGTTGGTATTTCAATTTATTATGTGTTATTTTGTGAATTTTTGAAGTATTTTTTATTTAAATAATTTTTTATATTATTATTTAAATATTATACATATTATTTTAATTGACGTGTCGACAATGTATCGTGTCTTATTTTTTAAATTTTTCCGTATCACCGTATCGTGCTATGTCGTATCACCGAGTTCATGTCGGTGTCGGTGCTTCCTAGTAGCTATGTGAGATAAGTGTACTTGGGGTGTATCATAGGGGTGTACTCTATGTAATGATTCTTTCTGAATGCCCATCAAGAGTGGATCACTATTGTACAACTTGTTGAATTTTAGTACAGATGAACATCCTTTCGGTAAAAAAAATTATAACTTTGTGAGATTGCATTTAAACTAATAAGATTGGTACTAGAATTAATTACAAGATTTTTACAAAAGGAAATGATATCTTCCAATTTTATCGGATGTGATAAATATGAGAGTTAACATCTTGTTATAAATACTTGAGAAAAAAATCACAAATTGTCAATCAATTTTCGCTCATTCAACACTTTAGTTATTCATTTTTGAAAAATATTACTTTAATCACTCAACTTATACCATGTCTTACACTTTGGTGACTCCATATCTATTTCTCAGTTTAAAATTGTCACGTGATTCTCATTAGCTCACTCACCTTTTTCACACTAATATCTATGTCTTGACATTTTAGGCCTAAAGGGACGAAATTAGCCCCAAAAATATGGCACATGCATGATGATTTTTAACCTAAAAAAAATAGTATGACCAAAATGTAAGAAAATGTATAAATTGAGTCACCAAAGTGATATTTTTCAAAAGTGAGCGACTAAAGTGACGATAAATTGACAAAATCTAAGTGATCATTTGTGATTTTATTCCTCAATACATAAGAAAAGACAATATTTGTTTTGCCAATAGGCAGTTTGGATACAAACATTAACCCAACTATGACAACGTTCTCCTCTCTCAACCAAACCCTCACTATTGAATACTGATAGTTTACCATGGTCACTTACTCTAACGCCAAAGTTGTCCTTTTTCAACCATAGCCAGAGCCCAATAACCATATCAAACTAGAGAACCACCGTTACCAACAACCCTATATCAACCATAGCCAGAGCCCAATAACATGCTCACTATTTTATTATGTGATCATGTTTCTCCATCCCTTGCAGTGGTGTTGGCATGGGCCACTCGACTCTTCTGTCTTGGTTATTGCATATCGTTGGTGTAAACGCAAGTTTTCTTGCATTTGGCTATTTCCTAATTTGAAAAAACATTTTCCTTGTAATTACATCCTATTGAGTGTGTACAAGTCGTGGTATTAGGATTGTGTTCGTTCGGCTTTGTTGATGTTCTTTGAAGTTCGTCTCGATGGCTTTTGGTGACTTCACTTCTCTACTTCCTTAAGGTATGGATAATGCATATGCATTCCATACACTTTGTTTATGCTTAGAAAGTTGCACAAACACCTTAGGTTTGCTAGAACTTGAATTGTTTTTGTTTTGAATAGCAAACCTTTCTTTATAAAGCTATTTTTGTAATTTGCGATCGATCGTCTACAGTGCCACGATCGATTGTACCACGTGGACATTTATATCCATTGAAATATGATTGTTACATTTGAATATGTTCGTTACAGCTTTTTATGCGATTGATCACAACTTGTTGTACTATCGATCGCAAATAAGGTTTTCAAGTTCCAGTAGCTTATGGCCTTGTGTTGTGCACTATGCGATAGATCAAAATTTATCGGGCGATCGATCGCACAGTATAAATCGGTTGCGTTTTATGTTGTGCGATCGATCATAATAGATTTTGACTGTTTCATTTTGTCACTTTCCAATCTTAAACTCTTGAAAACTAATTTAAAAGTTCTCTGGTATTGAGTAAGCCTAGTTCCATGTTATAGGTTCCTTCTTTGATGCTCTATATATAATCCATTTGCTAAACCTTTGATTTGCTTGATACAAGCTAGTTTAACATCCTTAGTATTGAGGAGATTTTGTTCAACTCTAGCAAACGTTAATTGGTGTTTTGCTAAGTTGAATGGCCCAATACACATTCATGCATACATCATTGCACAGCCATGATTCTTTTGTTTGAAGGTTCACGCTGATGAAGTTCAATTGAAGATGCTTGGGGAACGTGCACTTGAAAAAATAATTGGAAGCTACACAAGGTTAGAACTGCCACTAGTCAATAGGTTGATAGTGTTTGAGTTGAGTTTGGAATCAGATTTCCCCTTGTACGTGTTTGTCATTTGGCTTTTCATATTGTGATTCAAGAGTGTGGGATATGGCTCCCCTCCGGTTTTCCTATAGAGGTAGAGGTTCCGAGTGATCACATCGTGTGTTGTGTGATTGTTGTGGTTGTTGCTTTCTTATCAATTGTTCATAATTATATAACACATTATGTGATTCATTCAATAGATTATATACCATAGTGTGCTAGTTTGATGTGCATTTTGGGTTCTAGAGTTGTGTAATTGTTTGTTGTTGTTGCATTGCTTGTGGTTACTCAATTGAACATACATTGTTTGAACCCTTGATTGTTAGTTGGTTGTGATAAATTTAATTTACTTAGTCTTTACAATTATTGTCCTATGACTTACCATTGACATGAATTTCAGTTGGCTTTGATGGGTATTATGAGGTTTGGTTGCTAGGGTTTCTAGCGATGGTGGTATATATTCTCTAGTTTGATTTGGTCGTGCACAACATAAAAGAGGACAACTTTGGCGTTAGAGCGAGTGGCCTGGTCTTGAGATTAGTTATGGTACGCTATCAATATTCAATAATGAGGATTTTCTTGAGAGAGGAGAATGTTCTCATAGTTGGGTCAATGGGATCTTGTGTCCACTTGCTTTGCATCTCGATTCAGTCCATTCTTGACTATGTTGTGATAAGATTAGTATGATTGGTGTTAGGATCGATTCTATATATATCCCTGATCATGACTATGGTATTTGTGAACTGTGGCGTGGTGGTCAAGTTGAATGAGGCTTGTTTGGCTGGCAGTAAGCTGATTGTTGATGGTGGTGGTGGTGGTTGGTTATAAACTTATAGTTAGCATAGTCATATTCACCCACTTAATTAAATCTTTACTCATATGTACTCAACTGCTTTCGGATTTAAATCCAAGGGTGGATAATAATGAGGTAGTTAGAATTTATTTGTCTCATTTTGGATTTCAATTTAAAGGCAATTGAGTACAATTGAATAAGAAATTAATTGAATAGGTGAAATGGACTGGCATTGGGCTCGCAGTGATAGGTGGTTTCATGCAGTGGGAACAATAGTCTTTGCTAGTTGTGGTGGCTGGTGGTTTTTGTTTTGGTGGTGGGAGGTGGTGGGAATGCTTCTGAAATGGCTAAAAATATTGTTCAAATTTGGTAAAAGCGCTTTTGTACAAGAAAACACTTGTCAAATGCTTCTCAAAACTACTTCCAAGTGCTTTTTAAACTTACCCAAGACATATATTTTTTTATATTTATAATTAAAAAATTTAATTATTTCAAAAGCGCTTTTAGGTCTTCGAAAGCAATTCCAAACATGACTTAATTTGTTCTTGATTCGGTTGGATTGGTTGTGGCTTTTGGGTTGGTTTTCAGTTTGGTTAGGCTTTGACCTTATCCAAAACCTATTTTGACCTCGGGTTATTTGGCTGATGTGGAGAACCCTAAAAATGTAAAATGGGAGCTGTTGTTGGACCCGGACCAGAATCCATAGGTATCGACTTCAATTATTTTTCTTGCTTATTTTTAGTATAAGCGTCGCAGATTGGTTGAGATCCTAAATTCCATCTTTAGGTTCTAGGTCTCAACTGTTTGTTTTATAAATAGTGCTATCACTGAAATGAGTAGACGAGATTGTTTAGGTTGCGATTTTTTTAGGATTAAATTCTCGTTACTACCGTGTATTTTAGGAGTTTAATCAGTTCAGTTCCTGAACTTCTAATTTCATCAAAACGATCCATGCACTTTCAATTATTATCCATTTAGGACATGTGTCACCTATCATAGGTCGACACATGTCAATTTTTTAAAAAAATATTTACACTTGTCATGGATCGACATGTGTCATAAATGAGACCTATTATGTCTATTTAGGACATGTGTCATCTATCACATGTCAACACATGTAATTTTTTTTTATATTTACACTTATCATATCATGGATCGACATGTGTCATAAATGTGACATATTGGATGAGATTTTTTTTTTAAGAGGATCAAAGGATTTCACTCATATCTCCATGGTAACTCGAACCTATGACCTGGATCTTAGGTAGTAGGTGCTCTAATCACTGAGCTAACACCACTTTGTCAAAGTTCAAACACTGAACTGATTATTAGACTCATAAAGTACATGCCCTAGCTAGGGTAGTAACAAGAATTTAGTCATTCTTTTTAATGTGTCTCTTGGAATGGGTCATTATGTATAATTTCTTTTATTCTATACGATCAAACTCCTCCCGCTAAAAAAATTCGTTGAAAAAAAAAATCCGTATTTTATATAAAAAAATTACTGATAAGGTCACTTTTGATGACCTTGTTCTTTTTTAAGCCATCAAATATTTTTATTCCTCATAAAGCCACCAATATTTACAAAAATATCACTGTGTCAATATTTATAAAAATATCACCGCATTTTTTTCTCATTATTTATGAAAATGCCACTGGATACGAAAAACTACTACTAGAGACAAAAAAGCTCTTGTCAAAGAACAATAAAGCAACTGTTAAAGAACAATAAATCTACTGTCAAAGAACAATAATGCTACTGGCGAGGAACAATAAATGTACTCCCAAAGAATAATAAAGCTATTGTCGAAGAACAATAAAACTATTGTCAAAGAACAATAAAGCTAGTGTCAAAGAATAATAAAAGTGTTACCAAAGAACAATAAAACTACTGGCGATGAAGTACTCCCAAAAAATAATAAAGCTACTGTCGAATAACAAGAAAACTATTGTCGAAGAACAATAAAGCTACTGTCAAAGAACAATAAAACTACTGCCAAAGATCAATGCAGTAGTTTTTTGTAGGTAATGGCATTTTTGTAAATAATGAGAAGAAAAAAACGCGATGACATTTTTGTAAATAATAAAATTTGTAATATTTTGGTGGCTTTATGAAGAATAAAAATATTATGTGACTTTTTAAGAATATAGGTTATGTAAACGACCTTATGAGTAATTAGCCATATTTTATAGCCTCTAGAGATAATACAGAATTTATTGGGCAAGTACCTTAAATAAGTAAGATAAAGGAGCACAAAGTGCAAAACAAAAGTATTCTAAATCAAAATCTTAACATATTTAATTAATTAGTGTCGGCCGAAAGAGAATATAGATCAAAATAATGAAAAAGAAAAGATTTTTAGAGATCCCACAAATAGTTAGGTTAAGTGGAATGGACAATTCAAATAAGCACGCGTCACACGGTATCTATCAAAGCTTCTGTTTCTGGATAACACGTGGCATAAAACAATTGAACGACGTACCCGTCAGATTGATTAGGGTTTGTTCCCTGCATGGAAGGGCATACGTCATACTAGCTGATCCAGAACACGTGTACGGTGCCAAACAGATTCTCATTTTAGGTCTTCAAAATGTCACGTCTCACGTGTTATATTAACTAGACTAGTATTATCAAATGTGCTTAGAATAATGGTATCTCCTTTTGGTTTGGAATAATAAAAATAATGGTGCAGTGGCTTTCAGTCTTTTTAGTCTTATTTTTCTGGGTAGGGTTTGAACAACCAATTGGAGATGAACATTTGGGGATTAGCTTTGTTTGGAGCTATTTAGTGATGCAATTGAAGTGTATATTTGAAAGTGGAATTTGACAAGTGTCCATCATTAGCATTAGATAACAAAGTTTGGTGGATGCATGGTTGTTAATTTGCATATCTTAATTGACTGGAAAACTTGGAACTGATGGAGTACGTTGTGTGAGAATGACCCAATTATTTGTCTAATATGTGAGCTGGTGATAATATTATGTACGTGTAAGAGCCAATTAGCCAAAGACTCGAGAACTTGCAAGGAAATCAATGATGGAAGTCCATTTCAAATTATAATAATTAGTAAAACCATGAATGTTTCTTGTTTGCTAAGATATATAGTGAAACTTTGGCAAAAAAAAGAGATATATATTGAAACTATACATATATATGTTTTTTTTTTCGAAGGTATCGTATGTTCTAGCAATTTCAAACATAAATGATAAATCACTTTCTTTCGGCCTGAAGAGACAACTTCTGTGTACAAGTCAGTTGCATGTGTTGATATTTTTTCACATTCCTATCGAGAAAGATGCGACATTTTTCAATTAATAAAAAAAAACAGACAAACCCAAAAAGGATTCAAAACAATAGAACAAGAACTTCGACTATCTCAACTCTATACCATATTACAAGCAAAAACAAGAGGTGATTAGGGAATTAGGAGATATCAACTTAAATTCTCTCTTTATCTCTGTACCTTTTTTCACTTCTATTCCAAGTGGTTTACCAATAAACTCCTACATGTAGCAACCTCAGAATTTTAAAGGACCATTCAGAATTTCAGATACAAAGTCAAGCACAGACCCACAATGGGAGAATCCTAATTCTTTTTTTTTTTGGTTAAAGAGAATCCTAGCTAATTCTTTAGAGGGACTAAGAGCAATGGTAAAGCAGCCAATTAATTAAGTAGCCATTATAATTTACAAAGATCCTTGTTTTGCTTTCGAAGGTATTATTCTGGAGGAAAAAAAAGCTACTAATTAATAGAGCGGCTACAAATTTTTTAAGTCTGTTATACACCGAGAGAGTGTAACAGTGTAGCTCATTTTGTTGTTCGTTTCATTACTTTCATAGTTCATGCATGAACCGATGAACATAATCTTCTTATTTAGTGAGAGGATGAGCCTGATTTGCTCGTCAACTATGCTACTCAAGATTGCATCATATCTTCTAACTTCTAGAGTTGAGCCATTATGTACGTGCCCCGGTTTCTCTTTTCTAATAATTAGATGTATAAACATAATAAGAAACCATCAATTTTGCAAGATAAATCTTTAGTTAGAGCGATTCATAATATAAACATAATAAGTGTATATAATCATATATACCCTTCATATTTATGGGTTTTGGAACTTATAACAACAAATTAACTTAATTAAGAGATTCTAGGTAGCTAGCTTTCTAACGTAATCAGACCCAAACAGCAAAACTAGCCAGTGAAGCAAGTAACAAATAATTATGCACAGATCTAGACGAAATCAATGAATCAAACTAGCTAGAAATTATTTTGAACCCTAAAAAGAGCCATGCATCAAGACCAATTCCAAATACTATGTCATGTAAATCACATGCACCACTACTGTAGTCTGCTACTAGACCTGTTCAAACTTCAAAGAATCTCGATCTAACGCAAATGGTCACATGCACCACCTCTACTAGAGTACTAGACCAGTTCAAAGATTTTGTAATAGACCAGTTCAAAGATTTGTAACCTGCTAAAACAGTACATAAAATATTTATATAACCCTGTGCATGCGCAGCTAGCTTACACTATTATTTCAAGCATAGTTACCCAATTCCAGCACATTAATTAGCTAGTCTGGTTTTCTATTTTTCCGACCATGGATAACAAGAAAGGCAACATATGCGCTCACTATGCTAGCTAATGTTGATGGAATTAGGCAATTACGCTTGGAGAAAAATCAGATGTGCCATTACTCTTCTTATCTCCCTAGCTCCATCCTCCATTCCTAATTTTCTTCTGCTCATTATCTCCTTTATCTTTACTTTCTTACTCCTCCTCTCTTTCCTCCCTCCACCCTTCCGTTTCTTGATCTGCTCATCATCATCATCATCATATCATCATCATCTCCTTTTTCTACACTATAATCAGATTTGAACTCCTTTATATTTGCATTATCATCATGTTGGTTACTCCTACTCGATCTTCACCCTCCTCCTCCTCCTCCTCCTCCTCCTCGGTTTCCTCTCTCGTCCATTCTTATTCATATTCTTTAGCTGATCATGTACGTTTTATAGTCACCTCGTTCTCCACATGACTACTGGTCGTAATGGGCTCAACCGTTGGTTCAAAAATGTGTGTATGCACCAACCTTTTCCAAAGGATCGATCTCAGCTAATTCCATCAATCTTAGCTAGTCTGGTAGTCATGGATGACTACAAGAAAAACAACAACAAAGGAGCTTATAAAGCTCCTCCCCCTCCCCTTAACCAGCAGCCGCCTCCACTTCATCCTCAGGCCACATGATCCTCAGGCCACATGATCCTCAGTCAGCTAATGTTGAGCTCAAGGCTAAGTAGGCTATTAAGAAGGCTCAAGAGGCTCACGAAAAGTATGTTGGGAAAGACAATTGATTCTTCTTGTCACTTGCCTTATTCCATATATCAACATTTGCTATTTTGCTAACTTTGGATCATAACAAGAAAGACAAGAAGAAAAGCAATACCAACAAAGGGGCTTATAAGCCCCCACCTCCTCTCCCTAAGCCTTCAGTACCTTCATCTTCCAAGAAGGATAAGAAGTGAGCTGAAGGCTCAACAAGATTACGAAAAGTATGTTGGGAAAGATAATTGATTTGTGATCGATAGCGTATTTAATCACTGGATCCCCCAAGTCTTAGTGGTTGGTGTTCTACATGTATGATGTCTTTAATTCTATATATGTCTGTTGTGTAATTTTAGGTGTTTCTTGGTAATTTTTATTTCAAATGTTTGTACTTAAGTATGTATTATGAATCAATCAAGTGGAACCCTTAATTTTAACTTAGTATCCCGTACTTCAAATTAACCTATGCTACTGTACAATGTATGCTTGTTCACTCTCTCTCCTCCCCCACCCCAGGTCTCTAGCTAGCCTATAAGCATGCATGTTACGTTTGAATGAAAGCGTGTTGAATTTTGAAGTGTGTGGGAGTGTTAAAGATGGATCTATAAAAATAATTTAGAGATCAAGTAGTGATGAAGTGAAGAGAGAGGGCTTGATAGTGCAAGTTACCGGCCAACAGAGATACAGCAGATCGATTTATATGAATTGATTGTTGATTAATTAACATGGTTTGTTGGCCAAGAGGCCATGTTTGAAAATGGAAATTAACAAAATTCTCCTCAATCAGAAAATATATTTATATATATAATTAAGCCAATTACCTCGATCTCCAGTCACATTAATTATTTGTCTAAAAAAAAAAGAACACTAATTAATATCGACCAAATTGTTTCTTCTATATATCCTTTCACAACATGGGGCAGTTTTCTTGCAAATTAAGTGAGAAGTTGTATTGGGGAGTATATACATGCATGTTTTTCTCATCCACTAACGTGGTAAAGATGGACTAATTTAATTTTGATGAAAATGAAGAGGTATATAGCAGGGCAGTCTAGTAGGCCACTTGATGAGTCTTATCCCCCCAACGTACGTACGTACCGTCCTAATTAATTAAGATCGATTATAGAAATAATAATTTATAACATTTTAATTAATTAATTAATTTGCTCCTGCATGCAGTAAAGAAAGAAATTAATTAAGAAATATATATATATATATATATACGTACATATATGATATATATGTGTGTGTGTGTGCATCGAGGAGGAAGACTTAAGTTCAATCATGGAAACAATAATATTTGGGACATGCACTTGATGATCGATGAGCTACGTTGTCTACTGTCTATAAAGTAGAACGTACTCTCTTGTGAGCATCGGCTGAAATAATGTATCAATTAGTCCACAGATATATTGATTAATTTGTATATATTGTTGGGAATATTAGTTATTACAAGTATATATATATATATAAGTGAGGTCCAGTGTATATAATTATATATGCATATGCATCGAGGACATAACGTATATAAGAAAAGCTAGCTAGCTGATCCGGTCTTTAATTATATGGACAATAGCTTATTTAGTTACTAGTTTGAACCATCTAATGTTATAGTAATTAGTGATCGATGGTCACATGTGGCTGGTAATAGACCTATAATTAAGGTCACAGCATGCACCACATGACTGATACAAGATCACAACCTACAACTGCAGGTGTACATATAATCATATATATACCAGAAAAACAAACTACAAATTAAGCATGCAGACACGTACATGAGGAATCTTATCGACCTGATCAAAAGACTTATCGACTCAACAACAAACTCTCGTGATATATGTACAATTCAAATACTTGTGTAAAAGAAAACCTCAGGCAAATTATTCAATACACAAAGCTTAACGTACGTACTGCAAGTTCCTCTCTTGTTTCCTTAGTTTCTTTACCTGGTACAAACATATATATGTTCGCAAAAAATGTGTACACCTTTAATTAATCTCGTTGACAATTAATTAAACAATTAATAGATTGAATGTCGTCGTCGGACTATACATGATCGAGCTCCAAATTAAAGCAGCTTCATCCATCTCGATCTTCTCTGGAAATCCCACAATCCCACATTGTCCTACAAAATTAAGGCTGGCCGGTTTCGATCGAATACAGTTAGCCAGTTAGGTGTGTATATATATATATATATATATGTATATGTGTGTGTGTGTGTGACAATGTACTAATGAAAACAAACTATATATAATTAAGAGTCCAGAGCTGCAGCAGCGCCATATATTAATTTGCATAAACGCTTATCGATCGAGTCAGTAACGTATATTTTTAGTTTCTAATTATCATATTTCTCTTGATTTTGATTCATTTGTGTGCTTTGATTAATTGCTACCTTGTTTAGAATTGCAATTAAGCAATAGAGAGAATAAAGACATGAAAGTTTGAAATCGACGAGGACGACTGGACGAGAGATGAAGGGCTTTTGTATTTTGTTTTTGGTCGAAAGATGACGGATGATAACATCAGTTTAGACTATAATATTCCCAAAATTTGTTTTGTTGATGTGACGAGTGTTTTGGTAATTGGATAACATAAAGGATTAGGATTTAATGAACTTTACAAAAATTTCACGACTACTAACTTCAGAGGAGCCAGATCCTTCCTAATTAAAGTGCATTGATTCATCATATATGTTACATTTTTGGTGGCGGCCGGTGTTGGTTAAACCGATTGGTTCCGTTTAGTTTATTGTAATGTCGATATCTCCGCAACAGAATACTGATTGCTGCAGCTAAGTGGATAACATCGGTGGTCTTTTCCATGTCCTTGTTTCATCTTGAAACAATATGGTATTCGGTTTTCCAAGAATCTAATGAGCTAGTAGTGTCAATTCGGCCATATGTGATATGACATATGCCTTCAATTTGATTCCTTGGTCGGCCGGTTGATATGTTTCATTGGTTCCTTAATTTCCTATATATTTTTTGAAGTGTCATTGTGCATGGTGATTCTCAGAATCTCTCCCTGGACAATATTCTAGTAGTTTATTCCTAGGCTCTCTTATACAATTAAGACAAAACGAGCATATATATTCTTCTTCGTCCTTGATTGCCTCCATAATTCAGAAACATGCTGGATCAGTTCGAATTTCCTTGATCAAAGTTACCATGATTCTTATAACTGGCTGCAGGCAGGCAACCTTTAGCATCTTCATTTTCGTCAATTTTCTATCTCTCTTTGTTCATCCACTTTCTTTCGATATATCCCAATTCGACCCTGATACAGAGAACATACTGTATGAAGGTGATGCCACGCCTAGATTAGGAAATGTCGAACTCACCCCAGTCTTTGACATGCTCCGCGTATCGCGGTGTGCTTATACAAAACCTTTCCACCTATGGGACTCCGCTTCTCAGTCACTAGCACACTTCAGTACTCATTTCACTTTCATAATTGACACTCGTGGTGAAGACTTATACAGTGATGGATTTGCCTTTTTCCTTGCTCCGGTTGGCTATCCAATTCCACCCAACTCCGCTGGTAGTGTTCTTGGATTATTCAATAGCACCACTGCATTGTCCCATAACCAAATTGTAACAGTTGAGTTTGATACATACCAAGATGCTTGGGATCCCCCAGCACCCCATGTTGGGATCAATGTAAATAATATCTCATCAGCTGTTACCGCTAGTTGGGGTTTTAGCAGCACCAAGGTGGCTAAAGCATGGATAACTTACAATGCTACCACGAAAAACCTCACTGTTCTTTGGACAGACAATGACACTCCAAAGTCTAGTATTACTCCTCTTTCTTACAGAATCGAATTCCCAAAGGTTCTCCCCGAATGGGTTACAATTGGCTTTTCAGCTGCTACCGGAAAATCAATTGAGAACCATATTATAATGTCATGGGAATTCTATTCAACATTGGATTCTGATGAGGTGAGTAACAACAGCAGAGGAAAAAGGAAGAACAAATTATTGATAGCGGTGGTCACTGCAATTCCTTTGTTTATTTTGATACTTGGTGTGTCCTTGTGTTATAAGTTGTTTGTAAAGAAGCAGATAGCCAAGAATATTAAAGGACATGAAAACTACTTCAATGACGCTGCTGCAAGACCTTCTATAACTAGGGATCTCGAAAGATTATCCTTGCCAAGACGATTTGCTTATCGAGAATTAGTTGCAGCCACCATTGGTTTTGCAGAGGACAGAAGGCTAGGCCAAGGAGGCTCGGGACAAGTTTATAGAGGAATCATACCAGATCTTGGCTGTGCGGTTGCTGTGAAGAGAATCTTTGCTGAATCTGAGCATTATGAGAAAATTTTCATTAATGAAGTGAAAATCATAAGCCGCTTAATACATAAAAACCTGGTGCAATTCATTGGATGGTGTCATGAACAAGGCGAGTGCTTACTTGTTTATGCATACATGCCGAATAGCAGCCTTGATGCTCATCTCTTTGGCTGCAGAGCAACCTTGCAATGGGATTTGAGGTACAAGATAGCCTTAGGCTTAGCCTCAGCCCTTCATTATCTACATGAAGATGCTGAGCAATGCGTTCTTCACAGGGATATTAAATCAGCTAACGTACTGTTGGACAACGATTTCAGCACTAAGCTTGGGGATTTTGGGATTGCTAAGCTCGTAGATCCTCGGTTGAGGACTAGGACAACAGGAGTGGCAGGGACTTACGGCTACATGGCCCCAGAATATGCTTTTCAAGGGAGGGCTAGCAAAGAATCAGACATGTTTAGTTTTGGAGTTGTGGCCTTGGAGATTGCATGCGGAAGGCAGACTTACCGGGATGGAGAATATCACATGCCACTTTTCGAGTGGGTCTGGCAATTTTACCTTGCAGGAAATGTTCTCGACGCAGCTGATGAGAGATTGGATATGAAATTTGATCCATGTGAAATGGAATGCTTGTTAGTTGTGGGATTATGGTGCACTCACCTCAACAGCATGGAGAGACCAAAAACAGGACAAGTGATGAAGGTTCTTCTGCTTGAATCACCATTGCCACAACTTCCACATGATAAGCATATGCATGATCATGGTCAATATGATCATCGATCCTAGCACACAACCCGGTATCTTCATCCTTGTGCAACATTGTTATTTGAGGACATTTATTTATTATAAATTTCTGGTTCAAAGTACTATATGAGTTCCTATTTGGACAATATTGTTCTTATACTTCTTTTCTATGTTGCTTATACGATATATATATAACACACACGATCAACTGAAAGAAAATAATAGAAAAATTATACCCAAAAAGAGTCGACATAAAGATCAGAAGAAAATCAAAATTAAATCCTATCTAAATCCTTTTGAGTAATAATTAACCAGCTGAAATATTAAGATACTGTACTGATCCAATGAGCCTAAAGTTTAGTTGAAATTAATGATGGTGGTGATGAAGATCACCCTATCATAGGATCTGAGATATTCAGATTCTCCACTCTAATGATCAACCAACCATCATCTTCTTCTTCTTCTTTTTCCTGCATAGAATCAGAAGAGCCATGTTTCTGCACTTCATGGTTACTATAAGGCTCATGTTCCATGGCATCAATCGCAGGTAACTGATCAGAACTTGTAGTGCTACTTGGACCAACCATTGATATGTTTGCTTGGCTGCGATCTATAGGCAACTCCAACTGATCATTTGTCTCGTTCTTCTTGACCCCCCATTTCTTAAAAATCTTACACAAAACACAATCATCCAACTGCATAAACAGAAGAAACATACCAATTAGTTAACGTCTCTCTATATAATATCTTGTTATTAGAAATGGTTTATATTTAAAAATGCTGCAGTTAAACGTGAAAGACAACAGCTCGTGAATTTTGAAGAAGAATCAAAGTAAAGAAGATCAAACACGATTACAAGTATCCACATTTGCAGTTTAACTGTAGAAGAGAAAGACTGTATATATATATATATATATATATATACACATGTATGTGTGTGTAGTACCTTCATGCGAGTTTTGGCATTTGTACTATTTGGAGGAACAATTGCTTCATTGATTGTATATTCATGCATTTTCCACTCTGTCTTATTTCCTTTTGGAAGTATTCCTTCATAAAATTCCAGACTCTTCCTGTACCCAACTACTTCATTATTCTTGTCTTTGATGGGGTTCATTCCAACTGCCTTCCAATAACCATTGTGTGCAGCTCGATTTAGCCGAGAGCTATTCACATACTTTCGGCTTATAGGAGTGAAAAAGTACCATTCACTATCCCTCAGTAACTCGTACATGGCTGAAAGAAATAGAAAAATACTATTTTGTCACTACATTATTAGCCATTAAAAGTCATCAAATTTAAACGAGTTTCCAAATCATGATTTTCTTGTAACTAGTCACGTCACACTGATCAGTTACAAGACTGGTTGTTATTATTATTATTATTATTATTTTTTATTGTTATACAACAACTAGTTGTCCATGAGTTTGATCCAAACCTCTCACTTATAAAAAAAAAGACTTATACGGTTATACCGCTCTACCGGTCATATATAGAAGTGACAAAATTACTACAAATATTTTACACTACTTATGTATCTCAAATCCTACCAATCTTAGTAGATAAAACAGTACGCAACCAAACCATCTTGGTAGAAAATCATAAAATCATAACTGAATCAAAAAAACTTTAACTATTCTATAACCAAACGTTCGGTTATAGAATATATAGTTAACAGATAAATTTAGTGTGACGTGACTAGTTACAAGAAAATTCTTTCATTAGCAACTGCGGGAAGCTGTCAATTTTTTTTATATTTGAGAATAGAAGTTTTATTCGGGAAGCTGTCAATGAATATCTTATCTTTGGCGAACAATCAGATAATATATAGCTACCCTAATTTCCCCATCTGTTGGTGATATGAACTTAATTTGCACTTGCTGTTACAAATTGTAAAGAAATATTGTTTTCACAATTTGGTCAGAAAATTGCTGAAAATTTGCACAGAAAGAAAGAAGAAAACAATATTTGTTATAATTAAATAGAAGCAAGAAATTCAATCCTGACCTGTAAGGTCTCGAGGATGGTACTGGTAAATATTTACATCACGAATCCTGTTAATGGGTATTGCTTTTGATTCATTCATGAGCTTCTTCCTCAAGTAACATAGAATCAAAACTTCGTCGGTCGGAGCAAATCGATAACCAGGTGGCATCGAATTAAAGTATTCATCGGTATCAGACTCATTCAAGACTGGAACCAAGTTGTTCAACATGGCCGGAGCTAGCTAGCTTGTTCCCTGATAATTGTTAGGGCCGGTTAAGAGTTGAGAGAAGTTAATTATCTATTTGAAAGATTATATATGAAGCCTTTATATATAGCAATGCTATAGAGTACTTGAAATCTGTTTTATGGATCCTCTTAATATTAATTAGGTGGAAATCAATTGGCTAAGGTCGAGTTTGTATAGAGTTAGGTTTCCCTGTGTATTAATTGGGAATAATTACATGTGAGTATGTGATGTTTATCTTGAAATCGAATACGTACAGGTGAGGATATGATTCCTCATACCTCACGTACAAATAGCAAACTTCGCCTTGTTCGCAAACCTAACTATCATTGCTAAACTATGAGCAATGCGAGCAAGATTATGGGCAACTAACTTCTCTGAAAATTATAAAGGTGTGCTAGTAATTGATTGAGGATTGTATAATAGACTCTAATGGATTAATGGTGTAATGAAATTCATGTCTTTTTCTTTAAAACAAAAGAAAAAAAGAAATTAAAATAAACAAACAAACAAACAAATCCAGCTTGTTCTTCTAGATAAAATAAATTAGGCGAAAACAAATCACACAGGACAGTCTGAGTATTTTAATTGTTTTTAGTTGTCTGCTTCTGGAAGTCTATGCAGTGTAGGTGTGTATGTAAAGCGCATTCTTTTGCAGCTTTGGCTTGCTCGATCATAGCTCGAGCATATATATATAGAAAATAAGTACTCTTTTAGAAATGGTTTGCACTCTTCACCAATAAGTCTAATATCATTAATCCTGTTATATCAGTATTTTCATCTGATGTCAAAAAAAAAAAACATACACATGATATATAACTTCGCCATGATATAGTATCTAGCAATATTCTTCAACCAAAAATCAAACGATCGACAACGAAACTGAATGACATAACTTGGAACTAAAATTTAACGCTATTTTTTTTTTTTGGTGTCCTTTGTTGCACTAGAATTCCTTGGCCTGATCTTGATGAACTTCATCATTACCTGATGCATCATCATCTGGAATGTTAAGAAACTGATCTACTTCGTTAGACATATCATCATCACCTTCATCGCTAACAGGCAGAAAAGGCATCTTCTTGGCTTCACATGCACGATCATCATATTCTCTGACATGCGCAGGTAACACAATAGAACTTGGATCAACCTCTGATATCTCATGATTTACAGGCTCAAATCCTGTGAAAATCTGATTTATTGAAGAAGATTGCGAAGGAAAACGGAGAAGAAAAGGACCCTGACGATGATGGATCATGACTTATCTGCATCGAGTACATGTCGTAACTATTGGCACAGTTTAGATTATAGAAGTTGTTGCTGCTGGATCCCACGTCACGATAGACACTGCCAAAAGTTTGAAATTGGAGAGACTCGTAATCGAACTTTTTCATCAAAGTTGAGAAGCCATTATAATAGTGGAACTGCGAGGCATTAAGAGAATGGTGTTGATCATCTTCATGCTGAATAGCTGATTTATTTTCTTGATCATCATGAGATGTTACATTTGTAACCGGCACTACTTCTTGATCAGAATTGTCTGATGTCTTCGCACTATCGTTGTTGTATGTATCAGCCTTGCAGTTCCTCTTTAAGTAAATCTTATACAAAACACAATCATTCAACTACGTACAAAGGAAAAACATAGAATTATTAGCAAGCATGCATATAAAATGCCAATTTCAAAAAAAATATATTTATAAAATTAATTCATACTTACCCTCATGCTGCTACTTTCACCCTTTTTGTTGATTTGATGAGGAAAAGTATTCTCATCATTCTCTTCTTTGACCCTATATTCATGCATTTTCCAATTTGTCTTTCTGGATTCTTCATGTGTCCCTGCATAAAAATCTAGCTGCATTTTGAATCCAATTTCTTCACCACCTTGAGCTGTGATCACCTCATCTCTTTTGGTTGCCTTCCAGAATCCGCCTTGTGCTGTTCGATCTGGCCTAGACCCATTGAGGTACTTTCGCTCCCTAGAGGAGAAAAAATACCATTCAATTTCTTTAATTCTCGGGTACATTTCTGAAACAACATACATATAAAAACAAAAAATAAGTCATTATATTCATCATTAAATGTGAAAGGAACAGAAAAAAACGACTTAATTAGTAAGAAGATTATCTTGTTTTTTTTTTTAATTATACCACAGTTAGTCGCGGTTGTGTACTAATTAATTGAGACTCAATAGTTGAAAGTAGTTAAAATTAACTTAAAACCTACCTTCTCTCTCACAAAAAAACTAACTAATTTCTCTTCCTAAACACCTACAACAACGGTGCAATCCTTATATGTGTAGCAGAAAAAAAAAAGAATAATTGATTTCTAGTTGACACATATCTTGATTTTAGCATGTGAAACATTTTTTTTCTCAAAACCTAGCTAACATAACAATATACCGATATGAGATAAATAAACTTAACTTGAAATCACAACTGAAGAAACTCTAACAAACTAAGCAAAAATTCATATATTCTGAACAAAAAAGAAAAAGAAAAAAAGAAGAAGAATGATCTCGTCTAAGTCCTGAGCGTCAATGTCAAACCTGAAACCCTAGGTAGGTACTTCAACTTTTTGCTATTCTTGAATACTTTTTAAAATTAGAAATTGTTAATCTAAAGTATATATATAACAGGTATAATAAAAAGCATCGAACAAGTGCAATATAAATTTGCAAGAAATTAAGAAAAAAAGAGTAGAAGAAGATAGGATTGATAATACTTACCGGCAAGAGTTTGAGGATGGTATTGATAAATATTTACATCATGAATCCTGTTTATGGGTAGTTCTTGATTCAAGATCTTTCTCTTTAAATAATAAAGAATCAACTCTACATCACTGGGCATAAATTGGTAACCTGGTGGAAGAGATCTAAAATAAGCTTCAATCTCTTCTGCGGACATCGTAGCACTTTGTTGATTGCTTGGTTCCATTGAAGGTGACAAGTAAAGAACACAGTTTAAAATTGTGAAGTCTTTAATAGAAACATACTTGAAGTTCGTTTTTATAAGGGAGTACTAGGTGTAAAAGCTTTGTAAGGTATAAACCGGGTTTCTAATATGTATTTGTATAGGATTTGGATTTCGTAACATTAATTAATGGATTCATGGCACTCTTATGTAATTAGTATATTTATCTAAACTCACTCTGTCGACTAAACCCACTACTAATTAAACTCTTCTCTTTTCTTTTCCACGTCGGTTTTACATCACACCAAGTTTTCGTGGACTTATCATCTATTGATGAATTTCTTCGCCTAGCTATAGTATCATATATCTGCCATGTTAAGAAAGTAGTATTGTACCTACGATCCATCTGTAGGTATATATATCTCATCACTTTTGCCATTGACATTAAGAGTAGCTAGGCAGCCTAGGCTTCTGCGTGACTGTAATTAGAAACGGAGAAGAAAAGGCTGCGATGACCATCGCCCGCAACTTATAATCTGCGGCGTCTAAGAGCTCGATCTGGAGAGGCATGCACATCAAATTTGAATACGAACTGCAACCATTATTGAATGCAGCGGAAGATTTGGATTTGTGATCATCGCCAAGAGTTTCTTGATCTTGATTTTTCATGCTCAACTACATTGATCTCTATGACTCTGTCGTGAACAGAATTGTCTGATTTCTATGCACTCTTGCTTTTCTTGATGCTTTTACCGGCCTTGCGTCTGTTACTTGTGTAATTTTTTACACAAAACACACAATTATCCAACTACCAAAAGAAAACATATATATATATGCAATTCTATATTAATTAATCAGCAGGTATATATAAATTTTCAAAGGCATAACTATCACTTAAAGTCCAAGAATTATTTCCTCTAATTTTTATTTTTTTACAAACTTACTGATCGCCTCCAAATTTGTAATTGCTGGTGGTATGAATATGCATGAGATGACTAATTCTAAACTACCTGTTGGTGCAAAATGACCTATTTAGAAAAACCAAATGGCAAATCATACCCAGCTCATGCATCTTCCACAATCTCTTTTCGACTCCCATCTCCAGAAACAAGGAAGAAGATGATCTATTTGCACTGAAGTTTGTATGCAATATCAAATGAAACTGATAGCAACTTTTCATTTGATCGATATTTTGTTTTTGGGAAACCCAAAAGGAAGACCTACAATTCCATGTCGATTCAAACATGCCTTCAAGACAAATTATTCATATATATATATAATTTTTCTCTATTATGGAGCTCTGCACTTTTAAAAGTTACTGAGTTTTATCAGCCGTCACCTATATTTAAATTATTTGATCTAACGGCTGATCACATTGAAACTTTGCAACTTTTAAAAGTGCGGACCGGTACGGTGGTCCGATGTGGCCTGATGGCGGTGGAAAAGCAGGTTGCGAGGGAGGGAAATAGTCTTCCAAGCGTAATATGAAAAGTCCATGATTTTTGGGAAATTTTCTGAAACAAAAACCTCTATATATGGTGGGTTTCTCCAAACAGTAACTCGACTTCCTTAAACCATAACTCAATCATAAAGACTCCGATTTTAGCATTTTTCGTGTCTACAAACTCAATTTAAACGAGCTCTACAACTTTCGTGAAGAAAGCTCTTCGAAAAAAATTAACTAGATGAAACAAAAAGTCATCCTAAGGACTCCCTAAATGTACTTTTCGAGGCTCGAAAATGAAATTTCTGTAGGTTTACTGTAAAGTAATTAATTTGAAAATAGGTAAATTTTAGTCTAGGATGTCACATAACTACTGTTTTATGACTTTATCTATCCCTATTCATGTTGTCATGCTTCCACTTTTGGTGATTAGGGAAGGTTTCTTCTCCGAGTTCTTCCAGCTTAGGCTTTTGGCATATTTGGTATAACCGCGGTACTATGTCCCTTACATCCAAAGAATAAGATGTGGTATAACCGGGGTACTATGTCTTGTTTTTTGGCTATTGACCCCTTTTTGAGAGAGTTAAAACGACACATAAAGCTCTGGATCCTAAGTTTAAGGTTTTAAATTATTGGTTCTAGGTCTCTAGGACCTGCCCTTCCTGTAATGGTTGTATTAGAGAACAACTAAAGTTAATTACTTACGATATGATGTCTCTTATTGTCATGTTTCAAAAAAAGTGTGACATCATATGTAATATTCGGTCTTAATATATTGTCATCTTTTTATAAAATAAAAAACTAGAAATTGAAATGTTTAATTCAGAAGCCAACGTAAAAAAAAAAAAAAATACCAGTGATGCAATTGATATATAAGAGTTGCTTAATTCAAAATTGCCCATTTCTACTGATCATTAGTGATTATTTGTTGGTCATGTTAATTAGTACGTTTTTAGTCTTTGAATTGAAGATTTCTCTTTTTTTTTTTAAATTTTTTTTAAGGCACTCGATTACAATTAGTGGTACAAGAACTCCAGATCCTCAACTATTCCTGATAGATCAATAGCATTGTTATCTCGAAAATTCTTGTATCCGCCGAAGTGAATATTCATTTTGGTGTTCTTAACTGTTGGATCGGTCAATTTTTCATCCAACCACACATACTCCCTGCATGAACGCCGTTAGATCTCCCACCTTTACATGACAGCCGTTAGATCGTCCAAGTACATATATATTTCGGTGTGTGCAAGATTCTCTCCTAATAAAGGACTAATTAAGTTATCTGCCGTCTCTTTGGTGCCCCAATGGACAACTTGGTGAGATTTAGAAGAGGCCATGCACTCCATTTTCAGTACTTTAGGACTTTTCTGTGTGCTATATTATCTTATTGGAAAGCTCCTGATCTACTTGTCGGTGAAACTTAATTACCCTAATAAAATATGGACGCACCCTCATTTTATACATTGGCCTTTTTTCATTTTTCCTTGTTAATTATAGTACTTTCCCACGATCTTCAGTAGTTTAAAAACATCCATATATGTAAGTACTGCTACGTAAGCCATTTTAACAAAAAATTGGACGAAAATACTAAATGTTAACTAAAAGATAGCTCAAAGAGTCAAAGTACTATCAAACTTTTTAAACATTTTTGAGGTACCAAAAAATATATTTTGTGATAATTCATGTAGCATATTAGGATTTTGCCCTTACTTTTTATTAGTTGCTTATGGTAGTAATCAGATGAGTAATATTCTGCTCGTAGTTATCAACAAGATTATTATTTGTGATCACTTGGAAGTTAAGTGTTTTGAGATTAAAATATTACCAAACATGCATAATGCATTAAATCATTTAATTTCAACGAGGAGATTAAATTTAAGATTAGTCATTGGTGAACAGAAATTTTGTAGGTAATCTAGCTATCACAATGATTTAGCATAATGTAATACAGCCAACACAATCGAATGATATATATCAAGCAACTCATAAACATAATCCTAAATCTATACACATGCAGGTTAATGCTTTATAACTGCATAACTTCTTCATAGTGAAGCTCTACTAGCTCCATGCCTCATTTCATACAAAAACTCAACAAAAAGCATTAGCATGTGTAAGAATCTAGGATTTATATTGATAGAGCACGACTTGAAATGAAACACGAAGCGGAGCCACTACAAAGAAGTTCTGCGGTTATAAATCAATGAAGCACGACTTGAATGCATGCATGTATGTTTGATAATAATTTAATCTCAATACTCAACTTCCAAGTGGTCACAAATCATGAACTTGTTGATCACTATGAGGAGAACATTACTCATCTGATCACTACTAAAATCAACTATGAAGGAAAAAAAAACTTGGAACTGAAGTAAGGATGTGTTTGAACGAGAAATTCTCTGGTGAGGATCAAACAATGATGACTTGTTGAGAACTTTCAAACTCAACCATTGGATGAGCTTTTAATGACTTTTTAAATATCAACTAACATTTAAAATATTCATCCAACGGTTGAGTTTGAAAGTCCTCAACAAATTCTCATTATTTGGTCCTCACTAGAGCCTCTCCCGTGTTTGAACTACTAACTTACTACAAGGGTGTGGAAATATAACAAGTAATCTTGACAAAAAAAATATATATAACAAGGAAGAGAAAAGAAAGGCCAATATCATGTGAAATGAATTTGGATGCTTCCATTAGGGTATGTTTCACCGACAGTACTAAAACTGGAATAAGATAATAATTGCACAAAGAAAAGTCCTAAAGTTGAAAATGGAAAGAGCGGCGTGGTTTTCACGACAAGTTGTCAACTAGCTAGGGCCACGACAAGTTGTCCACTGGGGCACCACGGAGACGGCAGTTAAATTCGTTTTTTTTTAAATTTTTAAATAAGGACTAATGCGTCGGTCCTTGAGTTTGATTTAATGATTCAACTGCGTAATATAAATAAGGAAAGACACGAAGTCTAAACCCCTTATTACAATAAGCCTCGAGAATAATAATAATAATAAGAGCATTTACTAATTCTATGTATTTTAGCAAAAATTGTTTCACTGGCTACTCAATTTGTTTTAGAATAACAGTGACATATCAAAAAGATAATTTTAACGCAAATTTGTAAGACAATTAACACAATTTTCCCGCTATACTACGAAACTAAAATAATTTTAAAGACATTACGTTTCATTACTAGGAAGTTGTGTCGATTTGACAAAGTAAACGACTCGCTGCCTTGCTAGGGCAAACATGGCACACATAGTGCGCAAAGTTGGACAAAGCCCACCTACCCAACCAAATATTGGTATAGACTTATTAAGGGCAGAAAATTACCAACTACTAAACAGTAAAAATAAAATAAAAACAAGCAAAGGTCAAATGATTAGATTCAGTCCAAATTCGAATCAAGACAAGGTCTCAGCAGTCCACTAGCCAAAACTAAGACAACACCAAACCAACCACACTAGCGTCGCACCACCACCGCCATGACATCAAAACTGTTGCACCACCCCGACGCACCACTAGCTAAGGCCGCCACCCAATATCACAATTAAACTCGACATATATATACAGTTTTTAACCAAATAATCTTTGTACCACTTTGATCGAATTCTCACCACTTTTGATAAAATTGAAGGTGGGTTTCTTTCTTTTCATATATATATATATATATTTGCTCTTTTTATTGTCTTGGTTTTGAAAGGAATGTGGTAATTCCATTAACATTCGGCGAAAGTGCAGAGTTATTGAACATTTTTATTTATGGATATTACATTGTAAGACCATAAGTGATTTGATTAAAAATCAGAGAAAATGATTATTGGCAACATATATTTGACATTTTCACACTCCAATCCAAAACATAATAGTGCTCACTTAGAGACAAAATGAACAACGTACTAAAAACATATTATTAGACACAGGATTTTTCTTTTCTAGATTTAAAGAACAATTCTCTGGTAAAGCTTAATCCACGAAGCTAAAGACCAAGTCACATATACAAATATGCAATGCAGACCTAAAATTGTTTTATCTATTGACCAAACCATCTCTAATTTAAAGTTAGATATAAATATTAATCACCTATGTCCTTTAATTTTTATATTGTAGGGCACTTATCACTGCTTGTTGCAATTGCTGGGAAAATCTATCAAATTATCTGTTAAAATAATGTGTACATTGGATTTTTTGGGTTGATTCTGTTATTTATATTCAAGTTGGAAGCTTTTTTGGTCTCCATGATTTTGACAATTTAGCTCATATTGTCTGCCTACTTGTCTCTATACATGTTGTTTTACCAATTGCTCACTTTCTTGGGAGACTTGCTCAATAAGCTGATTCCTGGCCAATCTTATGTCCACTAGTTGCAACCATATATGTCCACCTAGGGCTATATTATTATTGGTGGGGGTTTGAATGAGTTACACCTATCTATGGTGGGATTTGCAATTGAAACTAGGAAAGATGTAGAATTTTCTCCAATTAAATTATTTCGCATGCAGGTTGACCAATAGAAAAAGGGATTTGGTCTAGGGTATGTATTTTTCTCCCTAATTAATGATGAGGGTTGGTTTCGGTACTGAACCAGTCCCTTTTAGGTCAGTACCGTAACCAAATCGACTATGGTTGATTTTCAAATCTGAGTGTTGGAGCTGAACTGTGGAAGTTTATACCAGTCGTTTTTGGTACAGTTTGGTTTTAAACCGATAAGCTTTTCTAGACACAATATAAATGACGACAATGACAAATCAGAGTAGAGATTGCTGACTGATCTCAACTCTCAAGATCTAGTGGAAAAGTTTTTCGCAATTTGAAGATGAAGATTCTTGGTCTAGTTTTATTTATTTATTATTGTTTGTTTTGATTTATCAATCCAGTAAGTTGAGTTTACTGTCATCATACGAGTGTATGGTATAGTACGCCTACTATCTCGATCTGCTCGAGATACTCACATTGCCCCGCTTTCAAGATATCCACTTCAACAATTGTATTTGTTCCTCTTTATTAATACTCGAATCATTTTTCTTTCCAAAAAAAAAACACCTTTTTTTCATAAAACCAATTTAAACAAAAAAGTTGGCCTATATATAGAGATATATTAAATAGAAACGTCAATTTTATTGATAAAACAAAATTACATATAGTTTTTTTTTTAGAATAGCAGAAATTTTATTGATCAAATGAGGATTACAATCCTTAATATGAGCATCCTAAGAAGGAGCATTACAAACCACACTAGTGGCCTAATCGATGAGTCTAAGTCTAGAACTCTAATCGATGATTCGAAACCTAGAACAATACATACACCGTGCATCACTGCTGTCAGCAATCTCCAGCTCCAACAGAAAAATTCCGGCAAGTATTGTCATTGAGACCAATAAAACCAATCTTGCTCAAGAAGAACCCATGAAAAAAGAAAGTAAAACCACAGTCGAAACTTGCATAACTGCTCATGTTTGTTCTTTGATAGGAAACTAATTTGACCCGGATAAAAAAACCAAAGCTGATCCAGATTAAGGTTTAACAACACCCCACCAATAATAGTGTTGTCATCTTGAAACACCCGGACTGTTAAGTCACCAAAACCGAACACACAAACTTCTCCCGGATCCCAAATCTTGAATCCATAAGAAAAAATACCAACATAGAGGACCCATTGCTGAATCCGAAAATTCTTGGCTCCCAACAAACAAGGCATCACTACCCAATCTGTTAAGTACACCCAAAAGCTTCGAAGGGTGGCCAAAAATACCACCACCGCCATCTCCAATAACCCTAGTAGGTAAGCCCCAACTATACCCGAGCCACCAAAACCGTCTCGACCAAAAACCAGACCCAAAAGTCAGTCGATACCTGACCGTAGTAGCCGAAGCTAGTTGAGACCACATTAGGCTTCCGTCGACCTGGATCCCACAGATCTCGGCGCACGATTGAGTTCAAAGCAATCCTCCATAGCCCAACACTAAGAAGAAAAATCAAAAACAGATTGATGCGGATCACGTTTGCCAAAAAATGGCGAACAAATCTGGGGGCAAGGAAAGCACGAAGCCTCCTCCGATGCGAGCAAGATCGTTTAGAACGATCAAGAATAGGGAAGCAGCAGCCAAGACCGTGCTCATAGAGATCGGCCCCTGGTTGGGTGCCGCTAGGATTTTGGAGAGCTCTCATCTCCGCTAGGTAAAGTTAGCTTAGAGAGAGAGAGTATTTTGATTCATTGAATCAATTGATGTCATGGTATAGTATTGAAATTACATATAGTTAGTCATAGTTACACATAGCTTACTTCGTACCCTAAACATATGCTACATAGATTGAATTTGTAAACCTCTAACCTCTAATATAGAACCTACTAACCTAGGGTTAGGTCGATAATCCTTCCAACCCTCTCGAATTTCAGAACAGGAAGAAGAAGCCTCTTCAATTGATTGAAACCCTAAGGATTTGCAGCATGGGCACCAAGGCTGGGTCCTAGTGTGCCTTTTCATGTTGGCTCTTGGTAAGTACAAACACCCTATCCCCCCTTCGTCCAAAAAAAAAAAACCCCATCCTTCCCCCCCCCCAAAAAAAAAAGGTATAAACAACCCAATAGAAAATCAACCTTGCCTAGCCTGGAGTACCCAGCTGGATTAAACCAAATGTAGCATATAAGCTCAATTTTAATATGTAATTTGTGGTTGTAATCGGTATTTTCGCTTGAAATTACATAGAGAAAGAGAAAAAAAAATAGAAATTCCATGGTATCTTAGCTAGTAATTTGCAAAACCTAGTTGGCCACTTGCAACATTTTTCTATCTAAATGTTGACAACTAGCTAGGTAATCTTGGCATTGGTTGGAGTGAGGAATATGATGCAAAGAAAAACCATTTGCCAACCAAGTTTTCTATCTGTGACTCCGTGTCTCTACCCTCTAGTAACTTTCAACATTTTTTTTTGGTAAACAACAATTTTGTCACATACTAATTCCTGGCATACGTGTCAACATTCAAGTATCCCATTACGTAGACGTGTCATTCAACACCCATTAGGGATCCAAATTCTTTGCCTACACATTCACTCCAGAATTTTGTCCCCATTAGCATGAGCTGGGGGTGTAAACAAGTTAAGTCAAGCCGAGTATTACATGCTCAGATTGGGTTTGTTTATGATCAAGTTTAATTTGTTATGTTTGAGTTTGGATTGCAAGCTTATTTCAAAGCTTAAGGTTGGTTTAGTTTGGCTTGTTTTTTGACGATCTCAATTAACGAGCTTGAGTTTAAATTTGATTGGAGCTATCTAATTTTTTTTTGAAATTGATTGTGATAACCACGTGTAAAGATTACTTTTATCATAAAGTAGTTTTTGAATTTGAGTTCATTGTAAACTTAGTTTTCTTCTACCGGACTTAATGATTCAAGTGACAATTTTTTCCTTTTTCTAATGCTTGAATAATGAATATATATTTGGTTAATGAAAATTATAAAAATAATACAATATTTAATATTTAACTATATATATATATATTAAATAAGCTTGAGCAACGAGCCAACCTTTAACAAGCAAGCCGAGTTAAAATTTAGTTCAAGCTGTCTCGTGACTAAATATGTGCTGCCCACGAGCTCTATGAATCTAGCATACTAGAGTTTAAGTTTGACTTGTTTCATTTACGAGTCGAGCTTGAATGAGCTAAAAATGAGTCAAACTCGAA
Source organism: Rubus idaeus (assembly GCA_030142095.1). Taxonomy (NCBI): domain Eukaryota; kingdom Viridiplantae; phylum Streptophyta; class Magnoliopsida; order Rosales; family Rosaceae; genus Rubus; species Rubus idaeus. Next base: position 15,126,613 of record CM057970.1, on the reverse strand, counting down.
CGAGCTTGAACGAGCTAAAAACGAGTCAATTTACAACCCTACCATGAGCCATGAATTAGCCAAAAAAAAATAAAAAGCATGAGCCATGAGGGTTTTCTATTTTTGCGTTTTTTTCTTCTTCTCCAAAGCAGAAAATGAAAATAAAACGAAAAAAAGGCATATACAATGTGTGAAGACCTAATTGAAAATGAGGAAAGGGTAGGAGAGCAAGCGGTGGTAGGGAAAGGGAAGAAACTTCATAAGCACCTTACAGAAGAAAACGAAAGTCGGTCTTCTTTGTTTCGTGAATTGAATGCGACCCTTTTTCTCTCTCTCCCTCCTCCCTCTCTCATCCTCCACTGCCGCTAAGACTATTGGACTCCAAGATTCCCTCTTTTGCTCGCTACAAATATGAGAATGCTCCTCGAGATTTCTTGCAACTTCTTCTACCACCCTTCTGATTTTTTGCATCCTAAGTTTGTGTTTATTTGATCTCAAGCCTTGACAAAACTTGAGCTTGAAAAAGTGGGTTTCGAGTCTTTATAGAGCCCTCTAACACACACACCCTTTGCCAAGAATTAACCTTGAGGATTTGTGCTGTATAGCAATTACTACTCACACAAAGGTACCTGGGTCTTAATCTGTTTTGTATTTTCAGCCTCTGTTTTCTTTTTTCCATATTGTTTAAGCCTTGCTCACTGCTTTGATCCATATGTTGTAATTATATTGGGTTTCCTTGCATTTCGATGTTCTTTTCTCCCCCTTATATGTTTTTGTCTTGTTATCCAGTTGTATTTTGTAGGGCATCGTTTTCCTCATTTGTGTTCCTTTCTGTATGTATATATCTATCTTGGAAGGAGAACGTTAATGGGCATCTGGGTTTTGATTTTTGAAGTTCATTATGTTGTTTCCATGGTTCAAGTTTATATTTTTCTCTTAATCATGTTGCCAAATGTCATAACTTTCGATTTTTTTATTTCAAATTCTTCCCTTTATGCCTATTCAGGCTAGATCTTTCATATGTTACTAGATCCAGAAAATATGGGATTATGCTCATGTTTCTCTGTGTGTTTCGATCAGGGGAATCTATAATTGCAGCAGAAGAGTTCTCAATGGTATGCCCTCCATACCTGTGTTCTGATTTATTTTCGTAAAATAAATTCTGGAATGTAATTGGAAACTGATGTCTACGTGTGGAACAAGATGGCTTCTTTGTTGTGATTTAATATTGGGTGTTGTTATCAGGGAGAAGCCCCAGCATTCTTTGGTGATGAGCTTCAGAAGGGAATATCCAAATGGGTTTGATCTAAAATCCAAAGGCAGTGAAACATCCGTTGTCGTGGGCAACAGAACAGTATGATATTTAACATACCAATATGATTTTCTCATCCAATGCCCTCTGTTTGTTCTTCAGTGATTTACCACCAGGTCAATCATATTGCATTTTTTGACAGTATGTGATTGGTGGAGCCTGTGAGGAATCGGCACTATCAATTGGTGTTCGTATTTTTGACCAAACTGGTGGTGAATGGTAAGTGTATAGCTCTAGGTTTTGAGTTAATTTCATTATATTTCTGTTGCTCAGATTTGGTTTGAATTTGCAGGATAAATCCTATTGTGTTGGGGACGAAACCCAAACCATGTAAAGGCCATTCTGCAGTGCTTTTGAGTGGAGATCGAATATTGATTATTAAGAGTGGTTCCAACTCGGATGATTTTGCTTGGTTACTTGAGGTGGGTACCTTTAAAACTATTGAGATGATCTGGGAGTATTGGACAGAAAAAAAAGATGTTATGTTTTGATCTCATTTTGGCCATATGGACAATGGAATATAGAAGGAGCCTGATTAAATTGGAATCGATAAATTTGCAAAAAAAAAAAAAACTTGTATAATTGTTGATGTCACACCCTTCTATACAGAAATTATTATTTACAGATGATTACCTAATTATTCCAATTTCTAAAAGTGTTTTGTTTGTTTTAGGTGGACACCCAATATGTTAGGCAGCAGAAGAAAATTTTAGGCACGGAGGTTGTTGCTTGGAGTAAAGGTGTGAGAGGCAGTGCTGAGAAACCAGTTGTTATTAGTGGTCCTTCTGGGGTAGGTAAGGGGACACTAATATCCATGCTCATGAAAGAATATCCATCTATGTTTGGATTCTCTGTGAGCCACACGACGCGTGCTCCAAGAGCTATGGAGAAGGATGGGGTCCATTATCATTTCATTGAGCGAAGTGCAATGAAGAAAGAGATAGAAGATGGGAAGTTCCTTGAGTTTGCTTCTGTGCACGGAAATCTCTATGGAACTAGTGTCGAAGCAGTGGAAGTTGTAGCAGATGCTGGAAAGGTAAATGCTTGTGTTTCTATATTCTTTGGCAAAATCGTCTTTTTTAAATGATGATTATGGGAGTGTTGGAGCTTGGTTCATTTGTTTATCCCATATGAATGTGTCCTGGGATTACTTACAGCATCTGTACATTAATGAATCCAATTAATTCACAAAATCACTAGCAAGGCCTGTATATTTTAAGTGTAGACAGCTTGGGTTTTTCTCCATCATGTGCTTGGTGGTTACTCAACCCTCAATCCTAAAGCATCAGATATTGGGTGTGCTTCTTCTGAAACCTGCCTAATATTTGTGGATCCAAGACTTTTCCTTTATATTGGTATTCAATTGATTTTTGACGGTAGTCATGTCGGTGGCACTCACGAGCTTTTTCTTATTTACTGAAATTTATATCATTATTCTTTCTCTAATGTTCCTTGCTTTCAATGTAGATATGCATTCTTGACATTGATGTTCAAGGGGCAAAATCAGTCAAGGCTAGTTCGCTTGAAGCTCTCTTTATCTTTGTGTGTCCTCCCTCGATGGAGGAGCTTGAGAAGCGCCTTCGTGCAAGGTAGTTTGACATGCCATTTAATTATTTCTGATACTCAATTTCCCATATCCTGGTTCCAAGTTGAGTATGGTTGAATATGCTAAACAGGGGAACTGAGACAGAGGAACAGGTCCTAAAGAGACTTCGAAATGCCAAGGCAGAGATTGAGCAGGGGCAATCATCAGGCATCTTTGATCATATGTTGTATAATGATAATCTTGAAGATTGTTACAAGAGTCTGAAGGTAGTTGTCAATTCTTTCATTCCATTGCTTAGTTGCTTCTGGTGATTTTATATATTCAATTTTACTTGTTATTCATAGTGGATGGTGACATTGAAAGCTCCCCTTTTGTGTAGGAACTTTTGGGGCTGGATGGAAGTGTCGCTGCTCCAAAATCATGTACGGTGTCCTTCAATTGAAACTGTTTTTTTCTTCTTCTTTGGATTTTATCATTTTGAATGCTAATGAACTGACATCTTATGTGTTAACAATATTAATTCAGCATCTAAAGTGGTTGATCTGCCTATGGACCATTCCGTATCCAAAATTGACAACAAAATCGTCATAAGCTCCAGAATTCCAGAACTGGCAAAGACATCGACGAACATGTAAGTTTCATTTCCTTTGTTTGTTTAGTTGATATCTATGGCCAAGTTTTTCATCGTCTTTACATATTTATGCGGGGTGAGCAGGTTTGTTCTGGATGTGTCATCCCTCAAAGGAGGAGCTCCTGGACGGACGAGAGGACTAAATATCTATACAATGGACTCATTTTTGGATGGTTTGGCTGGGATCACTCAATGAGCTAATATTTTCAAGCCACAAGAAGATCCTCTTAATTTTCTGTTTTTCTAGTAATTTTCAATCTCAGTTCTAATCTAAAAGTAAGTTTCATATATGATTGTGAGAGACCATTGCATAAATTGAATTAATTCTTCCCATTCTTTGCTTGGTTAGAAGGAAATTGAGTTCCTATTATTATAACTTCTTTTTTGGCGGCAAAATGAGCATTAAACAAAGAGAACTATGATAATAATATGATTGGCTTTTTTCCATTTACTTGATCCCTAGAGTCAGCTCGACAAGTGATTGTCCCTTTACCCAAGTTTAATAAAAGGTCGTAGTGCGCCAACGTACATGTTTGTATTTGTTGGAATCAATGGCCTCCACTATTCTTATATTTATCAAATGTTTTTTATTTATTGATAGGATATTTATCAAATGTTTAGGTTCTATTCTTGTTTGACTAACCGGAAACGAAGGACTAAAAGGCTGTAGCAAGTGCATAAAATACTAGTCAAACAAGGCAGAGGAGTTTGGAGTTTGAATGTCTGGTGTGTAGAATTTCTTCCAAGAATTGGTCATAGTCAGACATGGAAGGAAGAACGAGTCAAATTTGTTTAATGTTGTTGGATGTATTCTTTTCTTGTTTGAATAGGAGGGGAAACTGACATTTCAAAACTAAAAAGACAAGACAATTTTAGTTTAGGATTTAGGACATGATCTGACTGATTTAGGATTTAGAATTTAGGCTTAAAAAAATCCTTTTTAATTACTTTTGCTTTTTCAAACGTCATTCATTGAATAGGGTTTGAATAGGGTTTAGAATAAACTGAAATTTGATATTAAAATTTGAAATTTATAAGACTAAAGATTTTCATCTTTGCGCTCTTATTATGAGTTGTTGTGTAGATTACGCGGACATATGTCCATTTTGATTGTAAGAGCATCTTCAATAATATTTTTTATCATAAAATCATGTTGGTGTATTTGTTTATACTTTGTTCTCATCAAGGAGATTCTGAGAATAATTAGCAATGGCCGTGAGTGCAGTTTTCAGTACTTGTGAATGGACTGGAACTGAGCTTTCAATTAATTGGCAAGCTACACCCTACCATTCATTTCAAACACAAATCGAGAAAGGAAAAGCAAGGTACCAAAAATCTCTAGCTGTCATGGGGTGGTTCTCATGTGGGTTGTGTGACAAAGACTTTGCCATATTTCAGATTTTTGTTTGTATATTTATACATACATAGGGGGATGGGCATGGTCCTTAGTACTAGTCCTACTTCAGCTTTAACTAGTTGTACATACCACATTGCTGGTTTGGTCTGGTGGGGAAACCAACCTACAACAAGGCCTAAGATCCTCCACATACACAAACATATAAGCCAAATACTTGAAGGGCATGAGGGCATCATGGCCCAGATGGGAAGCTTCTGCACTGCAAAAGTTGAAATCTGCCATCCTCAGTGATTAGCTCTCAGCCTCAGTAGGGGGGACCCTGAGTGCTGAATGAAACCACACAAGAGCAAGTGGGAGTTGGATATGAATCATAGGATATAGTTGGTGCTTTCTGAGTTCGGTCGTATTTGTTTAAATAATTTGATATTTCGTAATTTTTAAAAATGCAGAATTATGTAGTAGAGAAAAATTCTATACATATTATTAAAAAAAATTATGATAAAAAGCTGAAAAACCACTTAATGAACTTAATAATAATTTAACCTAGGTTGAACAAAAAAATCAATCTTTTCGGAAAAATTGTTGATTTAGATATCAAAACAGAAAATAAATAAAAAATAAAAAGTTTACTAAATAAAGTAGATGAATTTATCTATCAACAAGATAAAATGAGTTATCCTGGAGATAATAAAATCCCCAGATTATTTTACGGGACTGAAGACATAATGGTTCTTCAAGAAAATGAACCAAATAAAGAAGAATATAATAATATAGTTGAAAATTTTAGATTATTGGAAACCATCTATAAAGTTATTGAGGAAAGAAATCATATTTTGTCCCAAATAAGAACAAACTGTCTTGAATATGATGATTTTACTATCATTTTGAGTCTGATATTAATATGTTACCCCAGGTATATTTATAGCAACAAAAAAAATTCTTATATTTACTTAAGCTATTTTAAGACAATTAACAAATTAAGCCCACTTTTTTTTTTTTTTTTTGAGTTTTAGCCCACTAAACAAGTTCCAAAAGGACTAGTAGAGGTGCTCCTTCTTCAACCTCATGTGCCAACATGACTGGAACATCTAAGTGATGTCTCCGGCTATTGTGGCCAGAAGTTCATTTGCATGCTGCCTTTGTTCTTCAGTAGGCTGGTAATATATGTACAGAAAAATTCATAAATGGTCACTCAACTTTTGTTCGTTTGACATTTAAGTCACTCATTTTTGAAAATATCATTTTTGTCATTCAACTTATACCTCGTCTTACACTTAAAACTAGCCGCGTGATTTTTGTTAACTTTTTTTTTTTCACACAACTATCTGTTTCTTGATATTTTAGACCTAAATGGAAAAAATTAGTTCTGAAAATAAGGCATATGTGTGATTAATTTTAAGAAAAAAAAAATAGAGTGACCAAAAGTGTATTAAGCTAAAAGGGCATGGGGGCATTATGGCCCAGATGGGAAGCTTCTGCACTGCTAAAGTTGAAATTTGGCACCAAAATTTCCTCTGTGATTAGCTCTCAGCCTCTTAGTGGGGGACCTTGATTGCTGAATGAAGCCACACAAGAGCAAGTGGGAGTTAGGATCATGATAGTTGGTGCTTTCCTATTTCCACTTTACCGCTTCAGAAATTCACATGCCAACAGGACAATAACATTATATGGTTTTGTAGTTTGGTAGTTTTTTGTTGCTTCTTGTTTCTTTCCTTTCACATGCTCAACAAAATCTAGGACTGTTGGCTTTGGGGGAATATTGTGCAAGTCATTGTGGTATTATTGTACTACTGGAAGTGTTCTTTACAATTGGAAGACACTGAAAAACCAAACTTTTTTATCAATTAGTATCTTTTCAATCTCCCTAAGCAACATCCATCAATCAAGGTAAAGATGGAATTTGATTCCACAGTGGCATAGTGGAAACCAAAATGCAATGCAAAGTTACTCAAAAGCTAAGAGCATGTCACCTAAAACTTTGTGTCAAAACTGAATTTGACAGCCTAGTTGGCAATCTGCTATCTTACAATTTTTCCACTTCATTGGATACAAACATCTCATATGCCTTCCACCGTGGCTCTAACTAATCCACCGGAGAGTGCTTCATCTATCATTTATTACTGTAGTGTCCACATGACACTGTTTGGCTAGAGCAGTAGTGATGTTCATTTTCGACTGCCATCTTAAGCTTTCCCATCCCTAGACAATTGAACACCATATGTAAAATGGAGATGGACCCTCTTAAGGAGTACGTTCTTGACATTGTCCCTGTAGAGATGTAGTTTGTGGTGTCTTAATTGGCTTTGTGGGTTAGCTTCTTTTACATCTGTCTTGCTTTCCATATCTAATTTATGTTTCTAAAATTTAGTGATCAATACTCTTGGTTCATGAATTTACAGTTTCTATGTTCTTATATCATGTGATGCATGCAATGTTAAAAGTAGTTGTTAAGAGGGCGGTATGAACAGAACACAGATTTAGTTGATGTTGACTATGGTTATGGAGGAGGTTAAGCACCGGGTTTGTTCCTAATCTCTACAACTGTTTTGGTTCTCTCATTTACTTGTTTGCAGTAGGTACTCTAGCTATTGCAGAATATTAATTTTTGGCAACGCATATAAATGAATAATCTAACTAGATTAGGCCGGTATCATTGATGGTTACATCTGGGTTCTGCGATTCCTTTTGAAAACGTCCTCAAGCTCAGGCATCACTCTCCTTGACTTTCTTGGAGGTGACAACCTCATTTGGAGCTATTGGTCCAATACCCTGATTCAATTGCATTCGCCTCCATATATGACTGAGTGACAATAGTCTTCTTATTCATCTCTCTTCCCTAGCTACTTCGTTCTAGACCAGGTGATTATTGTTACTTCCTTTAAGAAGCATTGTATAAATACATTGAATTAATGCATGCCTTCGTTCTGTGTATATACATGGACATAAAGTTCTAAACCACTTTATCTTCTAGTTCTAGGAATAATAGCATCCCTCCATTTTCCCATTTCTAAAAAAAAAATCTCATCCCATTATTTTTTGTTGTTTATGAAAAGAAATTTAAAATCAAATAATAATATATTGATAAAATATCAAGAAAATCATTACTTGAATTAAATATAAGGAGAATCAAGATGCAAAATGCACGGAGAAAAAAAGTTATACTCGAAACAAGTTATATAAGGAGAATCAAGATGCAAAACTTCTAGCCAAAATGTATACTCAAATTTTAAGTTTGGGATTGCAAATCCATATGAGTTAAAAACTAAAAATGAAGTAACTTTATCTTATGGAGAACTTCAGGTTCTCTTATAATGTATGTATACTTCAATGGAATAATAGGAGTGGGGATCATAGCCCTCATTGAATTTTAGATATCACTCAAACCTTTAGGTTTGAGTCTTTGAGTCTACACTCTACACAATTAGGAACTTCAGGTCCTAAGTATAGTGAATTGTTGGCCCACATTTAATTATGCTCCTAAAATAAACATAAAACAACAATAAACATTCATATAATACTTAAAAAAAATTAATTCACTCGAACTTCAGGTTCGAAGCGAACATGACGTCGAATAATGAATTATGAACAAGTCATATGTACACTTGAAGCTTCGGATCCAAGATTACACTTTTAGGACTCTAGTTCGGGTTCAAATCTTTTGGTGTTCAAAATTTCAAGCTCGAGAAAATCAAAGTGTAGCTTCGGGTTCACTTTTTGACTAAAGAAATAATCATATATAGTTCATACTTGAAGCGTGGGTTTGAGTTTTACTACTAAAACTTTCAGTTCAAAAACGTTTTATACTCGAGACTTCGGGCTCAAGATCGATGACTAATAGTGAAACTTCAAGTTCACTTTTTTTTTTCTTAATAAAATGTATGTATATATATGTGTCCAGGGCTGGCCTTGGCCCATGGCTCAAGCAATCAGGGGGCACACTTTTTTATTTTATTTTATAAAAGGTTATATATAAAAAATATACTGATGTACGGTAAAATAAAAAGACGCTTAGTTCAAACTTCTAAGATGTTATCTCTCCTCTTCAAGAATTCTAAACGCCCCCCCCCCCCCCCAAATTTTGAAAACAAGAATTCTTTCACTCTAAATTGAAGTTCAGTGGTTCGTTAATAACTCAATTTTCTCATCATGTGTCATCTACTCACCAGTTTTCTTCTCTCTATTTTCTCTACTCACATGATGAAACCGAGCACCAAAATTTTATGGGATGGACCAAAATTTTAGTTCAGTCCAGTCAATTTTGAGTTTTTTTTGGGGCCAAAGTAACCTTTTTTTTTAACCCAGATTTTCTTATCAAATGGACCATTTTCTAGGTCCAATATTCAGGCCCCATAGAGAAAAACATTAATTGTTGAACAAGTAATAAACCAAGTTTATATCCATAAACCTAGGCCTTAACATCAATATATCATAATCAGTTATGTCACCGTGCAAACTAACATACCATAAGATAATAATTAAATTACAAACCACAAGTCCAGCAAAGTTCAAATTCAAGCAAACATCAGTTCATCTCAATCTAAATAAACCAACAGTTTTGAGCCTCAAGCCCATCCAGCAGCAAACTCCAAATTATTACAAACCATAAGTCCAACACAAACTCCAAAAGTTCTAAAACAACAAAAGATAACAGCCAAAATCAGTTTGTAAATTGCCATAAGTCCAGAATAGCATACAAGCTCTATAGCTAGAACTGCACTTAAGTATCTTCGTTGTCAGACATTTCAGTAACCCCTGAAGCTAGTTGGCAAACTAGTAACCACAAATATAAGTAAAGTGTAATTACATATTTGTGAGGACAAATTGATAAACAAACATACAAAACCAAAATTCAAGAATGAGTTTGTAGGGACCAACCAGATTATATCTAAGACAAAAACCAAGATGAGATCGTCGACTTTAAATCTTTAATGAACTCGGCGTCCTAATTGAGCACATAACATGAAAATCAATCCTAAAAGAAAAATAAAATTGATCAAAAACTATAATCGACTTATCGATAATTCGAAAACTCAAATCGAAAACATACCAAATCATCTCATTCTTCCACAGACTATGAAGAGTGAAAGGGGTTGTGACTTGTGAGTAATTCACAACCCAACTGATTTTGAGAAATCGACAACAAAGATTTGAGACGAGAGGCTGAGAGGGTTTGAGACGAGAGAATAGAGAAATGCAACTGAGAGCGTTTGATACGAAGTTGCTAACCCTAAAGAGTAAAGGCCCTAAGTAACTTAATAAAAATAAACAAAAATTAAATGTCTGGACTAATGAAAATTTAACTCCTAATAAAAAAATAAATAAAAACATATATATTATTTTCAGTCGGGTCGGTTTTACTCGGTCAGTAGAAAACCCAAAACCTGTCCGACCCGTTTCCAATCAGTTCGGGTCGGCTTCCTTTGTTTCTCCTTTTCTCTTCTTGTCGGTCGGTTTTGATATAGCGGGTCTGTTTGTGCCCACTCCTAATATTTTGTTCATTTGATTATGCCAATATGATTGTGCAAACAAAATCCAGTAGCTTTTCTTTAATAATTTAGTAGTTTTAATAAGGGCTAATTTCAGTTTACTACCCTATATTTTACACTCAAAATCAGTTCAGTCCCTATACTTTTAATTTCATTAGTTATACCCTTGTATTATATAAATTTGATCAATGTCATCCCCAACCATCAGATTTGGGCTTTTCCTTAAGGGTATTTTCGTGATTTCACATTTATTATTAGTAGATATAATTAAATAATTTATTATATTGTAAGTTAGCATTGAAAAAATTTATTTTAGTAGAAATAAAGTAAAATAATTTATTAGTATAAATAAAATAAAATTTTTTTATAAATTGTAAGTTAGCATTATTTTCTTAATGCTAACTTTCAATTTATGAAATTATTTTATATTGTTTCTACTAATAATAAATTATTTTATTATATCTAATAATAATAAATATTTTATTTTATTGTATTCTTATTTATTTTAGTAGTAATAATAATAAATATTTTATTTGTACGAGAGCACATGTGATGAAATTGAAAAGTGCAAGGGCACATGTGATGAAATTGACGTGTAGGGACACAAATAATTTTATGTATAAAACTCATGATTGTAATATGAAATTAACCCTAACTTTTATTACCGCTATTTCTCATTTTCTAATTTCTATTGCATGTGTGGTTGCTTAGATAATAACTCTTTCTACCGTATCTCAATTAAGTAAGTCATCTATATTAATAAAGCCAAAACATGAGTTGTGGTTAAATTTTTAGAAACCCAAAATTGAGTGTTCTTAACCTATTTCACTCAAAATATAAAATTTCATATATCAAGGGCAAAATAGTAGACGAAGTGGTGTTAGGTCAGCGAGTGCTCACTACCTAAGATCCAGGTCATGGGTTCGAGTCACCATGGGGGTAGGAGTGAAATCTATTGATTTGCTTTTGAAAAAAAAAAAAAGGGCCAAAATAGTGAATAGCAGAATTAAGAAATAAATATTTTAGATAGATCTTACATCCACTTGCCCATTTTTCTTACCTTTTTTATATTAATTTTTTTTAATTCCTTCATTTATTTGTTAGTTGTTGGGAGCACTCTCTATTTTTTTTTGTTAATTACTTTGTAAAATATAGAAAGACTATCTATGTGATAAAAAAAAAACAATGTTCCAACGTAATAAGGTGGACTTGGTTCCACCGGTTCCGTTTTTTGGTACTAACCGAAACAGCACCGAAAATTCGGTTAACCAGCAGATCGGTTCGGTTAATTTAAACCACATTGACTTTAATAATTTGACCCCTATTTTTATTTAAAAAAAAACTTTTATTTATATAATTAGTAATTATTAATTAACTAAACAACATCAATATCCACAATTCTAATGTGAACCAAAAAATATGCATTCAAATGCCAACATGATAAGAGAAAGAGAAATTGAACATATATTATAGGTAACTCTATATTTTAAATCTACAAGAAATTAAAAAAATAAGAATAAACAAATAGAATTTCAATTAAAATTAAGTTACAACTCAAATAAATTAAAGTAGCAATAGAAAATTGAACACGTGTAGGAATTAAAAGTATTCTACTACTTGAACGCCTATAATAGAAGATAAAAATAATAGAAATTAACCATTTATAATAAAATTATAAATGTTAACTAAGCATCGGTTTGGTTCGGTTTATCATAAACAGTAACAAAAAACCGCACTGCAAGCATTGATTCGGTTAATTTTTGTCAGTTCGGTGCGGGTTGTCAGTTTTCAGTTCCAAAAAGGCCATCCCAATATTACATTTTGATAATTTACAGCGTTTTACTTTCTATGAAATAAATCGATGAAAACTCAAACAACAAAAAAAATAAATCCGGACATATGCATTTATAACGAGCTCAATAAAAACAACATTTTGTACATAAAAGCAAAACACGCGTATTGTTAAAAAGAAAAAAACGCGTATTATACAGATACTTAAAAGCACCAGCTACTTGACTTGTTATGCCTCCCAAATTCACTCGCTTTCTTCCTCGACTCTCTTTTGTTCTCACCGTCGCTCCCATTCAAGTAGGGGTATTCATTGAATTGCTTATTCTATAGTTTCTTACTCTGCGAATTTCATATTCTAGGGTTTTCTGTTTCTTAATATCGCGTATTGTTCTTCGTATTGTTGAATCTCATATTTCTGGGTTCTTCCGGGTTTATCTATTGTTTCTTGCAAATCTATAGGGCTTTTCTCTGAGGAAGACTCCGTAGAGATAACCCCAGAACCGATTACTGCGAATTTTACTCCGTCAGAGAGCTGTTATCTGAAAAATTAAAGGGAAAATTGGTACTATTAGATCTTCTTTTGTTTCCTGATGATGTGTTAATCCCTCGCATTGGTTTGTGTAAATTGGATTTCACTGCTGGTTGCCCTAGAAAGGGATTCCGATTCCACTTGGGAAAAGGAAAAGATTGTTTCCAGTTTCCTTTTTCTTCACGTAATTAACAAGTTTCCGTTTCCAACTAGGGAATATATAGGATTCCTTCTACAAATTGGAGCTCTGGGCAGTTCTCAGCAGTCATTTGCCAATGATCCTTTGACACTTTATCTGTCCAATATGTCTAGGAATCAGTTGGCTCAAATGATCTCGGAGGTGAAAGGAATTACTGAGCAAAACAAAGAACTAGCTCATGAGCTATTGCTTGCAAAGCCACAGTTAAAGAAAGCTCTGCTTCAGGCACAGATAATGCTAGGAATGGTCACTCCACAAATGATGAAAAATGTTAATATCAGGTCAATGCCTCCATTCAATAAGGGCCAGCAGCCGCAGCCGCATCTTCCAAAATCGGAACCAATACAAATCTCTGAGCCTCAGATTCTTCCACCAGAAGTCGACCCTGCTTTGTTGCAACAAGTTTTGAGCCTACCCCCTGAAAAGTTGACTTCTTTGTCTCCGGAACTGCGACAACAAGTCATTCACATCCAACAGATGTATGGGCAAGATCAGAAGATCCTCTTCAGTGGATGAGCAATATGCATATACAGGATTGTGTTTAGTACTCTAGTCAGTAAATTAGTTGGAGTAGGATAAGAATTTTGTGTATCTACTGTCACAGTTCTTGTTTTTGAGAAGATTTCATGTGTTTGTCCTTTGGTCCAAACATTAATGAGAAATACAGCTTATTTTGGACTTCATTTCCTGTGTGTTGGTTACAAATTTGGTTTATTTACTGTTACAATGCTTGCTTTTGACAAGATTTCATGTATTTGTACTTTGATCCAAACCATAATTAATAAGAAATGGGGCTTACTTTAGACTTCATTTTCTGTGCTTTGATCTATAAATAAGACATTATTCTCACTTCATTGTCGTTCTGATAATTTGTTTACCATTGCTGTTCTGATAATTTTACTCCTTTTGTTCACTCTATTGTCTTCTATGTGGATTCAAGGGTGAAAACCTTACACATACAACAATGTTTTCTCATTTGGTCCTGTAAGTGTTGGTTTCTCAGTTGCTAAACTTGAAAATTTCCATGCTTTCGTGCAAATATATAGTTAACAAACTATGAGAATAGCGAGACAATTCTAGTTAAATCAACATAAATAAATAAAATTAAATGCAGAAAAAATGAAGAAAAAAACAGATGCAAAGTTACTTCAAAATCATCAGCTTGTTCATCTCGATAAGCATATTATAAAGTTGCTTGGTAAGCATACTGAACTCTAAATTTGATGAACCAATGCAAGTTCACAATAGCAATTCCTTGGGAACTTAGCCAAGAAGCCTTACAAATTTCGGAACTTACATTTGAAATTCCTTGGGATTTCTGGAGTTTCTGAGTTAATGTTATTTCCAACCGAATTAAGTAGAAGAGTCGATCTGTTTGAAGGTTGGTATTGAAGGACAAGTCACGTTAGTTTCCATTTTTTTGTTTTTTCCCAGATGATAAATATATTCTAAAATGCTATTTATTGCTGCTATAGAACAATAATAGCAGTCACAGTTTAACAGAAACAAGCTCACTCTTTGTGTCCCAGCTATAGAAGATCAAAAACATCTGACTTTAACAGAAACAAGCTCACTTTTTGTGTCCCAGCTATAGATAGTATTAGAACATTATCACCTTCTAAAACCAATATTGCAAGCTAATTAAAGGAAATTGTGATCAACCATAATTTCAAAATAACTCATAATTTCTAACTAATACAAGTTTACAAGATACTCCAGCATGTATCAAACATAACTCTGACCAACAGATAATTAAATAATTTGAGTATCTATCTAGATCACAGTAGCTAGACTGTAATATAAACACAAAATACTATTGTTTACAAGACATGACAATGCATAGAAGTTCAACCACACCTTGCTTGTATTTCACAAGAATGAGTTCCAATTGGAGATACAATGATCCACATAAAAATACTGTGTATAAAAATTAAATAAACAGGTTATTTCACAGAACAACGCATCTACATGGCAAGGGAACTTGTAATTGAAGTATGCAATATGTTTTCTTACAAAAAGAGCTAGCTTTGACAGGCCCAAAGGTAAAGACTAGAACTGGAATTGACTTGCGGAATGGGGAAGATAGAGCATCCTGGCTAGAGAGACCTTTCCGGGAGGAAGAGGTTACAAAGGATATACGGGAGTGCAGTAACGATAAGTCCACAAGTCTGGATGATACTCCATTAAAAGAAAATGCAATAAAGGTTGGTCATTTCAGATCAAAACAATTTTTCAGAGTTTGAGGGAGGATGAGTTTTTTTTTTGGGAATATCTCTTTTTTGCTATGCAGTAGTTTGTTAAGTATATGTTGTTCTTTTGTTAGTGTTTCTTTCTTCTTCGTTTGGTGTTTTGCTGGTGTATACAGTAAAGTGGAGTTCTTATTAGTCCTCTGTCCACTTCTTTGTTAATTTTCTTTTTTGTTTATTCAAATTTGGTTTGTTATCAAAACAGAACCAAAAAAAAAAAGAGTAACCACGTACATGAAAGGGTTGTAAAGAAAAGAGGTTTTGTGTGTGTGTGTGTATACAATATGGAGACAACACAATGAGCAATACACGGACATCTACTGTTCCACTTCACTGGTATTAACCAGCAATGATGGAGGTCATTCTTCAGAAAATAGAAAAATTTGGAATACGAGCAATCTTTGGCCAATCTTCACCAATGTCACGCTTGCATCTTCTCTCCAGCTGAGAACAACCTTCTATCTGCAAGTCTCTTAAGGCAGTGAGACGATCCATCCCTTCAGGAAGTGACAACAATTTGGGACATGTATCAAGGACAAGCTTTCTAAGTGATTTTAGATTTGTGAGCCACCCCGGTAACAAACCCAAATTGGAACAATTATTAATATACAAGTACTATAGGCCTGTAGGGTGTTAGCAGTTCCTTGAAACCATTCAGGCAATTCTGTGATCCGTGGTAGTCCATCAATAGCCAACTTTTCGAGCCTCAATGCACTTGCTTGATAATGTTGGTTCACCAGATCAAGTTACTTGCAATTATATATAATCAAAATACGTAATGCAGCAAGATAACTTGTCTCGTGTGGCAAAGAGATTAGATTATTACAACTTAGAATTGTAAGAAACCGAAGTGATTTCAAACATCCCATTCCATTGTCTTGAAAACATGCTTGTTTCGTCATCAATGTAAGTAATCTGAGGCTTATCAATTCCAAACCTTGTTCATCTTCAGAGCTGAAGAAGTCATCTTCCAAGTCACTTAACTCACTTGAACCAATTAATATGAGTTTCACAAATAACAACAGCAATATGAAAAATACACATATCTAGTGAAAAAGATGCCCTTTCTTTTTAGTAATTGGATTTTTTATTTAATAGAGAGAACGTACCCCTGATGTAATCAAAGACTTTATCAGGGCGAGATTGCTCACCGTAGGGAAAGTGAAACTCCCTTACTCTAACAAGTAAGAAAGTAAACTCCCTCTCCTAGGAATCATTTCAATAAGAAGGACATTCAGGACCTATAGAATAGATACGATGGTTAACCTCACCTCTTTGCTGCTTAGGGGAAAGTCTTCCGATCATTGGATAAACCTGTGTTTCTTCAGAATTATGACGAATATTAACTTGGCACTTTCCTTTCTGTTACAAAGTAATGAACATTTTGGAGAATTCTATATTAGTCTACAATTACCTAGATGACTCTAGAACTAGAGTTACCTAGATTAGTCTAGAAGTGATCTAGAATTATAATGTAATTAAGTGAGCTAGTGTAGTAAGTTCTACAGTTAGGATGGTCTAGAATGATCTACAATATTGTAGGTTTGTTAGCAACCACTATATATATGTGTAAGACATGTTGTACTCAAGTGAGGAAGCTAATCAAGCTAGTCCATCAATCAAAATACCCTCCTTTGTTTCTAAATATTAATCCTCTCCTCTGTTTTACTTCTCCTCCATTCTAAAAACATTTGTCCTAAACCCATCACTGCTTGATAAGGAGTACAATTGTATATTTATTTTTATCAAATTTCCTATATTTCCTTTGTTAGTTAGTTGTTATTCGAGCTATTTATGTTGTTTTCATGTTTATAGGTATTTTGGAATAAAAGTGAATAAAATGGATGAAAAAAGACATTTCAACCAAGACAAGGAGATGGAAAGAGAATAAATTGCACAAGAGATTTTCGGATAAAAACTCAGCATTCTGCCTGGGAAGATCAGTTGACTTAGGAGGCCAATTTATCCGCATCTATCCGTTGGTTTCATTGTAATTAATGGACATAATACCTCTGTGTGTCTAGTATTGTCAATTCAAATTTCATCATGTTCAGACCGTTGGATCTACCTGTATTCTGTCTCAAGTGAGTAATACTCGGTGCTGCACGGACGTTCTGAAACTGAACTTTGATTGCTTGTATAAAATGTTCCAGACCGACTTAGTTGTGTTTCAAGTTTTTGAGATAAATCCCTTTGAGTCTAGTTTCAAATGAAACTGAAATTACTCAATTATGATACTTATCGACGGAGATATGCCCTTCAAAAGAGGGAAAGGTCAAGCTGGAGCAGAATTCCTAAGAACAAATGATGGGATTGTTGAGTTTGAATTACTCATGCATCCTCCATAAGACACAAGATCAGCCCAAAGAGCATCCTCTTAGGCTGATGTACATGATCAATGTAACTTTGTGGAGGTGAAGTCATTTGAAGTTTACCAAGTTAGGTAGAGGTGAAACTTGGTGCCAAGCTTGTCATGATCATGATGAAGATAAGACACCACCACTACCACTCTAAGACAAGCTATAGTAACTTCACTCATGAGTAAATGCTGCACTAAGAGTAAAAGGAAGCTTAGTCATTTGCCATTTCAAGTTTTGGAGGTGAAATATGACATATGCCATGACATATTTCTCATTTCCAAGAGGCTATATAAGGAGATGATTTCCTTCATTCAAGACACACCAAGAGAACATCAAATCTTCTCTTCTTCTTCTTCCTCTCTTCCTTCCTTATATATTTCATTTGTAGCTAAGTTTCTTTAGGGGCTTCGGTTGAAGCCCTAGTCATGATTTCTAATTAATCTATGCATGTTTGATCAATTGATGGTTGTTGATGATGAGTAGTTAATTTCTATTTACTTTCCAATCTAGCTTGTTGAGTTTATTTTATGCTTAGCTACCATAGTATAAACTCTACAATTGATATTGTTACATAGGTGAATTTAGATGACCGAGTCTTGGGCCTATGATATGTAACAACGGAAACTTAGATAAAAAGTTCTTTTGGAATTAATCACCATGAATAACTAGAATAGATACCATATTCTAGGATTTATGTGTTTGTCGATTTTCATAGTGCATATGCTTGCTTAAGGAACAACCTAGAGGGTATGTTGGTGACATGCAAGATACCAAGCTAAATCCCTTAAGTTTGAAAAGAATTAGAGTAGACACCCATGCCTAATTCGTTGCTTAGAAGAATCAATAGCCTAATGAGGATACACTCATCCCTTTAGGTTGGCAAACTTCATCATCATCAATCGGATTTGTTTCTTACATGTATTGATTAATTAGGAAGAAGACTAGAGGTGGATACTTGAGCCCTAACATTTCCTTTATTATTGTTTACAACCTTTACTATATCTATTTCATTTGTACTCTAGTGGTAGTTCCTTTATTATATAATTGTTATAAATCTATATTATTGACAAGTCTAGGTTTATTGTTTAAGACATCACTAAAATATTTCCCCGT